>CM023540.1:32256718-32827824 GCA_013350335.1 Chimonanthus salicifolius | reverse complement strand
GACAGGACATTTTTCTGCCTAAAAATAGCGCCCAAGGTCTTGTTCTTTCGGTTGAAACACAGACGGATCAACCCATCCCATTCCTTGAAACTCACAGGGGGAGGTTTTCTTGGCTCAATTCGAACTACAGAGGAATCTACCTTAGGTGGCGGTCTGAAATTGTTTTTTCCTACTTTAAGGAGATGGAAGACACGTGCGGAGTTGGGTGTCACTGAAAGGCGGCAGTAGAGATTGTCACCAGGTTTTGCAACAAGCCTCATGGCGAATTCCCTCTGGAACATGATAACGGCACATCTGAAGGTTGGGCGATGTGACAGCAACTTGAAGGTAAGAGGGGAAGAGATCTGGTAAGGAATATTTGCCACACAGATATCAAAGTAGGGAAGATCGCATCTTAGAACATCTCCTTGGATAACCTGCAAACATCCAGCATCAGATTCAATTAGTTTATTTTCCAGATTATAAAAGCTCTGGCCCGTGAAGAACAGGGCAAGCAAGTTGTCACAGAAAAGTAATGAACATCAACGTAGGCTTCATTTAGTTTTTACCAAGATACCTTAGTGTGTAACGCTAGCTCAAACTCGGTACAAACACTCATCTGGGTCTAAACAATCTTAAACTGGCATGCTTGGGCTTCTATGTTTATAAACAGGTGGGCTTGAACATTAGTGTTAAATCCTGTCAAGGTTTTTCGGGGCTTGGACAAAGGGGAACTTAGCCTGAGATGGCATGTGACAGCCCTAATCCCATAATCTGCTGCGATATTATGCTCATTGCTCCATTTCTACCTCTTTCCCCTTTGTTTGATTGGATACTTCTTTTACAGTCACTTTTGTGACTGCTGCAGGGGTTACCAATCATCAATTACTTCTCTTTGTTCTAAACAGCTGGAGGACATGTTACTCTTGGATGGCTCTCTTGGGTATTTTTTTTTTTTTTGTTTCTCGCCTTTTTATAGAGGAATAGTATATTTCTATTATAATTAACTTCTTTTTTAATGAAATTTAATTAGTCACTTAAAAAAAAAAAAACAGGTGGAGGACGTCAAGCTAACAAGCGTATAACATGGAGAGGACACACCCTAACTGAACCTTTTATTTATGCATGAGTGACTAGTAGGAAAAATGTTTTCTTAGTTCCATCTGAGAGGGTACTACTGCCTTTCCTGAATACACAGCCAAAGTATACACATAATAATTAGGATAATTCCAAAGGAACTTTATTGACAATTTCGTCTAGGTTTATTGCCAAAAGAACTAAGAAAAAACCTAGATTTTGGACTTTTTTTCTTTTGTCGAAGATCGTTGAAGTCCACAACAAGATCTAAAGCTCAACAGATCAGTCACCAATTGTAGACCTGTGCACATGGTGGCAATGGCCAGTGTCCAGTAACTGGCTCATCGTGATGAGCCAAAGTCAGACTCCTTCCTCATGGCTACCACCAGCTGTCAAAACAAGTTTTCTTGACAAGGTTAAGACAACAAATGGGTCTAGTTTGGTAGATTGCATTGGCAAGCATAGAACTGGAAAAGTAGCTGAGGCGGCCCCACACCCAAGAAAGGATCTTTTGGTGGGGTTGAAATGGACCCTATGGCAAAACTCCTTTCTTTCTAAAACCCACTTCTCCCTCAAAATGGGTTTGCTAGAATCCTACCTAATGAGACTCTATTTATCATTTCACGGTTCCAAAGGAACAAATGAATCATATACAGAACCTAGAATTGCCTGAAACCAATGATTATCATGCACAATTGATAAGGACTAGAAGACATAAAAATATGATATGGGCAGATATATGTAAATATAATTCAAAATTATGTGACGACCAGGCAACATAAACCTAGATTGTTGTTCTAAAAAAGGTGACTTCAACAGGAGTCTTTTCCATCCAAAACCACATCAGACATGGTTTAAAAACTCGAAAAACTTGGATGAGTTGGTCTTAGTTGACTTGACAGGAATTTGAGTCAAATGAGTCAATAAGTTTTACTGAGTTTTCTTCAGATCAAGTCCAAAAACTTGCCCAAGTTACTCAACTCAATAGCAAGTCTGAGTAGCAACTTTTCAAACTATGCATCAGATGCATTTAAGACGATGACTTAGAATAGAAAAGGCAACAAACCATATCCTATTGCTAATATAGTCCCGCTTTGACAAAAAAAAATTGTATGTTCTGCACCAATTCATTGATTCCCTCAAAAAATTCAGCAATTGAACCAATTCAGGGGTTTCATAATTGGAAGCATTTGAGATTTCATAATCCCTATAACAGAATTCAAATTTCACTGATCATGAAATTCTTTGAAAAGTTCGATAAACACCACAGGATTCCAATTCTAATCATGCACGCAAATCCACTTATTTGTACATGCCTAGATGTACCCAAATCCATTATTCTCCAGTAGGAATCATCCAAAGCATCAGAAATTGAAGAAGTTGAGGGGAAAAACAACATTTAGCAGAGAACCCAATTGAGGGGTACCTTCAATTTACTTGAAAAAGGAGTTCCTGGAATCAGACTTAGAGCTCTGAATTTTTTTTTTATAAATACCAAATAATTCCAATTCCAATTATACAGAAAAACAATGGTTTTACACACCCGAATGGTCCTAAATATAGTTTTCTCCAGTAAGAATCACCCAAACAGTCACAAATTGAAGAATAAGATGAAAAAAAAAATATCAATTTTGAAGAGAACTCTATCGAGAGGTAGCTTCAATTTGTTAGAAAAGGGTTTCGCTAAATCAATTATACATAAAGACAATGATTTTCCACACACCCAAATGCGCCCAGATCCAGTATTCTCCACTACAGACCATGCAAACAGTCACAATTTGAAGACGAGTAAAAAATCAAGTTCTTAAGAGGACCCAATAGAGATGTACCTTCAATTTATTGGAAAAGGGGGTCCCCTGGAATCGACGTTGGAGCTCAAGAACCATGCGGGGGTCCAATTCGATGGCGACAACGGACTTGGCGAGCTCAAGGAGCTTCTTTGTCAGGTTTCCAGTTCCGGGACCGATCTCCAGGACTACGTCGGTGGGCTTGATGCCTGATTTCTGGACTATGGTGTCAATTAGCATGGGATTCTTGAGGATATGTTGCCCCTTCGATTTGTGGAAAGGGACTCCCCCTTGGTAGTGATTCCCAGCTCCTCCGACTGCTGCCGAAGATCTCTTCTGCTTCTTTATCTTTCCTCCCGCCATCGAATTCAATCCAATTGAGAGAGAGAGAGAGAGAGAGGAAGTTGAGCTTCTTTTACAGGGTTTCGGGTTTCCACGAACGAATAAGTAAGGATTTTAGGGCTTTAGGCTTATTCTCACTTTCTCAGAGAGGAGATAAGACGTGGAAAAAGTTTAAAGGGGCATTATATATTAAAAGTGTATAAAAAGAAAAACCAAATAAAATTATTGATTAGATTTTTCTTTAGATAAGTATAATGGTTCAAATTTCTGTCAAAAACAATATATTTACTGAAATTTACTAAATTTAGAAAAATACATTGTACAAAAATTATAAAAATCAATTTATGAGCTCAAAAATCATTATACTCAAAATTTTAGTCAAAATTTTAGACAAATAAATGATAATAATTTTTCTCAAAAATCTAAAATCAAAGTAAGTTGAAAGGATTAAAATATCAACTAAAGATTTCTTTAATTTACTGAGAGCTTGGTATTTCTGATTTTAGCAATATATAAAATTCACTCTAAAGTTTTTATTTTTAATGTTATGCTTTAAAATAAGACGTCACTATAGTACGAAAATTCAATTTTTAAATTGAATTAATTTAGAGAATTCCCTTAACTTCATTATTTTAGTGGTGTTGGCTGCGTATTTAGTCATATATATAATTTTAATTTAAAAAGAGAATTAATTTAGACATTAATATTTTCATTAAAATTGGTCACTGTTCTAATTTGTCATTTATTTTATTACAATAAATTAATAAAGTTCATGCTTTATCTCTTCAGTTTTCCAATTTACCATGATAAGATGAAGGGTAGAATGAGAACAAGGCCCAATTTTAGCAAAAATATCAGTGTCCAAATAAGAAATTGCACAAAAATTATTGAAATGGGTCAAATTCGTTCAAAATGTCAGTATGCTTAAGTAATTTCAGCACTTCTAGAAAATAAAAAATAAGAGCTTTCACGTCTAAGTGTTCCCAAAACCGAAAAATCTAAGCCTCAATATCTGTCTCTACACTAATTTCAGCATTTATGAAAAACATGAAAATTATTAATTTTTCATGTTGAGTTAGCTTGTAACGATCTTCATTCGATCAAGCACAATATTATTTATTTTAGGTCTATAGAGGTTTGCACGACTTTGTATTAGACTTAGACTCAATTTCTGATCCAAAATTGTAACGATCCGACCCGAATATAGAGCTTAGGACTTGACCCACCAAGAAATTGTCCACTCTGGACCTCGCACACAAACGAGCATGCACGGTTTTGCTTTTGGGCCCAAGCCCACATGGCTCGGCCCAAAATGCATCTTACTAGAGTACCATTGGGTAGCCTCAAATATACCCCATCCTCTCTCCCTTCCAAACCGATGTGGGACTCCCATATCAGTTTGGTAGATACAGGGTATCACAATCACCCCCCCTAAAGTCTCGAGCCGTCCTCGGCTCGACAACATCAGGGAAGGAGGAAGGCACATACAGTCCAAGTGTTGAATTCAGCTCTGATACTGAATTTGTAATGACCTGACCCGAATAAAGGATTTAGGGCTTGACTTAGAAAGAAATTATCCGCTCTGGACCTCGCACACAAGTGAGCCTGCACAGTTTTACTTTTGGGCCTGGGCCTACATGGCTTGGCCCAAAACGCAACGCATCGTGTTAGAGTATCATTCGGTAGCCTCAAATATATTCCATCATCTCTCCCTTCCAAACTGACGTAGGACTCCCACATCAGCATAGTAGGTACAGGATATCACAAAAACACATTATACTAAGTTGGGAGTGAGTTCACTCGTATAAATCGCCTAATTCTTAAGCGACGTGAGACTTTTTCTTTAAGTACCCAATCAACTTCCTGCCTTCTGTCGATCGGACCGACAGATGCCTTTTTTATGAGCGAGAGCATCACATAGCATAAATTTGAAAAGTTTCTTATGAAATTTCAAATTTTGGACAATTTTCTACCAATCCAAGAGGCTGAAACCGTGTACGTCGAACATGTCATGTAAAATTGTAAGCAGTCGAGACTTGAGACCTCAGTTAATTGATCTTTTACCCATAATTAAAGTATGTAACTGATCTATCAGCTGCAGTCGGTGAATTAGATGAAATATGATAAAAAAATTCTAAAATGTGATTGAATTTCATTGAAATTTGTCAAAATTTCGTCAATGCAGTTTTTCTATAAAAAATTCTAACATTTATTTTTAACCTGAAATTGGGTTGAAAATTTCAGAGTAAAATTCCATATTTACGATATTAATTTAGGGGTGAAGCTTAGGCTGAGTTTTTATCCGACCTGCATGATCCAACTCGAGAAATCATTAAATTGAGTCATGCATTTGTAAAATTAGAGTCGAGTCGGGTTCGAAAAAAATTCAGCATGAAACTTGTGTTGGGTTGGTCTCAGAAATTTAAAATTAACTCGACCCAACTCAAATTGATCCAATTTGACTCGAGTTTCAGGAAATATCAAAACTCTATCTGATTTTTCTTCTCTAAATTTGAAATAAAAAAAAGTCGGGTTGTGGGGCGCAACAACTCAGATTGAATTCGGCCAGCAACTTGTATAGGATTGAGTTAAGCAATTTGAAGTTTTGAACCAACAACTTGATTTGAATCACATGAGACTCAATAACTTTTTATATAAATTTGATTGGATTTACTAAAACCTGATTCAACTCATTCAACATTCAAACTAATTTATAAATTGAGGTCTAGAAGGGTAGATTGAATATACATCAATTTAAAGTCAAATACTTAAACTTGAACCAGTAATAAATCATCAATGGCAAATCAACAAATTTGGCAACCAAAATTGAATAAGAAAAAGGAAATTACAATATAATTTCATCTCATTATCTCTAAATTATAAAACAAGAAACCGAAAGAATAAATCCCAAATAAGCCAGACTAAAAAAAACCCAAAACCCAAAAAAAAAAAAAAAACTCTGCAGTGACAGAGTCTAAGAATTCAAGACTCATATTCGATTCGAAATTCATTCAAGCATATCTTCCCACACCTTTGCTGATCGCTCCAATCAAAGTAAATTTGACAAAAAAAAAAATATATCTATGGACTGACTGACTGTCGATCTGAGAAGCGCACACCACCTTCGACTTTGGCAGAATTAGAATCATCCTTTGAATATCTGTGATGAAATTTGGATTGGTTACTGTTTTCACCCCATGAGTCGGTGTTAGAGAAGAAGTCAGTACGTGTTTTCTTTTTTCTTCTCTGTTCAGGAAAACACCCTCTTGCGCTGGTCGGCAGATCTGACCCAAGCCCAATCTGAATAGACTGGTTGCCGGGTCTAGTAGCCGGAGATGGAGATGGAGTTTGAGGAGGGGAAGGAGAAGGGGACAGATATGGAGGAGAAGGTGAATGACAAACGGATAGCGAACGAGGTGAAGACGATGTCGGAGAAGGAGATGGGGATGGCGATGGAGAAAGGCATAAAGAAGAAGACGGAGACCATGTCGGAGAAGGAGATTGTGTTGGAGGAGAATCTGGGTAGGGTAGAAAAGGAGACGGAGATGACATCGGGGAAGGAGATAGAGAGAAGGGTAGAAAATGAGAGGGAGACTTGGTCGGAGATGGAGATGGAGATGGAGAGAAGAGTAAAGAAAAAGATGGAGACGAGGTGGGAGAAAGAGATGGAGAAGAAAGTGGAGAAATAGATGGAGATGACAATGGAGATAAGCACAAGGAAAAGGAGGGAGAGGGAAGCCAAGAAGAAGAAGAAAGAGGAGAGGAAGATGGAGAAGGGAAGCAAGGAGCAGAAGAGGAGGAGGAGGAGGAGGAGGAGGGGGAAGAAGGAGGTGAATGTTTCATGTTGATGTTCGATGTTTAGGGTTTACCGGCGATAAGATCTTGATTTTATTTTATTGAAAGACCGACTTTCAAGAAACCGACTGTCACCGGTAAGGCGGCTAGACGCCCGGCTGAACCGCCTGTTGCCTGGTGTTTTGATCGATGTAATCAGAAACTGACCGTATAACGAACCGTCTTCGAGTATATCAGGGTTCAACCGGGTTCGACTTTGGCCAAAGCTGGTAAAAGCGGGTCAATTATTAAAATAATATAAATATTATATATAATATTAAGTAAAATATATTTTACTAATAATATTAATATAAATATTAAAAACAACATTTAAACTATAAGTAATACACTAAAACGGTGAAATATATGGGATAATAATAGTAATAAACTTTTATATTTCAAATATACACATTTTTTAAGGGGAATTTAAAAAAAAAATTAAAAAAAAAATAAAAAAATTCAAATAATGAACCGCAGTTCACGGTTTTGGTGTCAAAACCACATAAAACCGCGGTTTTGATTGCCAACCAATTTTTTATCCGGACCGAACCGCAGACCACAAGATCGCGGCTGAATCGGTTCAGTCCGGTTCTGATAACACTGGTTTTGATGGATGGACGAATAATTCTTATGGGTACTGTTTCAATTTTAAGTATCAAATTTAATAACTGTAATTCAGATTATCTCTTGTCTTAGAAAATGGGAGGTTGCAGGTTCGAATTCCCATGGTATAACTTTGGTATGTCCTAAAGATAGTGGGCTCATCCGTGAGGGTTTTACGTGCGGTATCCCGTAATTTCCCACATGTAAATTAAAAAAAAAGTATTTACTTTAATAAATGATTTAACACTTAATTTTTAAGATAGAAATAAATTATTTGAATAATTTAAAGGAAAATATGCAATAAATAGATATCAACTTACATCTAATAAAAAACTATTTTAAATATTTGAATTTAATAAAAAATATGATATCATGCACACGAGTTCATTCCACACTTTCACCACTCCCTCGAGAATCAGTCGGATGCATGGATACAAATATTGGTTGATACATATGTATTGATTTTTCATAATTGATATGCATTGATTAATGCCATAGGTATTGGTTGTATACTATTAATATCGGCGACATTGGCCAATATATCAGTCTTGATATCGCTAATTTTTTGTTAAAAATAAATTGGATCACTTGTGGGACCCACGGATATCTCGATCGGTATTAACTGATATTGGGGTAAATATCGGCCCTGATATCGATCGATGTTTTAAAAATATCAGTTGATGTTTTCATTTTTTTTCTTTTTTAGATTATTTTTGAAAAAGCTAATTTTTAAAATTTTTAATTTTTAAAAAAGGCCAATATTAGTCGAGATTAAAAAAAGGAGTGATAAAATATCTATTTTCTAATATTTGCACCCCTATTTGAATGCTTTGGAAAGTCCGAATACGGTCACGTTAAAAAAAAAAGTTGGACTTGACTCCCCATGGATAAGCAAGTCAACCCAGGACCCAAATTTTCATAGAAGTATAGAACTAAGACTTCGTTTTATCCGCTTAAATTTGCAATTTGCACCCTAATCTAATTACTAAATATTGAGAACATTAATACTTCCAAGGAAATAATCCAAATGCTAGGACGGTTTGGAATATCCTGCGGAAGATATAAGTGTCCATTACTAATATATAAACCCATAAATCCATAAGATAATATCAAATTGATGATCCTAATTCCTAAATCCTAATCATTATTCCAATTTCAAGTAGAAATTTTTTTTATCTCATTTGGTTTTCATATGTGAAGGTCCATAGCATCTTGACCGTTGTTCTGTTTAAATCTTTGGATAGATATTGACCGTTGTTCTGTTTATAAATTTCTTACTTTCAAGTTTTAATTTTAAAATTGAGAATATCAAATAGTTAAAATCACGGTGCTTAACTGAAGCAAGAGTTATAGAGTTACTTAAGCTTAGGCCTAAATTACAATTAAAAGTAGATCAGAGGTTGGGTCTGAGTTGCCTCAAATCAGAGAAAGTTGAACTTGGATAAAATTGGCTTTCACCATACTTGAGTTTGATTTAAAATGAGATGTATATGTGGACTCCGAGGTCCGAATATCGGCCGATACAAATCATATTCGTCAATATGATTCGTATCGGCCGAAGTGCCGATATTATAACTGCATCATATTGGCCGATATTACAATATCGTCCGATATCGGTGGTTTATGTTAAAAGAAAAATAGGGAGAGACAAATTTATCGATCAAGATATCGGTGGTTATTGTTAAAAAAAATAATAATAAGAAGAAGAGAGAAATTTATCGGCGGCCGAGAAATTAACGTGGACCTAGGTTTCTTTGTGCTCAATTGGGATTTTTTTTTATTTTATAACAAATAATTATATATTATATAAATTTTATAGTTAAATAATGCATCAATTAAATAAATTATATTTTATAAATTGTACTTTAAATTTGGGTTTCTGAGCCAAAGTCGGTCATAATCAAACTTAAACCGACCTAAATTGTAATTTGGTCTCACTATTTTGAATACAAACTGAGTTCAACTTGAGTTAAACTTTTTGAGTTTTCTCATACAATTAGGTACGAAATAGGTTGCACCCATAGGCACAAGTAAAGGAAGGGATCTGTGACAAATCAAATATATTATAAGACTATTCACAACAGCAAGTATCTTAACATTGTGACTATTTTTAGCAGCATCCTAATATTTTGATCTATTGATTTAGTCTTTGAAGTTTATTATATAGATATATATTTATATTAGTAATATTGACTCTTTTTCAAATCAAAATAAGATAGATGACATAAATAACTTTAAAATTTAATATATTATCATATGAATAAATATTATACCTTATCACATTTGACAAATATCCATATAGGGTTCAATAGGTAATTAGCCTATGGGGTTTAAAATTCGCCTTTATCTAAATACCGTCCGAGATCATTCTCTCTCTTTTTTTTTTTTTTTTAAAAATATTGGTTTTTTTAATTTTATCTAAATAAAAAAATAAAAAACAAAAACAAACTTTTTTAAAAAAAATCTGAAAAAATACATAATATCGGCTGACATGGCTCGATATTTAGTCGATATGGCCAAATATTGACGATATACTAGTGGGACCCATACCGATATTTGATTTGATTTTTTATTTTTTTAAAATATCAGTTGATATTCAGGATATCGGTCAATATTTTGGAGAAATATATCATAGTCATATCGCCAATATCTCTTTTACCAAGCCAATACATATCCTATCGACCAATATATATCAATCTATCCATTCAAGATGAAATAAAGAAATTTGATATTAATAATAACAAATTAAAATATTTATACCAAAGGAAAGATATAAATCTAATAGGTAGAATAGTAATTGAAAATCTATTTTGCACTTAACAAACTAGTGTTTTAAAAATTGATCTGCACTATTTATTTGTTTCCAACAAACTTGAATTAATCACTAAGACGATTTAAATTTTAAAATAATTAAATTCACTCAAGAGCTGTTCTAATTATTTTTTACTTCCTAACTTTCCTTCAAAACATCAATTTTCCATCAATGTTATTATATGTCATAATTTCCATTTCTTTTATAATTTTAGCTATTATTTCAATAACTTATACATTTTTAAGATAATATTATAATTAAAAAGGATTTAACTTAACATTTTAATTTAATTAAACTAATTTTTTATAAACAATTCGATAAATAGTTTGACTTTTAAAATAGGGAAATAATTTGTGCACCCTCCTATTTTACTCATGGTGCACTCCTTCACTTGTTTTTTCCAATTTTGCCCCCCATCTAAAAAATGATGAAAATGGAGAAAAGGTGGGTGGAGGGCAAAATTGAAAAAAAAATTTGTAGGAGTGCACAATGGGTAAAATAGGAGGTGCATAAATCACTTCCCTTAAAATATCGTGAAATTACCATATTTCATTTTTATACCAATTTAACATAAAAAATTATTGAAGGAATTCGCTCGCTCTCTTTTAAGAATTGCCAAACCTATTATAAACTTTGATTTTTGATTTTTGATTTATTTCTGCCGGGAAACACCAATTTTCACATAATATCAATTTCGTTGAAAAATAAAAGTTCATTTTAAAATTTTTCCCGAATAATCAAAAGGCCAATTTGCTCGATCGAGCACATGCAAAACCTCGAAGAAGCCCTCACTCGATAAAAGCCTCTGCCAAAGGTTCAGCTCTCTCGCAGTCTCGCTGCTACTTCTCCGGCAATGGCGATTCCCAAAAACCCTAGTTTTTTTCTTTTCCTCCTCTCCTTTTCTCTTCTCTCCGTCGCTTCTGCCACCATTTTCTTCGAAGAGCGCTTCGAAGGTATGAAGCTTCTGAGCGAAATCCCCATTTCTCCCAATTTTCTTGCATTTCTGCCCCTTTTTTTTCACTCGCATTACAATTGTTTTGGATTCTTTTGCGTTTTTTCTCCATTTCGAGGTCCGATCTGTTTTTATTTCTCGTTATTTCTCACGGATCTCATCCTCCTCATTAAAAAAAATTGGATCTTTTGGCCAATTGACTGAAAAATACTAAGATTTGGAAAATGACTTTTCCTTGATAATTTTTTTTAAGTAGATAAAGAAATCTTAAGATTTTGATTTCCGTCCTTATAAATTTTCTAATGTTTGGTACTGTAAATAGTGTTCACGCTTCACATTTGCTCATTCATGAAGTTCATTTCTATTGTCTGCTCTTTCTCTCTCTCTCTCTCTCTCTCTCTCTCTCAATTCTCATGGATGACCCAGTCAACTAAGAAATGGGATCTTTTGGTCAATTGACCGCGTTTCGGTGCAAGAATTTTCTTTTTGTATATTTTGGCTTAGTTGATGATTTCTTTTCGTAGAAAATGAAATCTTAAGATTTTATTTTACATCCTTATCCTTTTCTACTGTTTGGGGCTGCAAATAGGTTTCACACTTCACAATTACTCGATCTACGTTAATTTTTATTGTCCGGTGATGGTATTCTATTGTATATATTATATTATATGATAATTGGATTTATATTTTACTTATAAAGGAAATATTGTGTAATAATGCATTCATCTTGGGTTGGATTTTGGATCGACCTGCAATCTGATCCTTTCATTTGAAAATGTTAAGATTTCAGTTTCCAAGCCTTGTCATTTTTTTGCAAATAGTGTTCTCACTTCACAGTTACATGCTCACGAAGTTCATTTCTGTTGTTGATTCGAGTTGGGTTGTGTTGGGTCTGGGTGCCTGGTTCCCGATCTGAACTCCTTGCCAAAAAAGAGAGAGTACGTACTCTATTATTTGTGTGTGTGTTGATGCACGCAGAAGAAAAACTACAACAAACTTTGTGTAGTCAACACCCTATTCCACAATTACTCTTTCACGAAGTTCATTCATTTCATTGTTGGATTGGGGTTGAATCAGGTCTGGCTTAGGTTCATTTCAGACTTCTGGTACCGCCACTGGTAACCTAAGTGTTCCTCTTTATGGCAGCTTTCTTCATTTGCCACTCTATGGAGTCTGTGGTGGGAACATAATAATAGATCGTTCAAGGTTCTGTAGAATCCAATGTTGCGGTTGCTAGTCCGTAGCCTCACCATGTGTGCATCGTGGTGGAAAGAATGCACTGATTTAATTTGATCTATTTCTGTCTTGAGTAGTTGTTGTTAGTTTGCCTTTCTGGTAGGAGGTTTCCTTTCAGCTTAGCTTTTGTTTATTTTTTGGGTTGTTTTTTCTATGTATTTCCACCTCTAGTGCTTCTTATCTATTAATATATGAACCATTTCAAAAAAAGAAAAGAAAAGCTGTCTGTATTCTTGGTACATATTATTGTATGACTAATTTGCTTCTTATCTAATTTGCTTAGATTGGCAGAGCTGAGCAAAATTTTCTGCCAGAATAGAAGTGGAAACTAGGTTGTTGCGCTTTCTAAATCTGCCAACATGCAGGGTTGCAGTTCTGTTGGATTTATGTCTTTGTTGATAATTGATTAGAGTTGCCCTACCAATAGTTGAAAGTTGAAACAGTGCCAATGATGAAGGGATCCAGAAATGACATTTTGTTTGTGCGCTAGATTATGAATATGAAATTATCAAAATCCCATTAACATGATGTTATTAATTATTGGCTTCATATTCTTTTTGTAACGTGGGTATCCCCACCCTACATTGGAGGCTAGACTAATCCCACGAGCATGTGTAAACCTCTCAATCCACACACACATAGGTAAGTCGATGATGAGTAACCCCATGGAAAGTGGCTTAGAGGGGTTTGAGCGTGAATCGAACTCAAGACCTCCCTTCATGAGGGGAGTTTCTTGACCGTCAGACCAACCCCCCTCTGGGTTCATATTCTCGTATTGTTGTTCCACATATATTTGAAAATTGGATGGGAGAATTGTCTTGATAGTGTAAATTAAGCTGTGAGTCATGTAATTAGATGCTAGGTCATTCCCTAGAGGTTGTTCCCCCTATTTCCTCAAGGAAATCAACATCGCAAATATATATAGATGTTTGGGTGAAATCTACATTATTTGTTAGGCACCATGAAATCTGGTGTTGTGTTTGGCTGTGGAAACTGATGCAGGACAGGGGGTAGGGTAACTCTAAATGCCTAATGCAATTATGAGATGACTAAATTGATGAACCTAAATCTAATATGGGGCTGAAATTAATCAGTCAATTAATACTAACAATAAAACCACATAAATTCAGTACCAAACAATCATGCAATTCTTGAAATTCAATGTAAGCAATTATATTATGTCCAGACCAAGCCACAACTCAAAGTAAGAGACCATCAAAACAAAGGGGCTTGTTCAGTTCCTCAAATAAATAGATCTATCATCAAACTAAGCTAAATAAGGCTGTTTGGTGTCAAAATTATGATAAAACCAGCATGGGACAGCAGTATATGAGGGTGAATGAGGTGAAAAACAACTGGGCTGGGTTTGAGGGACAGCAGCAAGATAAGGTCTGTATGGGTAAATGGCAGCAGGAGAAAGGTCCAAGAAGGGGTGGCGATAGGCAATGAAGGCCTTAGGGGGTTGGTGATAGAAGATCTGGGGCTAAGGGAAGTGGTTTTGGGATTAGGACAGGTGGCAACAGCAAGGAGGGGTGGGAACAGCAGGGTGTGGGTTTAGGAAGGAGCGGAAGCAAGAGAATGGGTTAAAGGAGGACACAGCAGCAATAGGGAAGGGGTTTAAGAGGCACGGCAGCGGTAGGGGGTTTTGGGGCTCACGAAAATCATAGGATTGGGTCACGGCAGCAAGTAAGGGAGGGCTGGGTGAAGGGCGGCAAGGAGATTAGGGAGCTTAGGAAGTGACGGCAAAGGGGATAGATGGGATGGAAGGGCTTATTAAAAAACAAAAATAGAGAGGGAGAAGGAAGAAAGAGAGAGATGAGAGATAGAAGAGAGGTACCTGGATAGAGGAAGAGGCTTCGCACCCTTTCCTTTTGCTTCTCGTTGCTTCGATTTCTCACCGAAGTTCTACAGATTCCACCGTTGCACCATGTACCGCAGCAGCAATGAAAGAAGTTTCCTTCGTTTTTCTGTAATCGTTCCTCCCTCTGCCTTAGGTTAAGAGACCCCTTTAAAACAAAAGAGTGGCTACTGGGCCTTCGAAGTTGGGCCTGACTCTGCATCAGAAACCTAATGTTTTTGTTGTTTGCATAGAAACCCTTATTTCTGTTGCAAATGAATGAAGTGTTGTCTTGCAAAGCACAAAAAACTCAAATCTTTTCCTCATTAAATTTTCTGATCTTCCTCATGGGAAATTGATTCTGTAGAAGAAGAGGAAATGGTCTCATTTTCTTGGCAAAGGATCCTTATTCCATGGAAGAAGAGGGAAAAATATCATTTTTAGAGATCTTCATTTTCCATAGCGGGAAAATGACAAACCGCTCCTGGAGGCTTAGATTGTATAGTTCTGTTTTTTTTTTTGGAGGGGGCCAGCAGGGGCAGTATACTTGTCTTGCTGACATTATACTATTTAGAGTGGTCACAACAACTCTTTTTGAAAGCCGACATGAAAAGGCATCTGTTGTTAAACTCTGGTCTTCGATTCTTGGTGAAATTGGCTAATCACTTAGTCACCATCTTCGTCAGTATTGCAGCAACATTTTATATTGACTCTCCTTTTCTATTTAAATAAAATACATCCTATTTTCGCAAATACCAGTCACATTTGTCAAATGTGTGCACACTTACTTCTAAGTTTTTGTTTTAATGATTTTTTGGGGCATAGTACCAATTCTTGTTACTTTAAAAGTTGAAAGAAATTAATATTCTTTTATAATAATTTGATGTAAATATTCTTATTGTTCTCGTTTTCATGGATGACTACTGAAGATGGGTGGGAAAACCGATGGGTGAAATCTGATTGGAAGAAAGACGAGAAAATGGCTGGGGAATGGAACCACACCTCCGGCAAATGGAATGGAGACCCTAATGATAAAGGTATTCTTTTAACAGGCTCATCTCTCTTATAATTTTTAAGACACTATTTTGACACTCAATTTGATACCTTTTCAACATTTTCTTTCTTTTTAAGTATTTGGCATGTGTTGTGACTTTTATCCGTCATTTCATTGTAGGCATCCAAACCAGTGAAGACTACAGGTTTTATGACATTTCAGCAGAGTTTCCCGAGTTCACTAACAAGGATAGGACTTTGGTTTTTCAATTCTCAGTAAAACATGAGCAAAAACTTGACTGTGGTGGTGGTTATATGAAGTTGCTGAGTGGTGAAGTTGATCAGAAACAATTTGGTGGTGAGACTCCCTATAGGTAATTTCCATTATTCCCTTTTTCATCCAAGTACGAAGATGCATAGATTTCAATCAAGTAATCTGATCTAATGAAATTCATTTGTAAGTGCAGTATCATGTTTGGACCGGATATCTGTGGGTTCAGCACCAAGAAAGTCCATGCTATTTTTTCACGCAATGGAAAGAATCACTTGATCAAGAAGGATATTCCTTGTGAGACTGACCAGCTTACTCATGTGTACACCCTCATTGTACGACCCGATGCTACATACAGCATCCTTATTGATAACAACGAGAAAAAATCTGGGAGTCTGTATACTGATTGGGACATTCTCCCACCCAAGAAAATCAAGGATCCTGAAGCAAAAAAGGTAAGAATTTAATCATTTTAACTTTAAAAAAAAAAGGTAAGAATTTCTTTTAACGTGCCAAAATGCTGCAAGTTTGCTTTCCAATATGTATTGCCAACTGATGGTCATAGAAAAAAGAAGAAAGAAAGAGAAAAACCCTTATCACTAGCTGTGATAAAACGGTCAAGTCTCACCTAGACTGCAGTTGCCATTTAGGCATTATTCTTTTTTCTTTTCCATTGTTCCTAAAAGTGTTGCAAATGCAATGCAGTATGGTTTTTATATGTATTTGCCATGCCATTTTTTCATACTCTGGGTTTTGATATTGGTGACCTGTGCACTTACAGCCAGAAGATTGGGATGACAAGGAGTATATTCCTGACCCTGAAGATAAGAAGCCAGAGGTATACCTTTCCAATCTCAGATTGAATGTTTGATTTTTGCTATTCATAATCAACTAACCTGGTTTTCTAATCAATTTTACCCTTGTTTTATTATTCAGATGCTAACTATACTGTATATTAAATCAGTGGCGCATCATACTGCCCTGCATTCTTTTATTGCCATTTCTCTGTAACTTCTTAAAAATGTATCTTTTTATGCTTAACTGAGTCCTTTTTTTCATTGCATAGGGGTACGATGACATGGCCAAGGATTTACCTGATCCAGATGCCAAAAAGGTAGCTAGTTTGAAAATATCTGATTCTATAATGTTGTAGCTTGTAAGAAATTCTTCTGGATGTGGT
The DNA here is from genome assembly GCA_013350335.1 of Chimonanthus salicifolius. NCBI lineage: Eukaryota > Viridiplantae > Streptophyta > Magnoliopsida > Laurales > Calycanthaceae > Chimonanthus > Chimonanthus salicifolius. The sequence goes on along the minus strand of CM023540.1, from coordinate 32,810,921 downwards.
TTTGCTTATCACTCTAAAAGTTAAAGCTTCCATTGCAGAGCTTTTATATTAAATCTAATGTACTTGATGCAGCCAGAGGACTGGGATGATGAGGAAGATGGAGAATGGACAGCACCAACCATTCCAAACCCTGAATACAATGGACCATGGGAACCAAAGGTTTGCCGATTTGTGACACAAATTCACAAAATGTCAGAGTTTTTAGAAGTCATGGTAATCATTTTTTCACCTATTGGCAGCAAATTAAAAACCCCAACTACAAAGGGAAATGGAAGGCACCAATGATCGATAATCCAGGTTCTATCTGATTTCCTATATGTATCTCTCTCTTCAATAATTAATGTTCTTATTGCTGTTCTGTCATGTTTTGTTATTTCAAACTTACCTTTTATGATATTCCCTAGATTTCAAGGATGATCCAGACATTTATGTTTACCCCAATTTGAAATATGTCGCCATTGAGTTATGGCAGGTAAATGTCTCTCTTTTATATACATTTGCTCATGGTTTATTTGAAAATACTGATTTAGCAATTTGCCTTTGCCAGGTAAAATCAGGAACCTTATTTGACAACATCTTAGTTTGTGACGACCCAGAATATGCAAAGAACCTAGCAGAAGAGACATGGGGAAAGCACAAAGATGTGTGTAGCTTCAGACTAAATTTTTTTCCCTTTTCTTTTTGAGTTTTTACTTGCAATTTTTAATCTTGGGTATTGGATTATGCAGGCCGAGAAGGCAGCCTTTGAGGAGGCAGAGAAAAAGAGAGAAGAGGTGTGTTATTGAGTTTGTACCATTGGCTATGCATCCTTTATGATTCTCTTTTTGGGGCATGAAGAGCAGCATTAGATTTATTGATGGCATCTTTTAGTACTAGATTGGTTGAAGCTGTACATTTCACACATGAAAATGATACCAAGATATGTAAATGATGCTAGATAATTCATGAAGTAGTAATTTGCCTTGTTGAAGAGTGAGGTTTCCCAACATCATGAATTTTGTGTGTAGAGATTGGGAAATACTTATCATATAAGATGGGGCTAGTGTGTGACAGTGTGGTACTTACCTGGATGCATGTAGGCAGGGATGGATGGGTTTCCATGGAACTGCAAGAAAATGGGATGAAGCTGGACAGGGATCCAGTTCAAATATATAGGTTCATAGCTTTATTTTGTTACTCTTTTTAATATTTGTGGATTGTGGTCGGTGATCTTTGTTATCATGAACCAAAAGGAACCTAGATGTGGTATGTCAACTTCAAAGATCCAAACTATAGAAGACTATTGGATTTCCAACCATTATGGAATATGTGTTGAGATAGTGATATTCTGTGTTCATATCTGGGTACTGCTATTTTCTTTGAGAAATGTTTATTAGGAATGGATTGCTTTTCTGTGTGATTAGCTTCTCACTCTTTTCTTTGTTCCTTACTCAGGAACCCAAGGATGATCCTGTTGATTCAGATGTAATAAGCTCATCCAAATTCAAGTCTCCAATTTTTTTAAAGCTCAGTTACCAGATCTTGTTCTAATTATTCTTGTGTCCTACAGGATGAGAATGGCGATGACGACAATGATGAAAAGTCTGATGCAGAGACAGATGCAGATGAGAAAGAGGATGGCAGCGATGATGATGCTGTACACGTATGCTACTTCTCTTGCAATCTTTCTTTTTCCCTATTATATACTCCTTCTAAGTCTATGGCTTGCTTTCATAGTCTTTTGACTTCATTCACTTGTCTCCCCCTTTTTCCTACTTTTGCAGGATGAGCTTTAGAAGAGTGCTGCTTGCATTTTCGACATTGCAACAGTGGTTGAACACTTGATTTTTATGTTCTGTGACTGTAGGAACCCTTTTAGAGAGAGCCATACAAATTTGCCCTTGGCTGTTTTTATTCTCACTAGTCTTTTAACGGTGTGTATGCAGTTATGCACATCAACGATCAACTCCGTGTGGCATTTATTGAAAATGAAGTGATCATAGAATAACAGGTAACCTTAATGCTAGTGTCCGTTCTCGCATTCCTCGCGAGTATCTAATTACTTTTCTTCTTTTCCAACGTTTGAATGCAATTTCTATAAGGCTTCCTCATATATTTTATAGGCAGGGGGGTATTTTCTCTACCTTTTATCAAATGAAAATATATGAAAAATTAACAAACTCACATACTTGATCAACTCAAACCTAACCAAATTGACTCAGCTGGAGATGGATATAACATTGACGAGAGAATGAGCACATGTTCTCATTATTATTACGTTGGTTTGAAAAGATACACAAGAGCTGAAAATCCTCTCTTTACACTTCACATGAAAATGGTTTCATATTTTGACTTGGTAAATGACAATCCAAAAATAAACATATATACATCTTGGCTGTAAATTTTAAAGAGAAGTCTGAATAAATTGTGTCAATATTGATGTATCTGAATTGTATGTTGCGATGGTGGCTCCTCGTCGTCTTCGTCAAAGGGCACAGTAGCAGCTTCCTGTTACAAACACAAAGTACAGTGTGATTAACAGATGAAATTGGGCTCATTTCCAAATAAAGAAACCCCATTCATTCTCTGCTTAGTGCTTTGGAGAGCTTGGAAACATGATTTGATTTTCTATAAGCATTAGATCTAAAACTGTCCAAACAGTTAATATAATATAATATAAATACTTTGTTGGGTAAATGACCTCAAAAGCACAAGTCTGAAAATTTGAGCTCAAGCGCAGCCCGTTGCTCAAGTACACGTTCAAATACGTTCATTTTGTTCAGCTTGGGTTCAAACTCATTTGTTCTATGTAGGGGAGTTCATGGGCCCGTTTTAGGTGGGCTCGTCCTCATCTATAAGCCCAAGCGTATTTGCAATATCAATATGTGAAGCTTTCGTGTGGCATCTCGGGCTTTTAGGCAAGGCTCAATCCTGTTCGTTAGAGCTTGTTTGTAGGAATAGGAGGGAGAGAGCTATCAGAATTTATTAAATTTCATTTTATGTTATATAAAAATCTAGATAAAAAATTAAATGAGTTCAAGAGCGTGGCAGCCTTCATGATTTGTGTTAAAAAAAGCAGAAGCCCACTCTTCCATTAGAGTCGTTAAAAAATTAGCCGATCCCAGCCAATCAGTCAAATATATAATGTCCAAAGTCATTCATTATGACAGATTTGAAATAGGCTGAGGCTGTGTTTAAGTCATGAGTTGAGATATTACTGAGATGATATGTATTGTTGATACATCACCAATATAATAATTGTTTATTTATTTTTTAAATATTTTTATAATACCTATTTTTTTATTACACTAATATTTTTACTGTATCGATTTTAAACTGATATTCGGACTCTAATATACAGGCCTAATCAACTTTTGTTGATTGTTTAAAAGCAGAACATGCATCAGATATTTGAAAATTTTGAGTCGTGTGTGTGTGTGTTTTTTTTTTCAGTTTCTCGTTCTCGTATTACTTACAGATCAAGGCCCTTAGATGGATTGTAAAGAATGAAGATGGCTTGTACACAACAATTTAAATAAATTACGCAAGGTATTTAGGAACCTAACATGCTGTTCATGTCGCTGCCTCCAGCCTCCGCAAATATTGTATCATTTCATGTGCTTGCATCATTATATAAAAAGGGAAAAGAATTCCACCTGCCCTAACAATGACCACCTGTAAATTCACCACATTTATAAAATACATTAGAGAAACACCAAATTGCCTTAGCATAGAAGATTGTTTAGGCTAAGAATCTGAGATTGCAAATATTGTACAAAGCTAATATTTCTGTCCCTATGAGGGCCAACTGTTCTTTTCAGCCATTTCAGGCCCAAATACTTCTTATTCAAAAACAAATACCGAAATATCAGCTTTGGAAATATCAACCAATGTTTTCGCCCATATTTGTTTTGCTGGGAATTCTGAGAAAACTTAATAATTACCAATTTTCTCAATTTAGTAGAGACCCAGGTTGAAGAAATATCGATAGAAATCTCCAATATTTGCCAATTTTCTTGTTTCAATATAGGCTGGGACTGAAAATATGAAACTTACAGCTAGAATTTGGAATGCATAGTGGTCTGGTACACCAGTGAGGATGGAAACAAGATGTCTCACAATCAAGAGGGTAGTGAACTGCACATATCATTAAAAAAAAAAACAAGGAACTAAGAAAATAATAGACAAAGGCATCAGAAATCCAACTTCTTTTTTCTTTTCATTAATTTTATAAACAAATTAAATTAACTCAAAATGATAAATCCCAATTCTATCAAGTTAATGAGGGCCATGAGATCTGGCAAGTAGAGTTGGTAATGAGTTGGATTTAGGTTGGGTCTGGCTCAACTAAGATTTTATAAAAAAAATAGAAAAAGGGAAAATGAAATATCTTTTTAGTAGAAAATGAAGAAAACTTTCCTTTTATGTAGGTACAATGAGTTATGGGAAATAGAGGCAATAAATTTTTTATTTTTGGTTGGGCGAGTTGATGAGGAGGAGAGGGAATTCATGGCACCATAGGGTCAAGACTTAAAAGGAAAAAATTATAGAAGTTAACTTCAGATAGATGAGATTAGTGACTTCGATGATGAATCTCTTATGATAATGGAGAAAATTACTTACAATTAGAGCTATGGATCGAAAGAATGAAGAACTTCTTGTGGATGTGGATGAGCATTCAGTAATATCATCTTCAACCATTTCATCCTCTGATTCAACCATTTCTAGCCGTCCGGGTAGCTCATGGTTTTGTCTTGGAACCTCCAAGCTTTCTCTGTTACATATTACAATATATAGTTAGTGCAAATGTAGAGGAGATCAGCGTCTGAATTGTATTTAAAAACTCGAAAAACTTCAAATGAATCAGTTTGAGTTGACAAGTTAATAGATTATATTAAGTTTTGTCAATCAAATTGAAAGAAAAAATCATTCAAATCTATTTTGAATTATTAAACTCTAGTTTCAACTTTCAACTTGAATTTTCTCATGAGTCGAGTCACATTACTTAATTCAACTCCAAGTATTAATTTTTGTGTTTCCAAATTTTAATTTGATCGTTTAACATCCGCCGTTGGATCAAAATATCCAAAAGTAGAACTATTAATTTTTTCGTTTTGAAATAAATAATCATACTAGAATCACTAATTAAGAGCCGCACTAGCCCAATGAGTTGACACCCATGTTAAACTATGAAATTTGGCAATTTCGTCATTTTGGAAATAGAAATCATGAAATGGATCAAAGTTACTATCATTAATTAAATAGCTAACATTATCTATTGGATCTGATAATTCATCAAATAGTTTATTCTTTTATTTGATGGCTCTATAAACTCTACTAACATGTCAAATAATGCATGCAAACATTGCCATCAGATTGGCATACACAATTATCAAGATTCATTCATTAATGAAAAAGTCTCCACATGAACTTAAAGATATAACCTAACTCAAACTTGACTAATCCAACAAGCCCAATAGAAGCCTGAACCAGATTGAAAGCCCAAAAAGAAGCATTTTTTATTTTCATTTATTTTTATTTTCTTAACCTATAAATTTTAACTATGCTTTCGAGTTTAAATATAATTAGATGATCTAGAGTTGACGTCTAACATGTGGATACTAGAGAAGTACTTTTTTACTACATTTCATTCATATATATTTTCTATTTTTTATAAATCAGACTTTCAAGTTTGAATATGTAGAAATCTGAGCGCAACCCAATATGAAAAGGTTAAAGACTTAGCTCAATTAGTCCTCAGGCTAAAATTAAATGTTCGAGTCCTCTTTTATTGAGTTAGGCTTTCAACCTTTGAATTTTTAGTCCAAATTGTCATCCCAACTCTAATATATTCCCTTTTAAAACCAAATACAATAATCCTATAAAGAGAAAATCACCTGATTGTCACTGCAATGTCAGCCAATCTGGTCTGTTTTGTTGGTAATGGTGGTGATACTGTATAACCAGGTTCATATTTCTGCAAATAATCAGTAATATTACATTATCCACATTTAAATGAAAAAAGAGAGAGACTGGAATACTTTATAAATCTAATTTCATGGAAGTTCATTAAAAAAAAAAAAAGACAGAAAATCCCACGATTCATTTTAAAGATGAGAGGAGAAAAAGAAAAATTGAATAAAAAGTAATGATCTGATAAAAATATCTATTGATCACAAAAGGGAAGAAACAGATATAAAAGCAAATGCTATTCAATTTCAGACCCAGGGAAAAAAAGTTCAAGAAATTTGAATATTCTCAACAACTGTTGGGGGGGAATTCTCAAATAATTTGCTACTACAAATGGATTAATTGAAATCTAAACAAGTTAAAGCATAAAAAAACACCAAAATTTGAATTTTGAACTTTGCCTTGCCCCCAAAATACAAACTAGGCGGGGAAAAAACCTGAAACATAACAACTCAAATTTCACAATTCAAAAGACCCAAAAGTCCTTTCATGGAAACAATTCAAGAGACCCAATTTTCATGGAAAAAAAATGGACTTTTTTTTTTTTTACTTTTATTAAAATTCATATCGGCCAAAATTCTGAAATTCATAGAAGCTCAATCTTCTTGTAATAAAAAAAAATCCAAAATATGCTGATACCATATAAACCCCTCTTTCCTTGGATAAATCTCAGCTGAAAAGTTTTCTCAGGAAAGAACAGAAAATTGAATCATTAAAAAAAAAAAAAAAAAGATTGAAGTGATTGACCCATATTTTATTTCATTGAAACAAGAAATTCTAAGCAGAACCAATCAAAAGAGCTCAAAACAAAACCAAGAACTGTTTTTCTTCATTTCTTACAGATTATTACCTGAAGACAGATCTCACAAGTGGTATTTCCTTTCTCATAACACCACCTCTGTATACATTCTCTGTGAGCAAACTGCACCCAAAAAAAATATACATATAAATAAAAAGAAGCCCAAGAATTGTAAATATTTCAATAAAAAAAAAATACCCAAGAAACAGTTCTTCTTTCTTTCATCTTCCTTTTGTTACCTTGACGGTTCCACTACATGAACAGGGAGCTTCTATGCTTTTAGAGGCTGATTCTTCTTCTTCTTCATGACAGATTCTACACTGATAAATGGAAGGAGACACCCAACCATCAACTTTCACTGCAATTTCATCTTCCATCTCTCTCTCTTCAATAGAACCAAGGAACTTGTTCAAAGTTTAAACAATATTTGGTCTCTCTGTTCTCTTCCCCCTCTCTGATAGAGTGTTATATAAGTTTTGTGGAGAAGTCTTAGGATTACATGTGCGTCTTCCACAAACTTTCTCTCCTCAACGACTCATTTGAATCAGCAGTTACGTGGAAGCGTTTTATCTAGAACCCATTTGATATGCGACGCCTAATCATTTTTGCCTCCCTTGTTGCATTTTTCCTTATATTAAGGTCATTTGATGATGGATTTCAATAGTTAAAATATTTGTTTTCTCTTCTAAATTAATATTCAACTTAGGGCCCATTACCTTGGTATTGAGCCCTATAGGGCAAATTTGATGATGGATCCTAACGGTTGAAATTATTGTTTTCTTTTATAAACTTAAATTCAATGTAGTTTAATTGGTAATCACCGTCTTAAGAAGTAGAAGGTGTGATATTTAAACCCCCACGATGATTGAGATGTGTAGAATAGTAAGAACTAAGGATCCTTATGAACAATAATAGATTTGGGTTGGGTGGCTTTGCTTGGTAGGGACACATGGTCAGTTTTAATTAATGATTTTTCTATACATTTATGCTTTTGATTGATATTATTTATGCTTATCCACTCTCATCAAGTTCTCATCATTTTCTAAATCATGCAAATATCATATCTGAAAAGTCAAGAAATCAAAATTTAAGAATTTGATAGTCAGCTCGAAAAATAATAAATAAAATAATTTATGCGAGTTTTTCAATTTAATTTTTTTACTCATTTTATTAAAAATCTTAATTCAACTAGTTGCCTCCCATCTTAGGAAGTGGGAGGTTTCAGATTTGAGTCCCCGTAACCTAACTTTGGTGTATCTTAGGGGTAGTGGACTCACCCATAGGAATTTTATCCTGAATATCCCACAATTTCCTACATGTAAATTAAAAAAAAAAAAATTCAATAATTTCATACCATACATGAAAGTCTAATATTGTAAGCCCCCACCGGCGACCGATGACATTTAGAAGCTGTGTCCTTTATTAAAAATGTCTTCACCTACCTGTATTTAATTCATTCATTCTAGTCAAAAATAGTGAATTGGATCAATGAATGAGTGAATCGCCATCCATTCTATCTATCATCAGTAAGAAAGGGACTGGAAATGGAAGAGAGAGAAATGGTTCTACATTTTAAATACTCTCCAACTCAGTGCAACTCGGTTCAACTTTTTTTTAGCAGTAAACTCAACTCGGTTGAACTCCAATAATAGTCGAGCTTATTTAGCAGCTTATATTTTAATTACGCTGCCGATCATATAATGTATATGTTTTGATTTGATGGTCATTGTCATTGATTGAATCATGGCCATTCAATTTTGAATAAATAAATATGTTCAACTATAATTTAAAATTTTTAAAAAATGCAGGCAAGTTGATCTAAGTTAATTTGATTTAATAGGATTTCGAATCAAGCAAGTCAATGAATCTTTCCTAATGTTTCATGTTTGAATTTAAAAACTCATCCAAGTTACTCGACTCCATAAAATTTCAAGTTGAGTTTAAGTATTGTATTTTCTAATCATGTTTTCGGTTGATAAATTTCTCTCTCCTTTTTTTTATAACAAAAATGGTCGATATGACGCGGCTGAGATATCGACATATCTGCCGATATGATAAGGTTTCAAAACCGTACTATCTCGGCCGATACGATTCGTATCGGCCAATATTCGAACATCTGTCCACAAGTAAGCCAACTACCTCTAGGACACACTAAAGTTACGCTATGAAGGCTCGAATTTGCAACCTCACACTTCCTAAAGAGACATGGGGAAAGCACAAAGATGTGTGTAGCTTCCGACTAAATTTTTTTTCCTTTTCGTTTTGAGTTTTTACTTGCAATTTTTAATCTTGGGTATTGGATTATGCAGGCTGAGAAGGCAGCCTTTGAGGAGGCAGAGAAAAAGAGAGAAGAGGTGTGTCATTGAGTTTGTACCATTGGCTATGCATCCTTTATGATTCTCTTTTTGGGGCATGAAGAGCAGCATTAGATTTATTGGTGGCATCTTTTAGTACTAGATTGGTTGAAGCTGTACATTTCACACATGAAAATGATACCAAGATATGTAAATGATGCTAGATAATTCATGAAGTAGTAATTTGCCTTGTTGAAGAGTGAGGTTTCCCAACATGAATTTTGTGTGTAGAGATTGGGAAATACTTATCATATAAGATGGGGCTAGTGTGTGACAGTGTGGTGCTTACCTGGATGCATGTAGGCAGGGATGGATGGGTTTCCATGGAACTGCAAGAAAATGGGATGAAGCTGGACAGGGATCCAGTTCAAATATATAGGTTCATAGCTTTATTTTGTTACTCTTTTTAATATTTGTGGATTGTGGTCGGTGATCTTTGTTATCATGAACCAAAAGGAACCTAGATGTGGTATGTCAACTTCAAAGATCCAAACTATAGAAGACTATTGGATTTCCAACCATTATGGAATATGTGTTGAGATAGTGATATTCTGTGTTCATATCTGGGTACTGCTATTTTCTTTGAGAAATGTTTATTAGGAATGGATTGCTTTTCTGTGTGATTAGCTTCTCACTCTTTTCTTTGTTCCTTACTCAGGAACCCAAGGATGATCCTGTTGATTCAGATGAAATAAGCTCATCCAAATTCAAGTCTCCAATTTTTTTAAAGCTCAGTTACCAGATCTTGTTCTAATTATTCTTGTGTCCTACAGGATGAGAATGGCGATGACGACAATGATGAAAAGTCTGATGCAGAGACAGATGCAGATGAGAAAGAGGATGGCAGCGATGATGATGCTGTACACGTATGCAACTTCTCTTGCAATCTTTCTTTTTCCCTATTATATGCTCCTTCTAAGTCTATGGGTTGCTTTCATAGTCTTTTGACTTCATTCACTTGTCTCCCCCTTTTTCCTGCTTTTGCAGGATGAGCTTTAGAAGAGTGCTGCTCGCATTTTCGACATTGCAACAGTGGTTGAACACTTGATTTTTATGTTTTGTGACTGTAGGAACCCTTTTAGACAGAGCCATACAAATTTGCCCTTGGCTGATTTTATTCTCACTAGAGTCTTTTAACGGTGTGTATGCAGTTATGCACATCAACGATCAACTCCGTGTGGCATTTATTGAAAATGAAGTGATCATAGAATAACAGGTAACCTTAATGCTAGTGTCCGTTCTCTCATTCCTCCCAAGTATCTAATTACTTTCTTCTTTTCCAACGTTTGAATGCAATTTCTATAAGCCTTCCTCATATATTTTATAGGCAGGGGGGGTATTTTCTCTACCTTTTATCAAATGAAAATATATGAAAAATTAACAAACTCACAGACTTGATCAACTCAAACTCAACCAAATTGACTCAGCTGGAGATGGATATAACATTGACGAGAGAATGAGCACATGTTCTCATTATTATTACGTTGATTTGAAAAGATACATAAGAGCTGAAAATCATCTCTTTACACTTCACATGAAAATGGTTTCATATTTTTACTTGGTAAATGACAATCCAAAAATAAACATATATACATCTTGGCTGTAAATTTTAAAGAGAAGTCTGAATAAATTGTGTCAATATTGATGTATCTGAATTGTATGTTGCGATGGTGGCTCCTCCTCGTCTTCGTCAAAGGGCACAGTAGCAGCTTCCTGTTACAAACACAAAGTACAGTGTGATTAACAGATGAAACTGGGTTCATTTCCAAATAAAGAAACCCCATTCATTCTCTGCTTGGTGCTTTGGAGAGCTTGGAAACATGATTTGATTTTCTATAAGCATTAGATCTAAAACTGTCCAAACAGTTAATATAATATAATATAAATACTTTGTTGGGTAAATGACCTCAAAAGCACAAGTATGAAAATTTGAGCTCAAGCTTAGCCCGTTGCTCAAGTACACGATCAAATACGTTCATTTTGTTCAGCTTGGGTTCAAACTCATTTGTTCTATGTAGGGGAGTTCATGGGCTCGGTTTAGGTGGGCTCGTCCTCATCTATAAGCCCAAGCGTAGTTGCAATATCAATATGTGAAGCTTTCGTGTGGCCTCTCGGGCTTTTAGGCAAGGCTCAATCCTGTTCGTTAGAGCTTGTTTGTAGGAATAGGAGGGAGAGAGCTATCAGGGTTTATAAAATTTCAATTTATGTTATATAAAAATCTAGATAAAAAATTAAGTGAGTTCAAGAGCGTGGCAGCCTTCATGATTTGTGTTAAAAAAATATAAGCCCACTCTTCTATTAGAGGTGTTAAAAAATTACCCGATCCCAGCCAATCAGTCAAATATATAATGTCCAAAGTCATTCATTATGACAGATTTGAACTAGGCTGAGGCTGTGTTTAGGCTCGTGCAGCAGGGGTTCAAATGTTGGCTAATCTATCTTTTTTAGACTCTTTTGATACGTTTCAGCCGATGAGTATTTTATATCGTCTATTTGATCATGAGTTGAGATATTGCTGAGATGATATGTATTGTTGATACATCACCAATATAATAATTTCTTATTTACTTTTTAAATATTATTATAATACCTATTTTCAATGCACTAATATTTGACCGTATTGATTTTAAACTGATATTCAGACTCTTAATATACAGGCCTAATCAACTTTTGTTGACTGTTTAGTTTCTCGTTCTCCTATTACTTGCAGATCAAGGCCCTTAGATGGATTGTAAAGAATGAAGATGGCTTGTACACAACAATTTAAATAAATTACGCAAGGTATATAGGAACCTCACATGCTGTTCATGTCGCTGCCTCCGCAAATATTGTATCATTTCAAGTGCTTGCATCATTATATAAAATGGGAAAAGAATTCCACATGCCCTAACAATGACCACCTGTAAATTCACCACACATTTATAAAATACATTAGAGAAACACCAAATTACCTTAGCATAGAAGATTGTTTATACCCCCATGAGGGCCAACTTCTTTTTTTTTTCAGCCATTTCAGGCCCTAATACTTCTTATTCAAAAACAAATACCGAAATATTAGCTTTGGAAATATCAACCAATGTTTTCGCCCATATTTATTTTGTGGGGAATTCTGAGAAAACTTAATAATTACCAATTTTCTCAATTTAGTAGAGACCCAGGTTGAAGAAATATCGATAGAAATCTCCAATATTTGCCAATTTTCTTGTTTCAATATAGGCTGGGACTGAAAATATGAAACTTACAGCTAGAATTCGGAATGCAAAGTGGTCTGGTACACCAGTGAGGATGGAAACAAGATGTCTCACAATCAAGAGGGTAGTGAACTGCACATATCATAAAAATAAATAAATAAGGAACTAAGAAAATAATAGACAAAGGCATCAGAAATCCAATTTCTTTTTTCTTTTCATTAATTTTATAAACAAATTAAATTAACTCAAAATGATAAATCCCAATTCTATCAAGTTAATGAGGGCCATGATATCTGGCAAGTAGAGTTGGTAATGAGTTGGATTTAGGTTGGGTCTGGCTCAACTAAGATTTTATAAAAAAAATAGAAAAAGGGAAAATGAAATATCTTTTTAGTAGAAAATGAAGAAAACTTTCCTTTTATGTAGGTACAATGAGTTATGGGAAATAGAGGCAATAAATTTTTTATTTTTGGTTGGGCGAGTTGATGAGGAGGAGAGGGAATTCATGCCACCATAGGGTCAAGACTTAAAAGGAAAAAATTATAGAAGTTAACTTCAGATAGATGAGATTAGTGACTTCGATGATGAATCTCTTATGATAATGGAGAAAATTACTTACAATTACAGCTATGGATCGAAAGAATGAAGAACTTCTTGTGGATGTGGATGAGCATTCAGTAATATCATCTTCAACCATTTCATCCTCTGATTCAACCATTTCTAGCAGTCCGGGTAGCTCATGGTTTTGTCTTGGAACCTCCAAGCTTTCTCTGTTACATATTACAATATATAGTTAGTGCAAATGTAGAGGAGATCAGCCTCTGAATTGTATTTAAAAACTCGAAAAACTTCAAATGCATCAGTTTGAGTTGATTCAATCTGATAAAATTTTGAATTGACAAGTTAATAGATTACATTAAGTTTTGTCAAACAAAGTGAAAGAAAAAAATCATTCAAATCTATTTTGAATTATTAAACTCTAGTTTCAACTTTCAACTTGAATTTTCTCATGAGTCGAGTCACATTACTTAATTCAACTCCAAGTATTAATTTTCGTGTTTCCAAATTTTAATTTGATCGTTTAACATTCGCCATTGGATCAAAATATCCAAAGGTAGAACTGTTAATTTTTTCGTTTTGAAATAAATAATCATATTGGAATCACTAATTAAGAGCCGCACTAGCCCAATGAGTTGACACCCATGTTAAACTAGGAAATTTGGCAATTTGGTCATTTTGGAAATAGAAATCATGAAATGGATCAAAGTTACTATCATTAATTAAATAGCTAACATTATCTATCGGATCTGATAATTCATCAAATAGTTTATTCTTTTATTTGATGGCTCTCTGAACTCTACTAACATGTCAAATAATGCATGCAAACATTGCCATCAGATTGGCATACACAATTATCAAGATTCATTCATTAATGAAAATGTCTCCAGTTTATAGAGTGAAGTGGGGCTATGGATAAAAAAATATTAGAGGGAGAGGACGACCTTCAAAAATATGAGGGAAAGGATAAAAATGACATTAGACTATAGAATAACTGGTGTTATGATTTATGATAGAGTTAATTGAAGAAGAATAACTTATAAAATCGATCTCAGATAAATGAGATTATGAGCTAATGATGAATTTTTAAACAGTAAATGGTCTGATGATGATTCCTTAATGAAAAAGTAACTTGTGCGACTGAGCTAAAGACTACAAATGAATTCCAATTTCTCTATACAATGAAGTATGGTTTGAGGCTCCTAAAAGAGTGTGATCATAGTTTGAGATCTTGAAATTTGGACTTAAATTTCTATTGAGTCAAGTAACTCAGATGAGTTTTTCAACTTAGACAAAAACTTAATAAAGTCATTGAATCATTTGACTTGAAATCCTATTGAACTAAGTCACTCAAGCAAAATCACTTGACTTGCTTCACAAGCTATGAGTGTAATAATGTGATGCATGAATTTTCTACAAGGATCAATTTCAGAATGAGTCCTATGAGTATGACTTCAGCCACCTTATGACAAGATATTGATTGAAAATGAGCTCAGCAAATTTGATATTGATAAGATGTAAAATCCAAATGGCAAGGCTTATCCTGTGCTAAATCATCTTCAGTGGTTGTTATTGTCATCAAACTTTCTATCTATTTAAATATTTTATAAAAAACTACATATTCTATCATCCTAAAAACTATCATATCCTTCACCTCTCGATCCAAGTCGTTCAATTTCTATTCCTTCTCCTAATTTCTGTCACATATAATCTCTAAATCCTATGCATCCAGGTTCCCTCGGAAAGTGTTGTGTTAGGTCCACATCTAATTAACATAAGAAAATCAACATGCATAGATAGATCAGTTGGTATAAACTTCTAAAATTAGACTAAAAGTCTTGAATTTAATTCCTTCCGAACTTACTTAGTACATGAGACTTGCAGAAGGTTTCGTGTATACGTGTGGTTAATCTCACCTCTAATATGAGGTGAGATACCCATGTTATTTTAAAATATATAAATATATATATATATATATATATATATATATATATATATATATATATATATATATAAGAGCTTGAGGTTGAGCCAAGCTCCACGTGAACTTAAAGATATAACCTAACTCAAACTTGACTAATCCAACAAGCCCAATAGAAGCCTGAACCAGATTGAAAGCCCAAAAAGAAGCATTTTATTTTTTCATTTATTTTTATTTTCTTAACCTATAAATTTTAACTATGCTTTCGAGTTTAAATATAATTAGATGATCTAGAGTTGACGTCTAACATGTGGATATTATAGAAGTACTTTTTTACTACATTTCATTCATATATATTTTCTATTTTTTATAAATCAGACTTTCAAGTTTGAATATGTAGAAATCTGAGCGCAACCCAATATGAAAAGGTTAAAGACTTAGCTCAATTAGTCCTCAGGCTAAAATTAAATGTTCGAGTCCTCTTTTATTGAGTTAGGCTTTCAACCTTTGAATTTTTAGTCCAAATTGTCATCCCAACTCTAATATATTCCCTTTTAAAACCAAATATAATAATCCTATAAAGAGAAAATCACCTGATTGTCACTGCAATGTCAGCCAATCTGGTCTGTTTTGTTGGTAATGGTGGTGATACTGTATAACCAGGTTCATATTTCTGCAAATAATCAGTAATATTACATTATCCACATTTAAATGAAAAAAGAGAGACTGGAATACTTTATAAATCTAATTTCATGGAAGTTCATTAAAAAAAAAAAAGGACAGAAAATCCCACGATTCATTTTAAAGATGAGAGGAGAAAAAGAAAAATTGAATAAAAAGTAATGATCTGATAAAAATATCTATTGATCACGAAAGGGAAGAAACAGATATAAAAGCAAATGCTATTGAATTTCAGACCCAGGGAAAATAAAGTTCAAGAAATTTGAATATTCTCAACAACTGTTGGGGGGAAATTCTCAAATAATTTGCTACTACAAATGAATTAATTGAAATCTAAACAAGTTAAAGCATAAAAAAACACCAAAATTTGAATTTTGAACTTTGCCTTGCCCCCAAAATACAAACTAGGCGGGGAAAAAACCTGAAACATAACAACTCAAATTTCACAATTCAAAAGACCCAAAAGTCCTTTCATGGAAACAATTCAAGAGACCCAAATTTCATGGAAAAAATTTGGATTTTTTTGTTTTAACTTTTTATTAAAATTCATATCGGCCAAAATTCTGAAATTCATAGAAGCTCAATCTTCTTGTAATAAAAAAAATCCAAAATATGCTGATACCATATAAACTCCTTTTTCCTCGGATAACTCTCAGCTGAACATTTTTCTCAGGCAAGAACCGAAAATTGCATCATTAAAAAAAAAGAAAAAGAAAGATTGAAGTGATTGACCCATATTTTACGTCATTGAAACAAAAAATTCTAAGCAGAGCCAATCAAAAGAGATCAAAACAAAACCAAGAGCTGTTTTTCTTCATTTCTTACAGATTATTACCTGAAGACAGATCTCACAAGTGGTATTTCCTTTCTCATCACACCACCTCTGTATACATTCTCTGTGAGCAAACTGCACCCAAAAAAAATATACATATAAATAAAAAGAAGCCCAAGAATTGTAAATATTTCAATAAAAAACAGTTCTTCTTTCTTTCATCTTCTTTTTGTTACCTTGACGGTTCCACTACATGAACAGGGAGCTTCTAAGCTTTTAGAGGCTGATGCTTCTTCTTCTTCATGACAGATTCTACACTGATAAATGGAAGGAGATACCCAACCATCAACTTTCACTGCAATTTCATCTTCCATCTCTCTCTCTTCAATAGAACCAAGGAACTTGTTTAAAATTTAAACAATATTTGGTCTCTGTTCTCTTCCCCCTCTCTCTGATAGAGTGTTATATAAGTTTTGTGGAGAAGTCTTAGGATTACATGTGCGTCTTCCACAAACTTTCTCTCCTCAACGACTCATTTGAATCAGCAGTTACGTGGAAGCGTTTTATCTAGAACCCATTTGATATTCGACGCTAATCATTTTTGCCTCCCTTGTTGCATATTTCCTTATATTAAGGTCATTTGATGATGGATTTCAATAGTTAAAATATTTGTTTTCTCTTCTAAATATTCAACTTAGGGCCCATTACCTTGGTATTGAGCCCTATAAGGCAAATTTGATGATGGATCCTAACCGTTGAAATTATTGTTTTCTCTTCTAAACTTAAATTCAATGTAGATGGATGTCCATTTAATGTATTCTCATTGCTAAATTAAATAATAAAAATAAAAATATTTATTTAATATTTTTGTTTAAATCTTAAAAAATTAAAAGCAGAAGCAAAGAGCTAGATCCTACATATTTTATAAGGATTTGGTTGGCCCATTCGTGAGACCATGACCTTTAGTAGGAGAATAAGGATTGTTTTGACTAACAGGTTTCATACCATTCAGAAAAATAGTGGTGGACGCACACTGGAAATTTCTCTGTTTTCGTTGGTCAACCATTGCATCTTTATTTCATGACGAAGGAACTGTGTTATTTTGGAGAAATGAGAATTGAAATGGGAAGATTTTCAAAGACTCCACTGCAAATTCTTGACTTGACTAAGAAAAAGATGAAAGGATTTTGCTTGAACTTCTGAAATGGATTTTTTATTAAAAAATTGTAAAACAAGAAAAAAAATTCTTCTTTCTAAGATAACGGTAACATGATGTCAAATTTGACTGTGGTAACTAAGAGATTCATATTAAAGATTTAATTTAATATTAATATTATTAGGTTTGTTTGTAAGGAGAGATTTGGACCCTAACATCATAATTTGTAATTAGATTCTACTCGAAATTTAGATATTTTTTGCAGGTTATATGTTCAAATAATTTTTTTTTAATGGATCCATTACTACTCCAAAATAAAATCTCCATTCTAATCAATAATAGGTTAGAGGAGAAATGACTAGAATGATTTGAAGTAAAATGGAAATAACTTAAGGAATTCATTCCCATTCTCATTCGATGAAGTTCTTTCTAATCTCATGATTATTAAAATAAATGATCTATTTGCAGAATGAGTTTAATATGGCAAAATGAAAGTTAAAATTTAAAATATTTGGTCTATATGAATATAGTTTAATTGGTAATCACCGTCTTAAAAAGTAGAAGGTACGATAATTAAACCCCCAGGATGATTGAGAGGTGTAGAATAGTAAGAACTAAGGATCCTTATGAACAATAATAGATTTGGGTTGGGTGGCTTTGCTTGGTAGAGACCCATGGTCAGTTTTAATTAATGATTTTTCTATACATTTATGCTTTTGATTGATATTATTTATGCTTATCCACTCTCATCAAGTTCTCATCATTTTCTAAATCATGCAAATATCATATCTGAAAGTCAAGAAATCAAAATTTAAGAATTTGATAGTCACCTCGAAAAATAATAAATAAAATAATTTATGCGAGTTTTTCAATTTAATTTTTTTACTCATTTTACTAAAAATCTTAACTCAACTTGTTGCCTCCCACCTTTAAGAAGTAGGAGGTTTCAGATTTGAGCCCCCATGACCTAACTTTTGTGTGTCCTAGAGGTAGTGGATTCACCCATAAATGCTGGATATCCCACAATTTCCTACACGTACATTAAAAGAAAAAATCAATAATTTCATACCATACATGAAAGTCTAATATTGTAAGCCCCCACCGGCGACCGATGACATTTAGAAGCTGTGTCCTTTATTAAAAATGTCTTCACGTACCTGTATTTAATTCATTCATTCTAGTCAAAAATAGTGAATTGGATCAATGAATGAGTGAATCGCCACCCATTCTATCTATCATCAGTAAGAAAGGGACTGGAAATGGAAGAGAGAGAAATGGTTCTACATTTTAAATACTCTCCAACTCAGTGCAACTCGGTTCAACTTTTTTTTAGCAGTAAACTCAACTCGGTTGAACTCCAATAATAGTCGAGCTTATTTAGCAGCTTATATTTTAATTACGCTGCCGATCATATGATGTATATGTTTTGATTTGATGGTCATTGTCATTGATTGAATCATGGCCATTCAATTTTGAATAAATAAATATGTTCAACTATAATTTAAAATTTTTAAAAAATGCAGACAAGTTGATCTAAGTTAATTTGATTTAATAGGATTTCGAATCAAGCAAGTCAATGAATCTTTCCTAATTTTTCATGTTTGAATTTAAAAACTCATCCAAGTTACTCGACTCCATAAAATTTCAAGTTGAGTTTAAGTGTTGTATTTTCTAATCATGATTTTCGGTTGATAAATTTCTCTCTCATTTTTTTTATAACAAAAATGACCGATATCGGCAGAATATTTGCCGATACGAATCATTTCGACCAATATGATAAGGTTTCAAAACCGTATCATATCGTATCGGCCGATACGATTTATATTGGCCAATATTCAGACCTCCGTTCACGGGTGAATCCACTACCCCTAGGACACACTAAAGTTAGGCCATCGAGACTCGAATCTGTAATCTCACACTTCCTGAAGGGGAGGCAACCAATTGTCATTAATATTTTAAAAATCACTAAGTTATCGTACTTTTATAAACATCAAAATAAGGTGCTTTTTACCACTTAAGATGTAGGCAAGCCCTAGAAAAAAATCATAACTGTTATTACATAGCAGACAGTTGGACTTTTTTATTAAAGAAATTCTTCTAAACCCAAGGCCATAAGGATTTTCCTGAAGTCTTGGGCTTGTGCATGCATGTCCTATTTGACTCAAATTTTAGTTGTATAGTTTATCGATTAATTTAATGAATTTTTGACATTAGATAAAATTTATTTTTTAAATATTTAAAAAAAATATTTTCACTTACTCAATTAAAATAAAATTTTATAAATTCTTTCATAACACTCGATGAATAAAAATTTAAGTGACTTGATTGTTGGAGGAAGCTACTTCTTTTGATAATTTTCTTTATTGGTAGAATTTTTTTCCCCAAGATTACGTTCTTATGCTCTAGAAACCTAAAAATTCCACATTTTTTCTCGTCAGCTAACTTGTTTGTTGACATTTTTGCTTGAGCCTCCTCAAGTTGGACACGGAAATAGCAAATTGATTGTCATTTTTGAATTTTTTTTTTCATGAAAATGACTAAACAATTACATAGGCTCTACATATGTGAAGTTTGATATATGAAGATGAAAATTATTTTTAAAATAATACATTTTCATAAATTAATAATTAAAAAATTAAAGATTAATTATCATATTAAAATCATTTTTAAATATATTTTTTATGATTGAGGTGTTTAGACCCTCTTAGCACACTTGACTAGTCTTCGGGGCATATGTAAATCAGGGGTAAAAAATACGGTATCGGCAAATATCCGAATGTTAGCCGCAAAATTTCTTTCTTATTTTTTTATTTTAATTAAAAACATCGGTATCAAACTATATCGGTAATACATATCGAGCGATATGTATTGGATATCTCCCGATATCAATAAATATTGGCCGATATTTAAATTCTTGTGTAAACCTCCATATCCACATACTGGTTAAAACTACAGAGGCCCTTTAGAGTGGAATAAAATTTGAATTCAAAGACTTGCACTCCGTGAAACAATTTTCTGGCTAACACACTAATTTGTTAGAATTTTTCTAAATACACTTTAATTTAAGAGGAGGATAGAATTTGAATTGATTTTAAATGAGAGAGAGATCAATTCAAATGTGAAAGAGAGAGTCTTTTGATAGCTTTTGGTGGGCCTCGCATGAGTCCAAGCCAACATTTTATGCTGCTGAAAGGTATTGGGTGGAATTAGGGGTCTGGATATCAGTTGATCTAATACACCTCAGCCGAGATTTGGAAAAAATAAGAGAGAGAAAGAAATATTGGTCGAGATATCAGCTGAGACGCTGAGATCTCAGTCCCAAAATCTTTTTTTACTCTTGGGTGGAATTGGTGTTTCGCATTTGCCCTTCAGCTGTTACTTTGTTATCCATCCCTTGATACACAAGAGATACGTTGAAATAAAAAAAAAAAAAAGCTTTGGAGAATTGATGTAGAAGATCAAGTACCAGAGAATGTCGAGCAAGTTGTCACGAAGGAGCGTGGAAAGAACTCGGGAAGACTCCACTTCTGAGTTCTGACTCCAACTCAGACTAGATACAAGGAAGCATGGCTGATGGAATAACTTTTAGGGAGATGAATTTGTGCTTTCCTTGGAAGGCTAGTCCTAGAATCTAAATATCATGGCATGATTGGTGTATTTTAAGGTTTTACATGTTAGTAAAATCGTCAATGCACTTTTAACTTTTTGAATTATGAGTTTTATAATCACGTGAATTTTCTCTCATTAACTGACAATTTTTTAAAAAATAATGGCTAACCATATAGGCACCATATTTCTTATCAGGAGACACCTCTTTTTATTTTTAGGTTTGAAATTATACTCTTTTTACTTAAAATCAGTTGCGGAGTTCATAAAATTCAGAGTAGATGAATTTTGATACTTTATTTGTAAAAATCGGACGAGAAACGACCTCTTTTGAAAATCTCTTTCCACAACATTCGTTTGGACGATTCTTGGAATCGTCCGATCGTATATTCTCTCCACAACCTTCGATTGGTCGATTCCATTTTACATGGAATCGTTCGATCAGATGATAATTAATGGGAGTTTCAATTGGATTATGAAAACATGAAGGGCAAATTGGTAAATTCATACTTAAAAATGAAAAAGAGGTGTCTAGAAAAATATGGTGTCTATATGGCCAGCCAAAATAATTTCTACCAATGTGTTTTAACATTATTAACGTATGAGTTTCGAAGGCTCAAGGTGAACCTATATTGTACAAAGACTATCGTATCTACTAGATCTTGTAATCGTCACTTGGTAATATGATATATATTTTACAACTTGCTATATAAGAACAACCTTTTGGCTTTTGTGTTTGTTGATAAACATATCAAGCATGTTACAATTGTCACTGATGCACATCAAATGCCTGCATCTTTTGTTTTGTAAAGCATGACTTATTAAGTTTTAATCTTGATCTCTCTACTATTCTTTCTTATTTTATATATGAATATGAGAGTACGTGACTTATGACACTCATTTGAGTAATTTTAAGAACTTCTTAAGAAACTCAAAAGTATTAAAGAGCATTTTGACATTCGAGTTAGAGAGGACAATGATAATTGGAGAAAAAATTCGAACGGAGTCTGTCAAATAACTCACCCGTTGAAACAGTGATAAATTGGCAATGCACGTACACATTTGAGTAAAAAATATTCCCCCCACTTCTTAGAATCTACAGGGCATATTTTGATTGGGTTTGTTGTGATTCTAATAGAAGTTCGTAGTTGACATTAATTCATCATCTCTTCGATCAATTACAAGCTCTCATATTTACCAATTGAAAATTGTCAAATGACACTCTAAAAACTTCTCTTCTACAACTAGTCAAATTATCTATTTTTTTATGAGTTCCACTTTCTCTTATGGCCACATACGCCAAACTTGTAAATCAAAATAAGTATTGTAATATAAACTATGAATCGGACAAAATGTCAAACCAAGTAATTATCAAGAATGATTATTCATTCGAAGAAAATATAAAAAATGAGGGTAACAATCTTTCCACAAGCATTTTGTCTAATCCGATACGGATTTTATTGAATTGTCCATTTTGACATTCGAATCGACTCGTCGAAACCTTCGAATCACTTACCGCAAAGAGTTCAACAAGCCTATTCGAAAGTTTCGACGAGTCAATTCGAAGGATAAAATAAACAATACAGTAAAACCTATGTCGTATTATATAAAATACCCGTGGAGGATTGCACTCCAAGAATTACTATCTCTTTACATAATAAAATTAATGATATCAATGTTATATAATATTCCACGTGTCACTATATGATTGTACGATTCATAGAAGTCCTTGGATGACAACGGGAGAGACAGACGAGAGCGGCAATGATGAAAAAGGCCGTAATAAGGAAACACGAGAGTTGTTGATCTACTTCTTCACTTCGACATCTCCGCCCCTCCAACGGATCTCTCGAGGCCTCCTTTCCTCTCTCTGCTTCTTATTCTCTCTTCACTTCTCCCCTCTTTTCTTCAACAAGGAAACGAAAGAAGAAAATAATGCAGGCCTCTTCCATCTCTTTCTCTTCTTCTTCTCTCCCCATCTCCAGACCTGATCGCGCCTCCAATAATTTCTTCTCCACCCCTTCTTACCTTCGCTTCTGCGGCCTTCGTAAAGAGGCCCTCTTCGGAATCCCCCCTTCCAAATGCTCCCATTCTACCCGGGTTCTATCCTCGTCCTCCCGCCGGCCGATTAAGCCGTCCGCCTCCTTGTCCGACAATGGAAGCCCCAGCAAGGGGTTCGACTATGATCTCGTCATTATCGGAGCTGGCGTTGGTGGCCATGGAGCTGCCCTCCATGCTGTCGAGAAGGTACAGTTTCTTTCTTCCATCCTTTTCAAAACTTTGTGACTAATGGGTTTCAAATTTTCATTTCAATTGGAGTTCAAGTGGCTGTATTACAAAGCTTGAACTTGTCTTGTGAACTGCTTCATTGAGGCATTTTAGCTTACAGCTTTGGTACAATTTGCTTAAGACCGTTTAAGTATAAATTATTAAATTGTGGTATGCTGAATAATATCTGCTTAATCTTATTTGTTCTACCTGTTCGACCCAAGAATTTGAGAATTATTTGGTTTTGATTTTATTCATCCTACTTTTCGTTTTCTTTTCCTCAAAGCTTCGTCATTATTGGGTTTTATTTGCTTTGGAGTTAAAAGTTTCTGTGGCATTAATTTCGGGCTTGTGTAGTTCTTTGAATTGCTTCACCGAGACATCATTGCAAGCAGGCAGGGGGCCAGTGCACTGATGCAATTTGTTTAGGACCATCTAAGCATAAATGCTAGTAGTGTCCTCATAAGATCAGTTTGTCTTTTTTTTTTTTCCCTCTCAAAATCAAAGTGATTATTGATTTTCATTTGAATGAGAGGTCTAGTTGCTATAGTACAAAATTCAGGCTTGTGTGGTTATGTGAATTGCTACATTGAGACATTTTCACAAACGGGTATGATGCATAGATGGACCTTTGCAATTTGTTGAGGACTTGAGGACCATTTAACTATAAATGCTAGTGTGCTTAAGAAGAAAGTGTCATTCCTACCACTGTTACTATAATTTCCTTTCTTCCTTCTGTTTTTTTTTTTAAATGTATGTGAGCTGGGTAAGTGATTTCTGCAGTATGCTTTGTCACTGAATTGTTGGGAACTAGTCTTTTAGTTACTATCGTCTTTTAGTTACTTCTCTGAGGTAATAAGATTATATTTATAGGAAACCACCCATCAGCTCATGTAGAATATAGAGCAAAGGCAAAGCATAATTACTTTTATGTTTGTCAGTTAAGATGGGAGAATTAGAAAGTTTCTATAAGATTTTGCATTGTAGGCATCCACTTTACACTGCATGAACTTTCACATACATCAGATATGTACTAGGATCTAGGAAATATGAGTTGGATCTCAGAATCTCAGTGCAGTTTTGATTGGTGCAATGATTTTCATCATTCCAATAATTGGTTTTGCACATTGTCAAAGAATAGTGTTTATTAGTGTCTTTAATCTAACTCATATGCAATGGATGTCATGCACATCATTTTCCCTCTGCTTCATGGTGAACACTTTTAAAGCTAATCTTTTGCACTAATGGTGATGCCATCTAGTGGAGAACTGTGAGTTTAGGGGTTTGAACTTTGTCCTTTTCTAGTATAGGGCAATATTTCACATTTTGCATCACTAGTCAAGAGGGAAACTTCTTAATAATCATTGGTTACTTGTTGTTGGAGAATAGCTCCGGTCATGGTAGTCCAAGGCGGGCCTAAATTGTGCCTAGGCCCTTGCCTAGGCTGTGGACCCACTTTGCACCTCGCCTAACACATTTTGCTCCTAGGCTCACAGCTAGTTCTTTTGGAAACTTTTTTCCTATAATAAGCCTATTTATTAAAGTTTTTTTTTGCAATAGATAGTAAATATTATAGTTAAAATGATGTACTTGTTAGTGATTCTAATTATTAGAAAACATATATGTGCATGTATATAATACATGCTTATATAATGCCCATGCGTTTTGATGCTTTAGATGATTAATATTTTATTGTTGTGTTTTCTTAATATTGATGCAATAAAGACACAAATCCATGAATGTACACATATTTAGAAATGTACCTAGCAAAATTAAGCTCGTGGCTATACATTCCCCTTGTGTCTTAGGCTCTAGGACTCCTTGGCACCTTCATTGTGTTTGCACTTTGACCACTATGGTTTTATTTTTACGACTTCTATTGTTTTGCTTCCATTATTTTACATCGGCATTTCGATCAAAATATCCACTTTTTCTTGCTATTGGCAAAAACTTGTAAATCTATGAATGTACACATATTTGAAGTATCTAATATGTATATAAAAAAAGAAGTATCTTATTAAGGGCACCTAGCAAAATTAGGCTCGCTCTTGACATGCCTCTTGTGCCTTAGGCTCCAGGGCTTCTTGGCACCTTGATTGTGCTTGCGCTTTGACTATTTGGTTTATGACTTCCATTGGTTTGCTTCCATTATTTTATATTGGCATTTGCATCAAAATATGCCCTTTTTCTTGCTATTGGCAGAACTTGCAAACCATCTAGCTTGAATTTCATGTGAAGAAGAGTCTTACATAGCACCCTTTTCTATACTGAAATGCAACTGAAATAAAAGAAGGATAAACACCTTGGTTGCAGGGGCTGAAAACTGCCATTGTTGAAGGGGATGTGGTTGGAGGGACTTGTGTTAACAGAGGTTGTGTTCCTTCTAAAGCTCTCCTTGCTGTGAGTGGCCGGATGCGAGAACTTCAAACTGAGCATCACTTGAAGGCTTTGGGATTGCAGGTATTGGAATGCTTTTGTTCTCTTTGATTGCTTTGTTGAAGCTCCTAATGGCATACACACAATGTATTCTATTGAAACTATGACGGAAATATTTTTGTTGAAATTCCTGCAGTTTGTGAGCATATGGGTCTTTTCGTGCATTTAGATAGTTTATATATGTTTGTTGAAACTTAAATATTT
The DNA here is from genome assembly GCA_013350335.1 of Chimonanthus salicifolius. Lineage (NCBI taxonomy): Eukaryota > Viridiplantae > Streptophyta > Magnoliopsida > Laurales > Calycanthaceae > Chimonanthus > Chimonanthus salicifolius. The sequence goes on along the minus strand of CM023540.1, from coordinate 32,785,026 downwards.
GAAAAATTAAATATCCTTGACCAGGTGCACACCATGCCAACTACAACAGGTGCTCTATGAGGGCAACCAACTACAACAGGTGCTCTATGAGGGCAACCTAGATGGTTGCCAATTGATGGGGATGATGGATTGAAAGGTCTCTTTGTGGATTAAAAGTGGACAATAATCAGTGCTTTCGACGATCGAAGCAACTGTTAGTTTAATAGATCTGATGGGTGCAATGTTTATTATCCTTTTTCTGGGGAAAAAAGGGACTCTGTGGGAATACATGGGTGGCGCATACAATAATGAAGGTGTGAATTTTTTGCACCCTATGCTACATACCTTTGACAAGCATTACAAATGCTCATTCTAGCCAGTCTACTTGGGCTTGATATGGGCTGACTTTTTATGCCTCTGGGTTGGGCTTGGGCTCATAGTTGCTAAATGGCCAGCTTATGGTCCAATGTTCAACAAATTTAACACAAATGGGCTGGTATGGGCTTGTCACTTGTCCTATGGGTTGGACAAGCTTCAGTCCATCTGTGCCTGGTGAGAAATGGAGTATACTCAGAAAACTTTAACAAGCCCATTTACAACCCTACTTGGGGCTTGTGACAACCATCATTCATGAGAGAGTATGAGAGAGGAGGTCCTGTCCTGGGCTAGGGACAGTACAAAAAACTCCAGTTGGGTAATATTATATGGCCATTATTTTAAATGTCCTAAAGATATAAATGTTTTTAGTTAGGATGTTTAGTCCAATGGTTGATTTTAAGCCACAGAATGATAACTAGGTAAGGCTAGTGTCAGACCAAGTTTACAATCTAGGTTTCTTGACATTCCATGTCAAGAGGGGAGTCCCATCCTCTATCATGTATCAAATGGATGAGTACAGAATCGTGCCTTTTAAAGAAATGTTCAATATGAGACTCATCAGATCATCTTAATCCTTTGTCTTGGAGCTTCAAATGTCAAATCATTGAGACAATATTTTATATTTTTTGGGTATCCAATTATTATTATTACTTTAGATAATCTGATGTGTAGCAGACTAGCAGCTCAGGGTAGATTTGAATTAAGGGGTGTAGGGTAGTTAAGAGGGTTTGCATTGATTATAGGTGGTTCCCACTTAAAACTTGTGCTTTGAGGCAGTGTGTGCGAGGGTCTTGAGTCAACTGGGTTGTAGGTATGCCCTGTTTTTTTGACACATTATGTTAAAGGGTGCAATCCATCCTTTGATAGATTAAAGAGATGGATGGGAACAGATCTTGTGAAGGGGATTGCTAACAGTGGGGTCCATCTTATCATCCCAATTCTTGAGCTTAGACATCAAGTGAAAGGGGTTGATAAAGAGTTGTTTCTTTACCCTTCTTTCTTTCCATGTTCACCCATTTGCTTCAGATTGGAAAGTTATCTTGATATGATCAGAAACATCAACTGCTTTTACATAGACCAAATTAACTGATTTAGGTCACCATTGTTCTACTAAATAAACATGGAAAAGTATCAGAGGGCTTCCATATTGAAGGCCCTCCTTCAGAATTGAAAGTGCTTCTTTGTCAGCTGATTCTTGCTCACAGTAAAGTTCTGTTTGTTTCTCATTGTGCTGCAGTATGCATCTCTTATGCCTGCATCTTTTTCTTTGGATGATAGGTAGCAGCTGCTAGTTATGACAGACAGGGTGTTGCTGATCATGCGAATGGTTTAGCTTCAAAAATTCGTAGTAATTTAACCAACTCAATGAAAGCTATAGGCGTAGACATATTGACTGGCGTTGGAACAATTTTGGTAAGTTTCCATGGAGATATTTAGCAAATAACAATTTTTGTGCTTATAATTTAGTTTGTCATGGTTCAAATTGTTTGTTGAATTTCAGTTCATTTGATCTGGTTTAGCTTGGCATGGTTCAAATTGTTTGTTTAATTTCAATTCATTTGATCTACTTAAGTATATTACAGTACTTACTAATAGTAAAACTGCCCATAAAGTTTTGATATGGGAAAGAAGCACATTAAGATGAACGGTAACAATTAGACCTATGAAACCTGTCTTTTGGTAATGTGTGTGTGGGTTTTTTTTTTTTAATGTTTTCTGGGAGAGGTAACAGAACTTTTATTAATAAGAGGAGATTACATAGGTCTCATGCCCGGAGAGAGATTGAGCCTAAGAAAAGCAAACAGAACCAAGAACACAGTAAACACAAGAAAAATAACGCAGAATCTCAATACATCCCTTACTGTTACGTATGATTGTGATACTGCTAACTAGCTACCATAAGCTGATGAGAAGAGCTTCTGATGAAAGCATCCGAAGCCAGAACCCACTATATGATGTTTGATTTGCTCCTACATTTTACCACTTCCATTGACAAAGCTCAATCCTCAAAGATTCTTTTGTTGTGCTTTTGTCAAATAAATCATGCTATGGCCAAAGGCACCAATTTCTGAAGGAGGTAGCTTCTCTTTGGAAAGGGTCCCATGCCCCATCCCGAGACAAGCTTCCTAAAGGATTTAGGCAAAACCAGAGCTTGGAGAACAATGAAGAAAATAATGCCAAATGGGGAGAATAACAGGACAATGAAGGGAGATATGATTCACTGCTTCAAAAAAAAAAGAAAAAAATGATTCACTGCTTCCCATTTCCCAACAAAGGAAGGAAACGTTAGGTGTGGAAATTCTGGGCTTTAAGGTTATCAGTTGTCAAAATCTTATTCAAGAAAGCTGTCTAAAAAGCTTTTGACTCTACACGTCCAAATAGATTCAAAGGGAAAGAGTGATGAGGAATTAGATCTAATAGGAGTGAATAAGGAATTGCAAGAAAAGATCCAGTTAGGTTCCTTTTTGATGTAGACTAGGTAGTGTTAAAACCGGCCTTTGTCCACAATAAAAGAAATCCAACGGTTGATGTGGATTTGGGTAGTGTAGAAACCTTCCCTTCAGCCACAATTAACAAATCAACGGTTCAAATGGACTTCCGTCCAAAGTGTAACAAATAAAGGCTTCACAAATGGCAATCCTTGATGGAATAAGTGGCCGATCAAAACCAATTTTCCATTTGAATGAATTAAAGTGAAAAAAGAAGGAAAGGGAAAGAAGCTAATTCCGATTAATATTAAGCAAAAGCGAGACTTTTTACCGGATTATATTTTCCAATTTAATTCATGCAAATTTAAGGAAACTAGAAATTCATTAGCTACTCACTTGCAGACGCAAATCAATTCCAACTTGAAAACTCCGCTCAACTTTCGATGTCTCCAATATCCAGCTTTTTTTTCAAATCGGCCAAATGAGGCACTTATTTACAGCCTCTACATGATAGCAAGGAGATTAACAAAAATAACTACATGATTAACTTGCTACTAGGGCTGAAATTGGGTCTGGTCGGGTTTTTTCGAGTTACTAATATATGGAACCCGACCCGACCCGAATTATAACCCGACTTAACCCAAAACCCGACCCGTCCGGACCCGCATTTTGAACCTACTTTAGCCTACTTTTTACCGGGTCGGGTCGGGTTAACTTAAAAATCTCTCAACCCAACTCAATCCGGATTCAATGCGGGTTTTTGACTTCTCAACCCGACCCTACCCGATCTGACTTTCATAACCCGATCCGCATGATTTTCGGGTCAGGTCATGCGGGTTCGGGGCAAAACCCGACCCGAGTTTCATCCCTACTTGCAACTGATGGATTTTGGAAGGACTTGTGCTTTGGAGAGTCTGGTGCAACTCTTCTTTGTCAATGGTCAATGACTAGAGAGTTGTTGGAAGACCTTGTGGTGTGGTGGACTCTCCTAGCCAACCAACTCAAGAGGAAGGATGAGATAGGAGTTCACAACCCCTTCCATGCACCCAAACCCTAGTGGTGGCAGCTACAAGGATAATCCTTGAGCCTTCTATCCTTTCCTCTCTCTCTCTCTCTCTCTCTCTCTCGAATTTCAAAACCTTATCATTTGGGTTATGTTTGGGTCAAGCTGGGCCCAAGTGGCCTGTATATGAGTTGGACCCAAATGAGGGCTAATGGGCTTGGTCAGGCCCACATGCATAAGACAGGTCTGGTCCGAAATGGGCCCATTGAACCTTGGGCCTGTTCCCACATGCATAAGGTTCCCTGTATTGTAGCTGTGGTCGGGTCCACGTTCATAAGACAGGTTTGGCCCAAATTGGGCCCAATGGGTTATATTCGGGTCCCCGCTTCCCTCCATCGATCCGGACATAAATTTGGAGAGCTAATTCATCGATCTCTTCCAACCGGGTCTCGATCGGGTCACTGTCGGACTCATTTGGTTTCAATGTCTGCATCACTTTTTTTCGACCTTTCAGCTATTAGTCCCCAGAAGGAAAGGGTTTTAGGATTACCTCCTAAAAGAAGACCTACATGGGGGAATGGAAAATGTACGTTATCACATCCAACAGAATCTGCTAACCTTTGTACGTTGTTCTTTGGAGATAAAACACCTGCTGTGGCTCTTTTTGAAACATCGATCTTCAACCTGGAAACAGCTTGAAAGCATTTCAAGAGTCTGAATACATTGATGAGCTTCTCCTTGTTCTCTTTGCAAAAGATGATTGTATCATCTGCAAAACTCAGGTGGGGGAGATCTACAACCTTGACTTCCCTGTTGAAATCTATCAACCAGCTCTTTGCACTCTTCCTTTTGAAACAAACCACATAATCCTTCCCATCATAATCAAGAGGAAGAAGGGGATAGAGGGTCACCTTGCCTCAACCCTCCACTTTTAAAGAAGCCATGGGGGTTCTGTTAACTAGGAGGAAGTGCACTCTTTCATCCAAGAGATCCATTGCGACCCAAAACCAAACTGATTGAGCATTACTTTAAACATGACAAATCCACATGGTCATGAGCCTTCCCTAAATGCCAATTGCGAACACTCCTGATTCATCTGACCTCTATCTTGAGTCTAAACACTTGTTGGCCACTACGATACTAAATATGTTTAGTTCTAATGGAATCCCCTTGAAACTTTGAGGTTATCAGGTGAATCCACAACTCCCGATGCACCTGACCTCTGTCTTTTGGTATTGTTGACAAAGTTTTGGACTTCTGTGGTTCCTTAATTTAAGATGACATTGGTGTTCAATGGGTTTTTATTTGAAACAGTCTTACTCTTTGCCTAAAGATTATGAATTTTTAGGTTTTACTCATTCTATGTATGTGTTTCAGGGTCCACAAAAGGTGAAATATGGGAAAGTAGGCTTCCCAGACAAAGTAATAACTTCGAAAGATATAATCATTGCTACTGGTTCTGTTCCCTTTGTTCCTAATGGCATTGAAGTTGATGGTTAGTTATGCTTCCCTGCAACCATATTATGTTTTGCTTCCATTAAGTGTGTCTTCTTTATGTTACTGAGTAATTCGATGGACAACTGTATGTACAAATTATAACTTGTTAATTTTTACCTCAGATCAGTATTGATCATCCTCACAATTACCACCAAAACCTTATCCGTTTATCTAGGTTGGCATCAGATGACTTTTATAGATGTTAATCACTATTTCCCGTCGCTTTTCAATTTCATCTCTGTAAGTAAAGTGAATGGTGCTATGGCATACCATTTTTTTTAAAAGGCTACAAAATCTTGTGACTTCCAAGGTGAAGATTCTTATCATTACTTGCTAAAGGTGGTATTTAACAATCATGCTATGAAGTAGGCAGTCTATTTCTAATCTAAATGGATAGAAAAATGACAAGCTTTTCATTTATCCGAGCTTTGTAATGAACTGTTGATTAACTATTTGATATTGTTCCTTTCTTCTACTTGATTCTTCTGGGGTTGTTGGTCACAATTCAGTTACTAATCTTTTTTCTGGTTTATTTGACTTTCTTTTGGAACAATAGGATGCAAGGAATTAGATTTTGGTCTCAACTCAATTGCCATTGAACCAATCAACTTGATTTTTTTTCTTTTGCATCAAAGATTTCTAGAACATGATTTGGAAAAAAAGATAAGTGGAATAGAACAATCAGAAAATAAAATTGTTAATTTGTAACATCTTTAATTAGTTTTATTCAACTTCACTTGGAATTTTGGGACTTCAATCTTTACCTGATTCTCAGATCTGGCTTTCTTGCAACAAACCTTGACAAAGTCCCCAACACATATATCCCATACCTACAAGAAGGTGGAAAATAAAAGGTGAGAGAAAGGGTTTTGGAATTCCCATTTTATCTTTCCTACCCACTTTAAATGAGTCCAGTTTGGAGACCATCCAATAAGACTACCTCATTTATGAAATGATGAAGGTGGACTGAGTGTCTTCATTACAGAAAGTCCAAAATTGTTTTCATCCTGGTATCACCCACTAGCTTGAGTAAACTTGGTACCAACAGAGTCTTACTTCAATGACCTGTTACATCCATGACAGGATAAGCAGATGTTTATTCTTGTGATTGCAGTTTGCAGATATATAGGTTAATAACCTCCAGGCAATTTATTTCTTCTTAAAGTTCATATTTTATTTTATTTCCCTTTGGCTTCCTGTTTTTCAAACCTGTTTTTAAAACATTTTCATAACAAAAACTCCATCACTGCTGAAAAATTAAGCATTCCCACAATCCAGTTTGTCTTCTTTGGAGGTTAGTCTCAGAGTTAAGGCAAAGTGTCCTGTTTGGGCTTCCACTCTTCCAGAGTTACAGTTTCGTTTTATCTCTGATTTGTCTAGAGCTTGGGCAGAAATTATCAGCTTACAGTAGTGTTTTGTTTATTCCTCCTGTAGTTTTTTTCTTTCCTCTTGGGTAGTTTGCTTTTTCTTCCCGAATATAGTGGTTTGTGTTTGGTGGCATCTCTTTTTTTCAGCCGCCTCTTATTAAAAAAAATCTGATTTGTCTCATTTTTATCAGGCATTGGATGACGTGTTTCATATTATGCAATTGTTTTAAACATGATTTTTTTTGCAGCTGCGATTTACACAGTTCATTTTTGTTCCAATATTAAATAATTTAGAATCTTATGTTTTTCTGTGCTCCTTCCTTTCTTTCTTGCTTGCATTGAATCCTCATGAGTATTGCTGCTGCAGGGAAGACTGTAATCACTAGTGATCATGCACTAAAGTTGGAATTCATTCCAGATTGGATAGCCATTGTAGGAAGTGGTTATATTGGCCTTGAATTCAGTGATGTGTACACAGCGCTCGGATCTGAGGTAACTATTATCCTTATTAGTATTGGCAATGCATTTCGTACTAATCAGACATTACACGCTGTTTTGGAGCTGGACACAATAATTCAGTAATAATAGTTTTTATTATTATCTAGAGATCCATGTTTTGTTGGATGCAGAAATAGTTGCTCTGGTTCAGTGTTTACCAACCAAGCTATCTGTAAATCTCTTGCACAGGTAACTTTTGTTGAAGCCCTTGATCAACTTATGCCTGGCTTTGATCCTGAGATAGGGAAGCTGGCCCAGAGAGTTCTCATAAATCCAAGGAAAATCGATTACCATACTGGTGTCTTTGCAAAAAAGGTGCTTTCTATTTCATTACTATTTTTTGCATTTTGATATAAGCTTGAAAGTTCTTTGTGCATAGTTTGGTATTTTCCAAGTTTGAAGGTTCCATGCACTAATAGTATTTTTATCGGTGTTTTTCATAGATCACTCCAGCAAAGGATGGAAAACCTGTCACTATTGAGCTTATTGATGCCAAAACGAAGGAACCAAAAGATACTCTTGAGGTAACTATTTAAGTGCTCAATATATGTGGCATTTGTGGATTAAATTAAAATGTGGCTCACAACTTTGCTTTAGACAATTATCATTCCCCCAAAAAAAAATGCTTGAGACAATTTGACATGTTAATATGCAGGTAGATGCAGCACTTATTGCAACTGGAAGGGCTCCCTTCACCAAAGGTCTTGGCTTGGAGAACGTAAGTGCTATAAAAAAATGTAACATACACACACACATTTATTTAAGAGACTAGCAAACTGATTTGCAAACTACAAAGCACCTGCTTTGGATTAAGTGGTTTGGTTCATCTGCAGATAAATGTAGTGACACAACGTGGATTTGTACCTGTTGATGAGCGCATGCGAGTTTTAGATAATGATGGCAATCTGGTTTGTTTTGAATTCCCTTTATAAATTTGTTTTCCTGCTTGTTCAAGTAACCATGGATTTCAGCTAGTGTGATCGTGAGATGTCATATGCAAACACTGAATTGCATGGATTTGATCTGAATCAGCTTGATTCTTCTCTCAAAAAGAAGAAGAAGAAGAAAGATAATCTGTTTCTAAGTTCGTGTTAATGATCTATTTGTTTTCTGAATTGTATTGATGTAGTTATCTATTTATGTATTTTGAATAATTTGTATCATCACCGTACTTGTCACTGTTAGGTTCCTCATTTATATTGCATTGGTGATGCAAATGGAAAAATGATGCTTGCTCATGCTGCTAGTGCACAAGGGATCTCAGGTAACTTATAATAGTTGTGTTCTTTTCTGTCAACCATGTAATCATATGCACTTGCAGATTCACTAATTGACATACTGCATCTCTTGTACGTAGTTGTTGAGCAACTTTCTGGGAGAGACAATGTTTTAAACCATTTGAGCATTCCAGCAGCGTGCTTCACCCATCCTGAGATCAGTATGGTTGGTCTCACAGAGGTGAATTCATAACTGCTGAGTATTATTTTTATTATTGTTCCTGTTTCAAGGCTGTGAATATTTTATTAGATAGAAGAGAGAAAATGATTTAATCTATGTCAAACATAGTTTAGTCCTATCTTTATAGACTTTATAAAAGTTTTGGTTCTGTGAATCAGAAGAAAAATATTTATGGATTCCATCAAACTCTTGGCCTCATTGTAGAGCTCACTGCCTCCAAAATGTAAGACAGGCCCTTGTTTTCCTCCATGATATATAGACAAGAAGTGCAGTTCACCATTATTTTACTAAGGCTGTCAAGATGATGATACTCCTTCACAATGGCAACTTTAGTTTATTGGATTATGTAGCAGCCATCTTTGCCTTAAACCTTTTAGTCTATTGGGTGACCCACTTCCCTAGTTTGATGGACCAAGTGCTTATATGATGTTATCATTGAAAATAATTTATATTATCTTCTATAAATTTTATATCTTGGTGGTAGTTATTCTACCAAATGTCTACTTCCATGCTTTTCTTCAATTGTTGTTTTACTCCTATTCTGCATAAAGCTTCTGTCACCTGAAGTTATTGGAACTGTAATTTAGGTTTTCAATGAAATATTCAATGATCACATTGAGGAACTGAAAATTTGCACATCTTAGATGACAGGACCTTCTTCCTAACCACTTCCACACTGCTTCAGAGTATTGTTCCTGCTCCCCCTTCTGCCCCCACTTTTGAGCCATATGGTGATTTAGATTCACTTCCATTGTTATACATAATGATGATATGATTATTAATAATTGACACACAAAATTGCTTCTTTGGGTCTCTTCTTCTCAAGATCTTTCAGGTGTCTCTGTGTCAGAAATGGTCAGGCTCTGGCATTTGGGGGCCCTAGGAGGATTTCTAAGTCGGTTAGGGACGGGAGGTCCCTTGCCCCCAGCTCCCCCTCTCCTTCGGGGAGATTAAAATTAAATTTTGATGGCAGCTCAGATCCAGATCTGAACAGAGAAGGTTATGGAGGGGTAATTATGGATGATGAATCGTGGGAATAGTGTGCATATGCGGGTCCCTTGCCTTTTGTTTTGCAATAGAGGCTGAACTTTATGCTCTTTGGTGTGGTATCAAACAGTTGGGGAAGTTGGGAGCTGGTGGGGATGTGGTGGAGGGGGACTCCTTTGCTGTGACTCAATAGACTAGAGGAGCCCCGCGTGCCAATGAAGATTTATGGATAAAGTGGAGGAAATTAGGAAAATTATCTGTTCCAAGGAAATTGTAGTGTGTCATGTTTTAAGGTCTGTCAATTCCAGAGCTGATATGCGTGCTTAAGGAGGGGCTGCAACTGACAATCCTTCATATCCAGATGACTCTCTAGATGGTTGGCCTTTGGGTCTGAATGAAGTTCTTTTGTAAGGGGGCTGTGCAATCTTTCTTATCTGGTAGTTAGCTGGCTGCTTCTAGCGGCAGTGCTGCTTTTTTTTTTGAAGACCCAGGAGAAACCTCAGATCCACCTCAACTTACGCCTTGGCTATAATCCTCCTAAAACTCCTGGGGGGAGCAACATAGACCCCACACTCCCGGGTAAAGATCACCTGGGCTCGAACTCGTGACTCTCCCTTCCCGAGGGGAGAGGCCACCAACTGAGCTACCCAGCGGTGGGTAGCAGTGCTGCTTTTTTTTTTTCGGTCTGTATTCTTTATCTAAATAAAATTTTCACCATTTCAAAAATAAAATAAAATAAATGAAAACATATAAAATCATTCATGGATCATGTATGCTGATAATCTGACAATTGAAAACATAGCCTGGCCTTTCCAACATTAATAATCTGGTGAGATACTATTTCTGAGACTAGGAAAAATTCTTCTGAATCCACTCTTTTGTTCTTTAGCTCCAACTTAATATGTTTATTTCCTTTCCAGCCTCAAGCAAGAGAGAAAGCTGAAACGGAGGGATTTGAAATAAGTGTGGTGAAGACAAGTTTTAAGGCGAACACAAAAGCTCTTGCAGAGAACGAAGGGGAGGGTATTGCAAAGGTGTCATTTTCGTTCTTTATACTTTTTTTCTGCACCATACATGAAGCCATTCATATGATGAAACATAGAAAACTATTTATAATATTTGAACTGGATAGCTCTGGAGATTGGAACCGAAATGCTTCTTCGAGCCTTTGATAGATTGATGTGCGCTCTTGATTCAATTCAGGCTCCTCCTGATTTCTTTTTCCCGAATGATAGCTCATCTTGATTTTATGGAATGCTGAATGGTTTCATTTACATATATTTCTGTTCCTATCTGCTGTTTTAGTTACGTCTAAAAGATAAATATTTTTTTTTCTTGTGCTTGGTCAAATTAATATTTTTCATTGCTCTGATTAATATATCCAAAGTTAGTGCACTGATGCTAATCATTTTGCATCATTATTGCCTTGCAGATGATTTACAGACCAGATACAGGTGAGATTCTTGGAGTTCATATTTTGGGGCTGCATGCTGCAGATCTCATCCATGAAGCATCAAATGCGATAGCCATGGGTACACATATCCAGGTAATTTTTACAACATTCATGTCTGAGTTAACCTGCATTGCCGTTCTTTTTCTTTTTCTATCTACATCACAATTATTCATTTGCAGTTTGTAAATTCATTGTTTTCAATATGCTTGCAGGACATTAAGTTTGCTGTCCATGCACATCCAACCTTGTCTGAAGTGCTTGATGAACTATTTAAAGCAGCTAAGGTATTCTTCTAATTCTCTTCATCGACGTTTTCGTGACTTTCCCATCTACCAAACATGACTGAAAAAGATCTACTGCTCAATTGAAACATTAAGATACTTAATTGGGAGATGGATTGAAGTCATATTTGCAAATGGAATGTGATCCTCCTTTTTCCAATGACAGGTTAATGCTGGTGTTCATCATTCAGCCCCAGAACCAGTTCCGGTATAAAATTCTCTAGAATGCAAGCTTGCTGAGGTCTTCGCTTTCGTAATTTGGATATGAAGATGGTTTTCCCCCATTTATGTTCTTGCCAGCCACATGGTAGCAGATGACTCGCCGGTGTTGAGAATGCCGTCTCTAAAGAAGAATGCGGGGCTGATTTTTTTCATACCATTTTTAGCAATTTTGTGCTCATTTTAGTTGTTTGTGTTCTATGATTACTACTATATTACACGCTTAATTTGAGAATAAATATTTTCTATTTATTTAGACTTTAGAGCAGCAATGCAATCTATTTTTATCTCATTATCATCATCAATGTTATCCACAATTCCCTCCATCTGTTTCGACCTTTTTGAGTTCGATTTCTTCGTGTAAGTTTATCATAAACTATAATTAATAAGATCTTTTTGAGTTCGACTTCTTTCATGTGAGTCTATCATAAACTATAATTAACTTACTATCTATTGTATTATTTTTATCCCTTGTCTTTACATTTTTAGTGAGATCTACTTTTTCTCTCTTTTAAATCAAGTGCATACCAAAATTTTAGTACAACAACTGAGACATCTGATAATTATACGACTGTAAAAATGGATCAACTTGTTATGTTCTGTGGAGTCTGATCATCAGAGATGTACTGTCGATCTGGTTGCAAACAGTATAAATGGTCATTTTGTGAGAGCATAATATTTGTAACATGTAACAACAATCGTTTTTCTTTGTTTTGTCTTTGAGTATAGTTGATCGGTTTGAATCCTATGGACGTATTGAAATAGAATTATATAAATCTCTTTTTTGTAGTTTGTTTCTTTTTGTTGATTTTTCTTTTTTCTATTTCAATGTTGCTAATTGTGTGTGGTTGAGAAGATAATTTTCTTCAACTATTTGTACGTGCAATTTTCACCGTATATTGTGTTAATTCAATGATGAATAATTCTCACGAATAACTAATACGGTAGATCATTAATAATTATTAGATATTGAGATTCAAAATTTTTCATTATTATTATTATTAGCAGTAGTGAACTCATTCATACGTAAAACTTAAATCACCATAAGTTTTCAATTTATTTATCATTTATCTAAAAAAATACCAATTTAATTGGGGCCCAATTTTTGTTGCTTTTGATGTAGACGTGGATCTCTGCATTTTCCCCGCACATGTCATCGACTCCACCAACCATTCGTTTTTCATTCTTCCACACTTCCACGTGAACCAACAAGAAAAGCCAGTGACCTTTCAGATCCATCTGGCACATGGTACTCAATAACCCAACTGTCACACGAGGTTCATAATTTTTTTCTTTCATATATAAGATTTTTTAAATCTTTAATAATAATTATTAATTTTATTTCAATATGAATCTAATAAAATACTAACGTTCCCTTCAAACAAGTTTGTACTATATTTTTTTTTTTTAACTTTTAGAAATTTACATTAGATCAAAAGTTATTAAGTTAGATCAAAATTGATTTTAAAAGTCAAAATTGCGTTAAATTGAGTGAATGTAATTCACGTGACTTGTTGGGTGTGAGAGGATCTAAAGTTTATACTAAGTCTAAATATTTCTTAATTAACTACATCTTCTTAGTTCAGTAAATAGTAATCTATTTTTATAATTCTAAAATTTTAGTATCTTGTAAAATTTTTTCTATTCTTTGCTATTTTTATTTTCTATTTTTAGAACTTTCTAATATTTTTAAAATTTGTCAATGAATTAAAAGAACACTAAAATAACTGAAATATTGAAATGCTAAACCTCTTAAATGGAATTGACAACTATATCTTCAATAGATAAAAAAAAAAAATCAATCAATGTTTTGGCTCTATTGGCCTTTTTTTCAAATGAAATTTCAGTAAATTGAATTTTAAATATCAATTTTGTTCTCAAACTCAATAGAAATTTACTACAACTTTAAATTGAGTAGATTAATTGAGTCAAAAGAAAATTATTTAAAAATTAAAAAATAGTAATTTGATTTGAGGCAAAAGGTAATTTTTATTCATCAAATTTAGACTTAGATGATTACTGGTATGTAGGACCAAAGACTATTTCTAAATATTAGATTTACCATCAAAATTAACCTTGTGATTAATTTTAATTGAAGGAGTGACATATAAGTTTGGTCTATTTTTATTACAATTTACTGAGTTTGATACTTCTAAAATGTGACATGTTAAAAATTTATTTATTTTTACATAAACTAAGAATAAAATTCCTTTAACTCAGTGAGTTAATTTAGTCTGAAATGAGCTGCATCCATATAGAAATTAAATTAATGATTCTGATCCACCAACGGGGTAAGCATATGGGTCCACAGAGGAGGTGAGCTGGACCACGGCCCAATTCGACCAATGACGTAAGCAGAATCCCGCCTTACTATATAAATTGCCCGCAAATATACGGGCATCAGGAGACTCTTCATCCCTCCCTCCCGCCCTCTCTCTAGGGTTTCTTGCCATTGCTCGACTCTCTATCCTTCCGTCGCCTGAGGTTTTGCGGTTATACGGCGTAGAGCGAGAGGTATGAGCGGCGGAGACTTCAGATCTCTGATCTGCTAAGTTTTCCGACCGAATTCCGTCGTCAGTTTGTCTGGACCGAATTCCGTTGTCAGTTGTCTGGATTTGGTAGATCTGTTCGGATCGGGCGCAATTTTTTGCCGGAGATCATGTTTCTCTTTGATTGGTTCTACGGCGTCCTTGCCTCGCTCGGTCTGTGGCAAAAAGAGGCGAAGATTTTGTTCTTAGGACTTGACAATGCCGGAAAGACGACGCTACTTCATATGCTGAAAGACGAGGTTTGGATCTGATGATTTCTGGAGCTTCTATCATTCTGGTGTTGAGTTTCCATGGACCGTTCGTATATATTCCCTTTTTTCCGAAATTGTTTTAGATTTTCAATTTTTAAACCCGAAATTCTAAGGCTAAAAATCTTCATATTAGATTTCCTTTTTTACATTTTCCCTGTGATTTTTGCGCATCTTCTGCCTCAAAATATGAATGTCATGCAATATTTATTGTTTTTAATTCTGTTTTTTGAAAATGTGTAATTTTTCGTATTTTATATTATAGCTGTTACCTTATTTTTCATTGCATTGCCTCGTGGCCTTATTTTTATATTCTTTTCTTAATTTTTTTTTTACAGAGATTGGTCCAACATCAGCCTACACAATATCCAACATCGGAGGAATTGAGTATTGGGAAGATCAAGTTCAAAGCTTTTGACTTGGGAGGGCATCAGATTGCCCGCCGGGTCTGGAAAGATTACTATGCAAAGGTTCTATTCATTATCATATTTTTGAACAGATATATGTGCCTGTTTTCATTCACTTACACATTTGGTTGATTGAAGTGATTCATTCATCTACTTTTCAAATTGAGCCATTGGAACAATTGGATTGATTGGTAGTTCATTCCTTTAATTCCTTTTAGAAGATTGATACATTAGGACTTGTTATAGTGATTACATAAATAACAATTAATGTGCTAAGATCTGTTCTTGATAATTGTATATTTCTTTAGTTAATTGTTGTTCCTACATTGTTTTAGGAACTCTGTTTTACATCTTTTGATTTTTTAGGTAGAACATTCATTTACCCTAAAGGCATCTTATTTTCTGAAATTGTAATTGTATTTGCAAAATGAAGGTTGTGTATGCCAGCTTTTATGAATGTGGATTTATATCAATTCATTCTACTGTTATTTTTAATCTCAAGGGAAGATGTGATTCACGCCTTGCAATGTTCTCAGCCACAACATATAACAAGAACACTTTACTTCCTTAAATTGCCTTGATAAATAACTATTCATGTTGCAAGACACGGGGCAGTGGCACACAAGGAGACTTATTAAAAAGCGCACAACTTTTTTGGAGCTTTTTTGGAGGACTCCACCTAAGGAGATTGTTTATGCAATGATCATTTCCCTAGGAGAGAGGGATTATACAATGGTGGAGATGATCTGATTTTCCCCACATATGCTAGAATTATTTTTTACAGTGGGGAGTTGGGCTCTCTTTTTCCATGAAAGTTTTGCCATTCACTGCCATGTTCTAACCAAGAATCCTTTCTACCGACCAGTAACTAATCTCTCCACTTTCTAAGGAAATCAATAAGTAATTGGAAAATGCTATTTTATGTTGTATGTGGGGGTTGGTCAAACAAAACATGATAGTAGGACTTTCCATTTTAATGGCTACTAACCTTGCTACCTAACTATGGTTCTGGTTATTTTGCCATTTGCTACCTAACTGGTGACCAGTGACTAATTTCCTCATACACTACTAGAAATTTGTGGGTAATGAAACATCCCTAAAGGCAAGTCCCATTTGTAATGTTGCAATGTCAGATGTTTTTCCTCAACCTTATATTAAGGTGTACTCGAATTATCTTCAAGCCTTCAACGACGTAAGGTGCATTTCTTAAACGACTAGAAATAAAGATGCTCTCAAACAAAGCTGGAAGCTCCACCATGGACAAAGCTGCTCTCCCTGGTGTTTACCCAGTGAAAATTATGCTTTGAGTACTAACCTTAAAGGAGGCTTCTATGAGAACCTTTCACTTGTATGTCTCCGTTTCTTTGTATAGCACTCACCACCCTGTCATGGAACTAAATGAGAAATGTCAAAACTTCCTAAGGCTTTGAATTAAATTCCCGACATCTTTAAGCAATCTAAGAAAATGTAATTGGTAAAATTACATGTTGAAAAGTTCAAATGCTACTCTGTCCATAAAGAATCAATGTTGAAGCTATTCACAAGAGTTTGGTAAATGGGGTTCTTAAGGGAATCCTTTTGTCTTAAGTTGGGGTGGGGGGAGGGGGGTATTCAGGAAGAACGGGTTTCTATTTTTGCATGGGTGACCTTAATGCTCTTTTTCTACTTCATCAGTGGTTTTAATTTATGTGGTTGCTTTCATATCCTGTATCTGCCTCGTTTGTTTGTATTTGTTAGAAGAACACACTGTGGCCTTGACTGAAACTCTAATGATCAAATGGACATGAGTGCCATTCAATACTTCTGAAATGGTCTAGACATGGCTTATCCTCTTATGCAATTTGCTTTGCAGTTCAAAGGATGTGTTTATCTTAGGAGATAGATTTCCCTTTGTTGTCATTTCCAAAAAAAGGCCCTTTTTTTGTTTTTTCTTGTTGTTGTGCAGCATAGGTTCATATGATTATAATGGGATGGTCTTACTGAGACATCTTTACCATCTTTGAAATTTATTCTGTTGGAAATATTTGATATGTGGAAAATTGGGATTCAGCGGCCATGTAAGCAGGAATATGCACAATGCAGAGATGTGCATGTGTGTCCGTCTGTCACTGTGTCTCTATCTGTAACTGTTAATTGCACCCTCCAGAATGTCTATCCTTTGGTTTCTTTTATGACTGATTTCCACATGATTAACCCAACTTTTTTGTCCACTGTTCCATTTGGCAGAATGGTCTTTGTGCATTGCTCCATACCTACAATATTATTAGCAGATTACATTGGTATACTTTGGACGTACATGAAATTCTTGTGATGACTTAATGATTGAGACTATCCTGAGGACATTTTTGATATACTGGCTGCATACGAGGATACTGTGATGTTTCAATGAAATTTTAGCTAAAAACTTTGAACTATTTGACCAGTTTACCAGATATTAGTATTTTAAGTATGTTATTTTTTTTGTTAGTATCTAGAGAAATCAAAATTTCGAGAAGCTTCACTGAAATTTCCACTGTTAGATATTTCTTTGTAGTCATTATACATCCATTTTATCTCTAGAAAAGGTTGATCCATCTAATGGAGACCACAAGTGCTGCACAGTGTATCTTATATAATTATGAGAAATAAATGGTTGTGCAGGTGGATGCTGTAGTATACCTGGTTGACGCCTTTGACAAAGAGAGGTTTGCGGAGTCGAAGAAGGAGCTGGATGGCCTCCTCTCCGACGACTCCCTTGCAACCGTTCCGTTCCTCATCTTGGGGAACAAGATTGACATCCCGTATGCGGCATCGGAGGAGGAGCTTCGCTACCACTTGGGCCTGACCAACTTCACAACTGGGAAAGGAAAGGTGAGCGTCACTGAATCCAATGTCCGGCCACTTGAAGTCTTCATGTGCAGTATTGTCCGCAAGATGGGCTATGGTGATGGGTTCAAATGGGTGTCACAGTACATCAAGTAGTTTTGGACAGGTGCACCCGAACTGATACCATTTAGATTTTATGAAAGCTGCTTTTGCAACTCATATGACTGGGAGCATGCATGTGTTTTTTTTTTTTTAATTGATACCAATGAACCAAACATGTCATGAACGGTTATTTAATCACTGCTGTAAAGTGATCATGTACTTTTCATTGGATTTTAATTGTCAAAGCAAGCAATTGGATTCTTATTCTCTGATTTTGTACTGTTCTGGTATCTCAACTTTGGGAAATCCTGATTTTGTAGTTCTAGATTTTGACCAACAGTTACACGTAGAATCTGAGAAATGATACTTATTTGGTCAATGTGTGCAAGGCCTTGAAACTTTGTTGATATGTATCAGCAGCAGATTTCGAGTAGCCGGCTTGTGTATGGCCAATATAGGTTGAGTCTGTTTATATACAATGTTCTAAGGGAAATGATTTATGGGCCAATGACCCAATACTTGTAGTGGATGAGAAATCCTTCTTTGATTAAAAAGAAAAGAACACTTGGGTAGATTGGATGCAAATCAAATTGAGTCTTTCCAGAGGTGATGAAAAGACTATATGAGGCTCTGTGAGATGATTAATGAGAAATCGACTTGAATATATAAAAATCTCCATGGACTTGGTGGATATAAACCATCTACAGGACCTGAGGTTAAAGTTTGGCCTTGGCCGCAGTATGCACATACTCAGTGTGGGTTGTGATGGTTCTTGGGTTTGATTTGGATATTTGTGGTGAACTTAATTGGTTTCTCTCAATTATGTAAATCAGTGGTTCAAACTGCACTCAAAAGTAGGGTATTTTCCATTGGTGTAGGAATTTGTAGATTAGAAACAATGGCAGTTTCACCAGTGCTCGCTGTCTGCGTGGCTATCAAGCTCAGTCTGAACTTTTAAGTCTAGGTCTGGGCTCGAGTCTCGGTGAAGTGAATTCCAGCAAAGCAATGGTATTTTCCAATTCTATAGCACCTTTGCGATATAAAATGTATCTCTTCTTATCTCCCCCTATTTTGTATTTGGTAATATATCCCTTTTTAAGTTACCAAACCTAGATAAACATAAAACTTTTATACCTACAAACAGACCATTTATTTCTACTTTCTTAAGCAACACCCAAAACCTGACCCACTTCTCCCAACATAATCCGAGTACCAGATATAATAAAATCTGAGATAAAGCCAACCTATTTGAGATAGGAAACACTCTTCTATTTAATGTCCAATAATTTTAGAGTTTATACCGTAGAATAGAAGTATAGAAGAGAACTCATAAAACTAATTTAGATATAAGCGATCAGTGATTTTAACGAAGGTGGTGATCTTTAAAATCTAACACTAAGATGACACCAATTATATAAAAACTGAACTGTTAATAACACTGTTTTTATGATGGTTTAATTTAATTGGGTTCAACCGTCGCCTCAAACTGCTTTTGTATATCGTAATAACATAATATAATGTTATAATGTTCCAACCATTTTACTATGATAGTGAACAATGAAAAATGACATTTTCAATAAAAGAGAAGAGAAAAAATAAAATAATAATAATAATAATAATAATAATAATATGTTTTTTGATAAACGAACTATCTTAAAAGTCAGACGGCTTTAGAGGTTAGTTTACTGTAGCTACTTATTTTCATATAAAATGCAAACTTAGGACAAGTCCTTATTGCCCTGCTTAGGTCAAGTATAATTATTTATTGAAAGACTCATCAAAATACACATGTCATGGACCATAACTCAATATTAAGTAAGGGTCAGTAAAACCTGGTTTGACCTTTTCTTTGAGTCCAGTAGGTGAAGGCGATCAAAAAGGGTTGACTGGTTGAGGACTGTTTTGCAAATAGTTGATATGAAACTAAATTTTAAATATCAGATTGGATTGAAAATATTGTCTCTGTATCTGACTTATAAATCTTGAAATATTAGTTGATATCTTATTTTCTTTTTTAATTTACTTTTATAAGTTCATCAGATTGGTTTATTATTCTTAAAACCTCTTCCAAATGAATAGTAAAGTTTTGTCCCACTAATACCTTAGTTGTCTGGGTGAAATTTGGGTTGAATTAACCCGACCCACATGACCCGATTGAGAAATCAAGTGGGTTGAGTTCTACATTTTTAAATTAGAGTCAGCTTGTTTGAAGAAAAAAATTCAAATTAAAATTGAGACGGGTCGAGTCAATTTTTTTAAAATTAATCTGACTCGACTTAAATTGATCTAGCCTGATCCATTCAAAAAATTTAGTATAGTACTTCGATTGAGTCAGACCAGCAATTCTGTTCAGCATTTGGGTTAAGTCGGGTCAAGAATTTGGATTGAATTGAGTTGAGCAATTCGAGTCCAGTAGAGTTGGGCTCAATAATTTTTATATAGGTTAGGTTGAATTTCTTAAAAATCAGTCTGACGCACTTAAGTTTCAATCCTAGAGCTGATGTGACACATCTATGCAACTTAGTACAAAATTTAGTTTGAGAGGAAGGTCTTGTAGTAGGTTTACTGCCCAATCTTCCTTCTTTTTTTCTACCAAATCAAAGGATTATTTTTTATCAGGTGATTTGAGGCTCAGCTTAGTCATAAATCACAATCTCAAGATTTAATAGACACCAACTCTAATTTGTTGAAGCACAGCTTCATCAATAGCTAATCAAGACTCACCATCGTACATAAACTTAGGTTGTCTGATTTCAAATCCAGACTGTCCAGTAATCCAGCCTCTGTTATTCTATTGTAGAAGAAAGGAGATGTTGAAATGTGCAGACTGGTGTTATGCATATTACTCCGTGGGGAAGCCCATTAAATGAGGTGGTGTTCAGTCAATCAGAGAAAAGTAAAAAGTTTTTTTAGTACATGACCTATTGGAAATCACTTTTATTAAATCAATTAAAGTGCTTTTTTAATGGCTATAATTTTTAAAGATTAAAAAAATAAACAGATTAAATTTGAAGAGTTAAAAAAGAGAATTGATAAATTCCATCAAAATAATTTTTGATGGACCATATGTTTAAAGAAAAACTTTTAGACTCATTACCACCTCTTTTAATAAGTCATATACTTAGCTTACATCAAATACTAGCTTACCAAATGATTGAGATGATTAATTAAATATACAGTACACAATGCCCAAATTTAATGATTTGGAGAAGAACCAGTTGATCATGCAATCCTAGACGTCAATTGGTTTAGCTCATGCTCTAGAAACAAACGTAGAGACTACTGTTGGTTCATCCATTGTAGGCCCCACTAGATCGATCAGTGGTATAGATCAACAGAACTTCCAAATACATAACCATAGTAGTTGTGGTAATGGGTAACAGATTTTTTTTTTTTTTTAAAAAAAAAAACCCCTACCCAACCCAACACAGAATTTTTATGTTTGATCAAGTGACCGGACCCAAATATCATTTTACTCATCTCAATCAACCTAACTCAAATTAAAAATGAACTAAACCTCCAATTACATGATTATTATTGTTTGAAAGAGTCAGACCTAAGTCACCAACTCCTAGACTGCCTCATTACCAAGTCCACCGCACCCATCTCACAGGGATGGAGCAGTTTAACAAACACATCCCTTCCCTTTTTTTTATTACAAATATAAATATAAATCATAACCCAAGAAAGCCATGAATTCATTAAATTGATACCATTTTCAATTGATTTTTCATACTGTTCACACCTCTTTCTATCATCCATACTGAATATAGCCCCATACAGTATTCAATTCACCTCCAATTTCTATTTCATAATCTTCTCCCTCTGCTCTCCTATCATGGGGAACTATTTCTCACATCGGACTTGCAAGATGGCTGGCAAACTCATACTTTCCGATGGCACGATCCAAGAGTTCAACAGCCCGTTGGCAGTTGCCGAGCTCATGCTCGAACACCCACAACATTTTGTCGTCGAATTGCGCTCCCTAGAGGCCCACAACCGATTGAGCCCGTTGCCTGCCGATCAGAAGCTGGATATGGAGAAAGCTTATGTAATGTTACCAATGAAACGAGGGAAGGCAGGGTGGTCGCTTTCAGCCAATGAAGGTCGTCGAATTGTGGCCAAGGCCAGGTTGGTATTGCGATCCGGGTCTTTATCGGGTCTTTCAGGCCATTGGCCTATTCTACCTTTGCTTGCTTTGATGTGCCCAGCCGGTGGGGTGATGAAAGGACAAGGGGTTGTCTCAAGGAGAAAAGTTTTGGAAGAGGAAGAAGAAGAGACTAAAGCACCGGAACTCCTGCCGGAGTGTTTCAGCGAGAGGCCGGAGTATTTCAGTAGGCAGCTTTCAGGCAATGCGTGGAAGCCTACACTTGATACCATCGTGGAAAAGTCCGTTGAAAAGAAGGTCCCTCATTGGTTGTTTTTAAAGGAGTGAATCCAACGGCTCCAGATTGCCACACGTGTGTAGTGAAAGAACATATCTTTGCAGTTTGTACGTATAAATGAATTCCACTGTAGCATCTTTAGGGACTTGTTTGGGTGTAAATTAGAAAATTTTGTGTGATTTACAAAGTATGATAATGAAATTATTAACTACTTATGAATGATCCCATTTACGACTCTCATTGTAGATTGGAAATTGTGAATTTTATATTCAAACATTGGATTTATAAAAATAACACTTTAAGATGAGAATATGCAAAATCTTCTAGAATTGAAATTTGTGAAATTTCTTAACTTCTAATGAAAAGTTATATGTTTGGTAAATAAAACTTATGAAGTGAAGATTATGAAATTTTAAAAATTAAAATTGTTCAATTCATCAAATATGCCTATTTAATGAAAATTTGGCCTTCTTAATTTTTTTTTTTGAAATTCAATTTTTTGTAGTCTGTACCTCAATAGACTAGAACTGTAGGTCAGAGAGTGCGTCCACAATCCTTTTCATTCTGTTGTCCACAATCATATATTTACCAAAAGAGTATTTATGTGAAAATAGAAGGTAATGATGGAGTTAGGTGCATGAAATCAAGAAGATTAAAACTTTTTAGGTTGCTTTGAGGCTAAGATTTAATAAATAAAGAAATATAGCATAATCCGTAAAACCCAATCACTCTCTTCCACCCAAAAATAGAATAAAGAAAAATACTTCACCACAGGACCATTTTATAAACTACAAGAAACTAAGTTGACCTTTTCACATGCTAAAAAATCATGTGGATCGGATCATGCGAGTCGAGTCAGTGGGTTAGGTCGGGTTGAGAAGACAAAAACATGCATGGAATTCAGGTCGGGTCGGATTGAAGAATTTTCAAGTTAACCCGACTTGACCTGACTACAGTGGATTCAGAATATGGATTGGATCAGAATTTGAGTTGAGTCGGATTAGAATTCGGGTCGAGTCGAGTCAATAGTTCGAGTCGGGTCGAGTAGAGTTCCATAAATGTTGACTCGAGTCAAATTGAGTTTTAGTAAACCCGACCCGATTTCAGCCCTAAGTAAAATAGACAATCCTATTCCTAGAAAAGCCCATAGGTGAAATGGAGAATCCAATTCCAATCTCCATTTTAAAGTAAGAAAGGAATATGACAATTATATTCCATTTGACAATACAGCCACTCGATCATGTGCATTAGAAGCATATGCGTATTGTAATAGGATCAGTAGGAGTATTTCGTCTGATAAATCTCTTCAAGTATATTTTTATCAAGTGAAATGATCACCCAATTTGTATTACTATGCACATTTAAATCAGAGATCCACTAAATAAAATGGTAATAGAACATTGGAAGTTTGGAACAGTTTTTGTTTAAATATGTGATTCAGTAAAATCACTTTAATTAAATTAATCAAACTACAATTTTAAACTCGTCAAAATCTGATTAGTTTAAATTATTTTTAATCTTTATACTTGATTGATTCAATCAAAATCAATAAATATTAGTGGACTTGTATCATGTCAGTTTTCCGATCCAGCCCAAAATGCACACTCAAGAGATTTCATGTTTTCGAGCATAATATTACAAATCTGGTAGCCCGTAGCCCACGGCTGTAGTCTCTGTCACTTTGTTGCGCTATGTCACTTTGTTGCGCTACTACCAGGGGTAGAAAAATCGGCCGGCCTAAGATCCCAGCCGATAGATTTTTCATATCGGCCCATATATTGGTTCGGCCGATATATCAGCCGAATTATTTCTCTCTCCTACCCCTTTTTTTTAAAAAAAAAAAAATTTAAAAAAATTACAGTAAATGCAGATAATTATGGACTTATTGAATATGTAATTTTTTCATAAAATATCGGACATTTACATCTTGTAATATATTTTTGAAGTTACGATAATGTGAAATTATATAATTAGTAATAAAATTGTGAAAATTACAAGGAAAATGATATAAATGAGGAACATTTGTAGAAATAATTTTATAATTTATTTTCTTAGTCAATGAGTGTTATTTTAAGTTAGGGTATCCCTAGGGTGTGCCGAAAACACAGTATTTTACAAATAAGGATATCCTTAGGGTGTGCCAAAAATATATTTAGGAAAGTCAAAAGACCTTAAAGTCTTAAAGGATTTTTATCAGGTTATCGTAATTAGTCCGGATATTCAATTTGAGAAATTTTGGAAATACACAGTGCTTAAAAAATAACTTTAAAGTTTTAAATGATATTTTATTATTTAATACACTATGCACATTATTTTTAAGCACCGTGTATTTTCAAAATTTCTCAAATTGAATATTCGGACTAATTACGATAACGTGATAAATATACTTTAAGACTTTAAGGTCTTTTAATACTCCTATATATATTTTCGGTACACCCTAGGGATACCCTTATTTGTAAAATACTGTATTTTAAATATTTAGGAGTGTCAAAAGATCTTTAAGTCTTAAAGTATTTTTATCATATTATCATAATTAGTCCAGATATTGTTGAGAAATTTTAGAAATATACAGTATTTAAAAAATAACTTTAAAATTTTAAAAGAGAATATTATAAAGTAAACAATTTGAAAAATAACTTTGATACTCACGAGAGTTACTTCTTGTGAAATGGGTTTTCACTTAAAAACCCTAATGCTCATGTTTTAATACCCTTCTTCTCTTTCACTCTCTCTATTAAACCCTAGCAGCAGCCGCCACTCTCTGGATTTTTCGCATCAACGAAGAAGAGAAAGAATAGAAAGAAGAGAAAAGAAGCTGTAAAAGGTGTGCCATTTTTTTTCTTCAATCTTTCCTCCATATTTTCTTTATTTTCTTTCCATTCTTGTCCGCTATTTTTTTTTAAAAAGGGGCTTTTTTTTTAAAAAAAAAAGAAAAATCGAATTTTTAAAATTCGGCCGATATCATGACGGATTTATCGGTCAAAAATTCGGTCATATCGGCCGAATTTTTTTTTTAACGGCCGATACTATACGTATCGGCGGATATAATTCGGTGGTCGAAAATCCGAATTATATCGGCCGATACGCACAGTATCGACCGATATTTTGACCCCTGGCTACTACACATACATTGCTGGCGAGTTAGGCCCAGCCCAATGACAAACAAGCCGACTTGGCAGCCCAAGCCATAACTTTCAGGCCAGATTGTAAATGCATGGGGATAAGTTCTCCTCAGTGTCTACTGCTTGGCCCATCTAAGGACTAGACTATATTGGGCCTAATTATCGCCAGTTATGAATGGGCCTAAACATGCCTAGGTACATCTCATATAGAACCTTCATAAATCATAACTGGGCATAGTTTTCTAGGCAAGTCAGTTGGTGAAATCCGAAGAGAGAATTCACCTTAGACTCGATTCTCCTCCCGCTTAAAAATGGTTTTTCATTTGACGAAAGTTACTATGAAAAATTGCGTAAAACATCCCATCTACAGCGGGGCTCACTTTCTCTACTAAGCAGATCATTACCCTTCTCTCTTCTCTTTTCCTCCACCCGAAGATTTTTCTTCTTCTGTATTGTTTTTCACCTTGAAGACCACAGCTGCAGCGTCCTCATATTTGATCTTTGGCCCATAGATGGATACCAGAGGCATTCCAGGCCTGTCATCCAAGCCTTCAATCCATTTTATTTCCAAAACCCTGCAACAAGTCTCTGACGCCCATCTCTTGTTGGATCTTTAACCCCAGCAACTGTCTCCTCTTCTTGCCGCTATGTTCTCCGTTCTCTGCTTTGCCATTGCAGAAGCCTCGATTAGCCCTTCCTTTCTCACAGCCAGCACCGCCTCTTCCTTCCCATGTGTGACACCCTACTCTAACTCTCCGTCCTTGTTCTTCATCTTCCCTGACTGAGATACAGCACCTGCTCTCACTAGCCATTTTTCCAATAGTGAGGTCACAAGCCAATTGATTAGATACCGAATTCTGACCCTTTTTTTATTTAGACCCATCGTGTTCACATGATCAAAACCCCCAACCGAAATGCTCTATGCTTCTTCAAATATGGTGCTGGCCCCATCCCTGTCGTAGCTTTTGTCATGATCCATTTCACTCTCAATTCTTCATTCTCATTCTCATTTGACCTCCTGATCTTCAGCTCCAACCAATCCATCCAAGTCACCCACAAAATCACTTAAATATTGTGAAAATAATTGGAACAATTCTCCCCATCCATATGCATGGTATCCTCCAATGAACAATTAGAAATTAGATAAATTATGATCTTATATTCTTCCAACTGGGGGTAAAGGCTTCATCTTCCATTCATCACGAATCCCGTTTGATCAATGATATGGAAGTATGCATCTTAACTTTTAAACTACTCGGAGTTGGATGATGAGAAAGATTATTCGGTTCCATATTTCGAGGTTAGCTGTGAGAATGTATTTTGCATGAAGGTGAACTATAAAGACAGTATCTTCATATTTGATTTTGCGCAAGTGGGATCCATAGATCATACAATTAGATACCCTAGCCGTTGATTCGACAAATACTGATGTATTACACAGAACACACCCCCCAACAAAAAAAAATTTGATTGTTGATTAGTTGATTGTCGCTCTGATTTTGCAGGCTTTCTATCACAAATTTCTTAATGAGAAGGCAATCCAAACTAGTGTTTTCACAATTTTGACAAGGATCGAAATAGATTTTTATTAAAAAAATTGACGACAGAAGAAGAAGAATCGTCTGGAAAGGGTTGGCAGGCACTTGAGTTAGCATCAGAAGAGATTTAATTTGTAATATTTCTGTGCTGGAAGGGGGCTTTTTAAAAAACTCAGAAGAGTCTTTGTCGGATGGTGCACGTCGGAAAGTGGAGCCTCTGCCTTTCTTAGAGCCGAGAGAGGAGTAGGGGGTAAAATTGTAAAAGTGAAAAAGTAGTGTACCAGGACTTCTTTTTTTTATGGTGTACAAATCATTACCATTAACTAAAGGTAACAATCATTGCCACAACTTGCCTAATGGCACACTTATTATAGTCCAGGCTCAGGTCCATCTAAACCCAAGTGGGACATTTTGGTTCTTAAAAGACTTGTTACATTACTTACGTATTTCACGACAACTGGCACATTGTGCCCGTAAGAGACCAAATTTCAGCCTTCCCGGGACTAGTTTTTTTATTTAACAAATATTAGTCAATTTCACTGATTCAGTCCAAATTCTGAAATTTAAGGCCAAAATGGACTGAAACTTGGGCCCATCTTTGGCCCGTCAGTTTTTTTTTTTTTAATAAAAACCGACATATCGACATAAGTGAAATTCAACCAATTGCCTCCCGTCTCACGAAGTGAAAAGTTGCGGATTTGAGCCCCCATTGCCTAACTTTAGTGTGCCCTAGGAGTAGCGGACTCACTCGTGGAGGTTTTATGTTGGAATAATTGCTAATAATCTTGTCGGTGTCCTCAGTTGCAAGATGGATTTTGGGTTGTAGGTCCTATCAGGGGGTGAGTGTTTCACACATTTGTAGATATTGGGCTTTTGTGAATTTTGGCATGGCCAATTCGATTTCTAACGGCAGGTCTCTGGGCATCCTGTAGAGCCAGGGCATCTGAAGATAAAATTTGATGGAGTTGTGTTTGTGAATAGACCATAGCTTCTTTTAAAGAGGTGATTATGGAACAGTTAGAATGGATGCGGTCTTCCCTACCCTTCGCTGACCTACACCCTGATTGCTATGCCATTGAAGAAGAATTGCATGCTCTATGGAGAGGGGTGCTTGATATGAAAGAACTGTGTTCTTTTGGGGGCAATATGGAAAGGGATTGTAAGGTCATTTTGAGTTGAAATTAGGGTTCCATATGTTAGTAGAGACCCATTGATAAAGTTGAGAGGATTTGACATTGCCTCTTATGTTTGGTCTCTCTATTTCTTGGATTCCTAGAACAGTGAACTCTGAAACTGATGAGAAGGCGAGGCATGGCCCTTCTCTTTCTTCCAAAATTAAAGATAGAACTCTCTAATTCCCAAAGTGTTGTGGGGTGGCAGGCGTTTTGTCCCCACTTTTGTGGTTTTTTTGGTAAAGCTTTTTTGTGAAAAGATTTTTTATTTTTTAGTAATTGAATCAAATTAGTTGGCTTAAAATCAACACAGTGAAAAACATGTCCATTTGAGTTGAAACAAAACCTTTCATAAATTTCAACTAAATTTGTCCCATTAAATCCATCATAAAACGTTGCTTTCAAAACCCAAACAAGGTTCCTTACAGTTTCAAAAAGACTGAATCAGACTCAATGAAAATCAGCCCACAATTTACGTCAAACTGGACCTTAGTCCTTAATTAAAATCACTTCAAAATAAATCCTCAAAACTGTTTTCAATTTTTAAAATCAGTCCCAAAATAATTCATGTTTAAACTGGATTTTAATCTTAAATTAAAATCAGTCCAAAAATAGAGTTTTCAAACACTGTTTCAACACTTTTAATCCATTCAAAACTGTTTCAAAATTGGGTGAAATCCTCAATGAAAAATCAGTTCAAAACAGAATTTTAAAACTGTTTTAACCTTTAATTTGATTAAGAATATGCTGTTTCAAATAAAAAACCTCCAGACACATTCAGACTCATTGTGTTTCCTGGGTTTCCAACCAGTCAGTGTGTCTCGAGTGATTAACTATCAGCAGTCTCGCTGATACAACGAGTTGAATCAGCGATGGAGAGAACCTGATTCAATTAACCCAAACTTAAATGAGTTTTATGATTACCTGGTTTTGCAGAGGGAATTTTTGTCTGTCCTCAAATACCCTGACTCGGTCAGGACTCAGTCGCACATGGCCACAACTCAGCTGCAAACTAACACTCAATTTCCAACGAAATTGCTTGGAAATAATAAATTTTATTTCATATCGGTTCTCCCTTATTCTGCTGAATACCTGTGCCTTTAAATAGCCAAAAACAAATCCGAAACTACTAGGAGCCGACCCTCCACAAGTCCTAATTCAGTTACACTTGCATTTTGAACACTCACAAAACAATTAAAGACCTACCACTAATTGCTAATCTAGTAACAGTCCTAAAACACCAGTACCATGGAACTCCTAAAACGTCATTGCATGGCATGGAATTAGTTAATGTTTAATTTTGACATGCATTAACCGTAATAAAGTACCATGGAATTAGTTAATGTTTAAACTAAATGCAAAGTACCGTTAATAAAGCAACTTAAAACCTGAACGGGTGATGTTATATACACCCCAAATCCTTTTTCTATACACTCCTAAAATTGTTTCCACTTTTACCCTTGCCTGACTTTTCTAACTACTGCCGCATTCATTTTCCATAGTTTCATTTCCCTCTTTTCTTCTTAATGATTCCGCTTCCAATCAAAATCTTCTCTCACGTCCTCTTACAACCTATCTAAACCATGGTTTTCATTTTGTCTGCACCGGGAGAATAATTCTTTTCTTGAATACCCATTTTACCCTCTTCCTTGCTGGAATTGGAAACCTTTTCCAAAGCTTCTCTCCTCTTTGTCTCCAACCTCCGCATGTCGTTCAGGCCGTCGGCCAAGCCTACCACTTGCCGTTCATGCATTACTGCTGGGACCACAGTAAGCAGCGTCCCTGCTGCCGCCCAACCCTACTCGACTGCTTGCTACTATCCCTTCTCCTTCCACCTTTCATCGCCCATAACCCAGGTTCCCTTCTTCTCTCCTCTGCTCCTCACTCTCCATCCCAGATCTGCAACCCCTTTCACTTTCATTCCCTTCCATCTGCCCGATCCCATTCACTGTGCCTCATCCATCTCCAAGCCCAGATCTAATCACGAATCCCTCCATCGCGAACCCCTGTAATGACCTGAGCTTCAAATAACATGTGTATAAATACATGTATGAGTTGTTGATTTATAAAAATACTAAAAGCCCCATGTTTTATTTTTCCTGTAGAAGTTTTTGAAGAAATTGAGGCAATTCTAAGATTTGCACTTGATGGGCATAACATATGCATTTTGTCATATGGTCAAACTGGCACGGGCAAGAACGTATACAATGGTCAGTAAAGGAATGTTGACTTATTATACATTTTTCTTGCTAATTACCGTCTTCAACCTTTTCAATTCGTGGGTTGGCTTGAGTTTTTCAAGAAGGGACAAATGAACAACCCGGAATTGTTCCTCAAGCCATGGAAGAACTCTTCCACCAAGCTTCTCTTGATAGCTCCACTTCTGTCACTTTCTCAATGAGCATGTTGCAGGTATAAATGGGTGGTCAGGCACTTACTGGCACAAAGACCATCTGCAAGAATGGCAGAACCAATCTCTAAAGGGTATGTGCTTTTATTAACTCTGGTAAATTAGGGCGAGTGTTTGAATGCATCAAATTTTGCAGCATTTCAACAATATGTTGATATAATCACTTGGGTGGACTAACAAACAACAAAGCAGAAGTATTGTTGAAAGGTTGACATTGAATATTTAAATATCAAAACTATTCTCAAGGAAATTGACCCAAAATGAAGCGCTGATAATTCTATCATTTTCCAATTTATAGCTTCATTGGAAGGGAATGAAGGTGAAAGGAGTTGCAGATCTGGGATGGAGAGTGAGGAGAAGAGGAGAGAAGGAGGGAATCTGGGTAGTGGGCAATGAAAGGTGGATAAAGAAGGGACAGTATCAGGCAGTCCCAGCCATGGACGACGAGTGGTAGGCTTGGCCGACGGTTTGTACGAGACGGTCTCAATGACGGATCGAAAATTGAAATAGTGAGAGAGACAGATGGATGTTGGAGACAACGTGGAGAGAGACAGATGGATGTAGGAGACGAAGCGGAGAGAGAGATGGATGTTGGAGACGAGGTGGAGAGAGGAGCTTTGGAAAGAGTGTCCAATTCCAACAAGGAAGAGGCTAAAATCGGTATTCAGGAAAAAATTATTTCATTGGTGCAGAGAATGCAGCAGTAGTTAGAAAATCCAGGCAAGGGTAAAAGTGGAAACGATTTGGAAGGGGTGTATATAACATCACCCAAACTGAAATAATCCTAATATATCTAAAGTAACTGCTGCCTTGAAATAATCCTAAAGTAACTGCTGCCTTAAAAAAATCCTACAGTAACTGCTGCCATGAGAAACTGAAACACCTTAATGCTTACTAATCATTGCAGGAGTCATGCCATGAAACTAAGTCAATTTGGACTTGCACGAGTGGGCCTAGCATGTTGGGCTTCATTTTCATTCCCACTTGATCCCATTGCTTACACACCCTCCTCGATCGAAAAACAAAAAATTTATCTTTCAACTTGAGGCCCAAACTTGCTAATTTGCTAACATACCCATCTGAACTAAAATTAAAATTTTGATCACGTCCAAAGATGGCAGCATCAATATGGGGTTGATTTTTGAGTTCTATATTTCTACTCTTTGGAAATGACTTAGTAGCAATGCAATAATTTAGATACCGGGGCTCTATAGTAGAATTTCAAGGGAGATTTGACCTGGATAAAACGAATACAATGAGAGCAGGGTGGGCAAAAGTGTAGACAAGCCAGTAGAGTTTTATATGATAAGAGGGTCCTGCCTTGTCAAGAGTGTGTTTTTACAAAACAGTTATTAGACCTGCAATACTCTACAGAGCATAAATATTGGGTAATGAAGAAAAAACAAATAAACAAAATCAATATAATAGAGATACCCAAGCTACATTGAACAAGTAGATTAACTTTGAAAGATAGAATTAGAAATAAATCGCATTAGAGATAATTTGAGGTGAAGGAAAGGGATGAAGGACACAGTAACATATTAGAATAGTTGACTTTGTGGCCTGAGATGGTGGTTCAATGGATGAGTAACTCGAAAAGCTGGTTTTGATCATCGTCAAACTTTCTTAAATTGCATTTCTTAATGGTAAATGAGTGATTGTATTTGTAAGCAAGGAGCGACATGTGTATATAACCCTCCTTTCTCAATGTGTGACAGATGCAAGAATTTTACTGCTTTTCGTAGTATTTTTTCTCCAATGGTTAAACTGTGTACCCAGATGGAACTGTGTATCCAATTCTTTCTGCTTCTGTCTCTGTTTTCCAATTCATCAGCATGGAAGATTTATCGAGGCTTGCCACTTCTATTGTTGGGTGGCTGCAACTCTTTGCCTGTCTTTCCTGCTTGTCCTTTTCCAAATAGTCTTGTATTCCAAGTTTTGTTGGAATGGGATGGAAGCCTTGAAAATAATTCTGGATCAAATTGAACAGTTTAATGAAGATCACTGGGCTTAGATTTCATAAATATTTGTTTTTGAAGAGTACAACCATAAGTTCTTATGTCCGAAAACAGTGAGTTCTGCTTTCCATCTGTAAATTCAAAATCTTAGCTTTGTGAGTGTGATATACTGTAATGTAACAAGCTTAAGAAAAAATAAAAAATACTGCAATGTAACATGTTCTGTAACTTATTTCACACTATATTGGAGATGCAGATGCCGATTGTTGGAAAATGACTAATGTTATGCTTTAGAAATGACTAATGTTACAGAAATCAGGTTTTGCTTCTTTTTGCTTTTTGTTTGTGGTATGTTGGGTTCTCCCTTTCGCCTGTGCATTTAACGGCACAGCCGATTGGAGAATCCTGTGTCAAACACAAACAGATGGTTTCAGATTTCAAAGAGTGGAAATTGATTTCTTAATGATTGATCGATTGTTATGGACATCTGCAAGCATCTAATGTTGAATTTCATTAAATCTCTTTCAAATCCTATAGGAAAGAAATTCTCAAGCCTGACACCACATACAAAACATTGTTGTTTCGAGGCCCATCGCTACTAAGGGACCTAAACAAAACTGAGCATCAATACAGCTTTCCTCTAAAAATCCAATAAAAATAGATTTCAATCCTATTTGACAAATTGAAATACGATTTTCACAACATAACAACGTTGTTGCTTGGATGCCCTACCCCAATCAATTGTCCTAAACTAAAAATATGCATTCACAAACTTTTGAACCAACATCCTACAATTCATTAAGAGTTGAATTTCATTAAATTTCTATCAAATCCTAATGGAAAATATCATGCATGACCTTACACCACAAACAGAACGTTGGTGTTCAGATGCCCCCATCGCAACCAAGGAACATAACCAAAATTGGAGATCAATATGGCTTTCCTCTTAATATCCAATAAAAAATATTTCAATCCAATTTGAGATGTTAAAATACGGTTTTCACGACATACATATGTTGTTTGGATGCCCTTTCCCAATCAATTGACCTAAACCAAAAATGAGCATTCACAACCTTTTGAACCGAATCCTACAACTTATCTAAAGATGAACTTCATTAAATCTCTCTCAAATCATATATGAAACTCTAAGGACTGACGTACTCCACATACACAATGTAGTTGTTTGGGTGCCCATCGCAACCAAGGAACCTAACCAAAACTGGGTATCGATACAACTTTCCACTCAATATCCACAAAAAATAGATTTCAATCTTATTTGCGATAGTGAAATACAGTTTTTACGACATCAAAGCTTCTGAACCAACATCGTACAATTGGTATAAAGTTGAATTTCATTAAATCTCGTTGCAATCATTTATGAAATTCTCAAATTCTGGCCTTACTCCACACACACAACGTTATTGTTTGAATGTCCATAGTAACCAAAGAACCAAACCAAAACTGAACATCAATGCGACTTTCCTCTCCATATCTATTAAAAATAGATTTCAATCCTATTTGAGATATTGAAATACAGTTTTCACGACACACATGACATTGTTGCTTGGACGGCCCTTTCCCAATCAATTGACCTAAAATGGGCATTGACAAGCTTTTGAACCAACATCAATTTCATTAAATCTCGATGAAATTCTCATGTCTGACCTTACACCACATAGACAACGTTGTTGTTTAGATGCCTATTTTACCAATGGAATCGAACAAAATTGCACATTCTCCAACAGCTTGCCACCTCAAATGCGATAAATATGAAATTCAAACTTATCTAGGATTGTCACAGGTGGCCGAACATCAAAGAAACTATATTTTCATTGAGATGACCATCCCAACCGAGGAATCTAACAAAACTGGGGCATCGATAAAACATTCCACTCAATATCCAATAAAATATATTTCAATCATATTTTACAAATTGAAATACAATCTTACAACATACATGACGTTGTTGCTTGTATACCCTTCCCCAATTAATTGACCTAAACCAAAAACGGCCATTGACAAGCTCTTGAACCAATATCCTACAACTCATCTAAAGTTGAATTTCATGACAACCTCTTTTGACCTTAAAATTAAATGCCATGCCCAATTTCTTTTGAGTCGAGCTCTTCAAGTTTTCAAATCTTCAAACAAATTAGCCAACATTACATCCACCAGATTGATGATGTCATTGTGGAAATGTCTATCCCCAACCAATGAATCTAAACCACAATTGGGCATTTCATTGATTTCCACTTAATAGTAGATAAATATGGATTGTAGTTTTCATAAATTACTTCTCACATCCCTATCCAATGAACTCAAAACAAAATTGTGCACTCTCTAGATAAATATGAAATTCAAGCTTATCTAGGATTGTCACAGGTGGGTAAACATCAAATAAACCACGTAGACAACGTTGGTGTTTGGATGCCCATCCCAATCAAGGATTCTAACCAAAATTGGGATCAATGCGGCTTTCCACTCAATATCAAATAAAAATATATTTCAATCTTATTCGAGATATTGACATACCGTCTTCACAACATACGTGATGTTGCTTGAATGCCCTTCCCCAATCAATAAACCTAAATAAAAATTGGGCATTGACAAGCTTTTGAGCCAATATGTTACAACTCATCTAATTATGAATCGCATGATGAAAGTTCCAGAGTGCTAGAATACGATTGTCAGGGGGGGGGGGGGGGGTAGTGAATAGGGAAAAACAATCGATTCTTTACAAATTACTTGATTAACCAAAATTAATAGTGCGGAATAACAAAATTAATCAAGAAGCAAATTGTTGTGTGAACAAGATATTGTGCAAACAATAAGAACAATCACACAAGCATGCCAATCATCACATGAACACCATATGTATACTGGTTCGGTTTAAAGAAACATATATCCACTGTTCGACTCACTCAATCTTGGGTTATCCCAAATACACTATGAATTGGAATTACACTAACACAATAGGGTAGGAATTTCACCTACACAATCCGTCCGAATTTTAAAAGGTTTGACATACACAGGTCTAATCCTTATCCCTCTATTTTTCTAGTGGTTCAACCACCTTTCTTTAATCCACTTCACAATATGATGATTAAAGAACAAATAAGAAGTTTTCTCCCATCTTTGATCTCTTGGTGAAGACAATGTACCAATATATGCACAATCACAAGCTTTGGGAGAGGTTCTAGGATATATAGTTTAGCTATGAAATCCTAGATCTGTATTTTCTTCTCTCTTGATCTCAATCAAACAGATGATTAGATTTCCAAATGATTTACCACATGTAAGAAGTTTAGAGAGAGAGAGAGAAAGAGAGTTGGGTATTCTCAGATTTTTCCAAGTTGAAAGCTCTAACCCATCACAAAAAAATCCGGAGCTTAAATAAGCAAACAAGAAAATTCGAAACTTTTCACGATGGGTTGTGGAATTTGAAAATTGTTCTCCACAAGACCGTTGTGCATTAAATGCACTCCAACAGATAGATAACGGTCACCAACGATAGGTCGTCCTCCGCGATGGATCGTCTAGCCCAATGCCGATGGGTCATGCTTGTCCTTGGTGATGGGCCGCCAGACACGATTTATCGTCCAGACAGTAAATCAGTTTTACAATTTTGAGTTCATTTGTTCTATTGGATGTCAAAGTCTACTTAGGCTTGATTAGGTTTACCAATATGATCATTAAGCCTACGCAAGGTCATCCTAGAGGTGTGGGTCTACCCTAGAGTGATCTATGGCTAATTTACCTTTGGATTGCCATACATTTGGTGATGCTTGAATCTTCACTGAATCTTCCAATGCTTGAGACTTGATTCAATCTTCACTAACACTTGAGTCTTGATTCATTGCTTCATTCTTCCAAGCCAAACGAAATTTATTTTGAATCAGGCTCTTCAAGCTTTTGGAT
Source organism: Chimonanthus salicifolius (assembly GCA_013350335.1). Lineage (NCBI taxonomy): Eukaryota > Viridiplantae > Streptophyta > Magnoliopsida > Laurales > Calycanthaceae > Chimonanthus > Chimonanthus salicifolius. The sequence continues at coordinate 32,748,863 of CM023540.1, read as the reverse complement.
TTTCGAGTTAAAAAGTCATCTCTACTACCACCAGATTGATGATGTTATTGTGGAAATGCACATCTCCAACCAATAAACCTAAACCAAAATTGGGCATTTCATTGATTTCCACTTAATAGCAGATAAATATGAATTGTAGTTTTCATAAATTCCTTCTCATTTTCATAAAACTCATCATTGTTGAACGCACATTCCTATCTAAAGGACTCGAACAAAATTGTGAGCTCTCCAACAAACTTCCTACTAATATGCAATAAATATGAAATTCAAATTTATCAAAGATCACCACTGAGGCCAATCAGCAAAATAAAATCATTCAGATGCTCTTTCTCCAACAAATGAATCAAAAATAAAATTAGGCCTTGACACTACTCTTTTATCAGCATCCGATGAATATATTTGCAATCCTATAAAAAATTCTCAAGTATGGCCATACACCACATATACAATGTTGAGTTTTAAGAGGAAAATGAGAGTTTTTTTCATAGAAAATGAGATTTTTCAGAAGAAAAGAAGATCTTTTAGAAGAAAATGTGAGCTCTTTAGAAGGAAAAAGAGGTATAATGAAGAAAATGGGTATTAAGAAGAAACGTAAAGCTTTAGTAAGAAAGAAATGCTTTTTTAGATCAGAAGAAGAATTTTAACAATAACATGAGAGCATTTAGTCAACAATGAAAGACTTTTTCAGAAGAAAGGAAGTCGCTTAATAAGAAAAAAAGAGCATCAAAAAGAAGATGAGAGTTGTTAATAAGAAAACGAGAGCTTTTGAAAAAGGAGTATTATTTTCCATAAGCATATGAGATTTTGAAGAAGAAAATGAGATTAAAAAAAGAATATGAGAGTTTTAATAAAAAAGTGAAAGCATTTCAGGGAAGAAAAGGAGATTTTTAAGAAGGAATTACTTTTCATAAGCAATAAGAGTTTTATGATTAGAGTTTAGAGTTATTCAAAAGAAAAGGAGAGTTCTAAGAGGAAAATATGAGTTTTAGAAGAAACCGAGGGTTCCTTAAAAAAAAAATGAGAGTTCCACTAATAAAATGAGCGCCTTATGGAAAAAAAGAGAGTCAAAGTTTATAAAAGAAAAAAGAGATAATTTAGTACAAAATAAAAGTTTTTTTTTTTTTTTTGAGTTTATAAGAAGAAAAATGAGAGAAAAAAATGAAGGGTTTTAAAAATGACGATGATGCAGGTTCATTATCAACAAATAGGTCCATACATTGTACAAAAGAAATTGGATTTCCTCAAAATATTCATTCGGTCAAAGAATTGTTAATTTCATCAATTTTTTAGCTAAAATGATGAAATAGTGGGCTAAGGTCCAAAAGTGTCCATGGGATTTTCCACCCATAACCCATGTGAATCCATGAGTTTTGGGCTCTAAAATCGTAGATTCACATTGATTTTGGGTGGAAAACCCCATAGACCTATGAACCGTAGCATGTTATTTCATCAACTTTAGCTCAAAAACTCATCAATGTAACAATTTTTTAAGTTAATGAATTTAAAAAAAAAAAAAAATCAATTTCTTACACAAAATACATGAACTTGCGTTTTAAAGATGTGCCTACATCAACATAGGAGTTTTAAAAAGAAAATCAGTGTTCATCAAAAGAGGAGGGGGGTTTGTAATCATAAGAGTTTTAATAAGAAAACAAGTGTTTCTCAAACGAGAATCATTTTTTTCTCAAAAATAATGCAGTTTTATAAGAAAACATGAGTATTATAGTGAAATAAGAAAAATAGTGTTTCAAGAAATGTATATGCCCAGAAAAACATGTATAATTTTAACATCAAATTAAAAGCTTTTAATAAAGAAAAGAGACTTTTCCAAAAGCAATTGATTCTTTTAAAGAAGAATAGAGATATTCTTTTATTTTTTTTTCAAAAAAAAAAGATTTTGTCAAAAGAATTGGAGACTGCTTACCCCTTCCTCTCCAATAAGAAAAAAGAGCCATCTAGAAGAAAAAGAGTCACAACAAAAAAGTAGATGTAGTTAGGAAAGGAGAGTTTTTTTTATCAAATCGATATTTTCAAATACAAAAGTTGAGTTTTAATAGGAAAATGGGAGGTTCTTTTTTTTTAAGAAAAAGAGAGGTTTTAGAAGAAAAGAAGATTTTATTTTGAAGAAAATGTGTATTTCTAAAAAATAAAAGACAACATTAAGAAGAAACGTAGAGCCTCAGTATGAAAGAAAACTTTTTGCATATGAGAAGAAGAGTTTTAACAACAAAAGAAGAGCAATTAGAAAAACATGAGAGATTTTTAAGAACGGAAGTTGGTTTTCTTCTAAAGTTAAATTTCATTAAATCTTTTTCAAATCCATTATGAAATTCTCATGCCCAACCTCACACCACATACACAACGTTGTTGTTAGGATGCCAAAGCCAACGAAGGAACCTACCAAAAATGGGGCATGAGTACTGCTTTCTACTCAATATCCAAAGAAAATAGATTTCAATCCAATTCCAGAAATTGAAATATGGTTTTCACGACATAAATGATGTGGCTTAGACGCCCTTCCACAATCAATTGACCAAAACCAAAAATGAGCAATCGCTTTTGAACCAACATCCTACTGCTCATCTAAAGTTGAATTTAATTAAATCTCAATGAAATCCTATATGAAATTCTAATGTCCGACCCTACATCACATACACAACGTTGATATCTGGATGCCCATCGCAACAAAGGAACCTAACCAAAACTGGGCATCAATACGGATTACTTGCAAATATCCAATAAAAATAAAATTCAATTCGATTTGAGATATTGTAACACCGATGTTGTTGCTTGGATGCCCTTACCCAATCGATTGACCTAAACCAAAACTGGGCAATCACAAGCTTTTGAACCAACATCCTACTGCTCATCTGAACATGAATTTCATAAATTCTCTTCGAAACCCTACGTGAATTTCTCATGCCTAGTTTTACACCACATACACAACGTTTTTATTTGGATGCCCATCGCAAACAAAGAGCCGAACCAAAACTGGGCATCAATACTACTTTCTAAATAGATTTCAAATCTACTTGAGAAATTAAAATACGGTTTTTACGACATACATGATGTGTTTGCTTGGATGCCCTTCCCCAATCAATTGACTAAAACCAAAATTGGGCATTCATAAGTGTTTGATCCAACATTCCACAACTCATCCAAAGTTGAATTTTATTACATCTCTTTCAAATCCAATATGAAATTCTAGAGACTGACCTTACACCACATACATAACGTTCTTATGGGACACCCATCGCAACAAAGGAATTTAACCAAAACTGGGTATTCATTACGTCTTTCCTCCCAATATCCAATGAAAATACATTTCAATCCATGTGAGATATTGAAATACAGTTTACACGACATACATGATGTTGTTTGGATGCCCTTTCCCAATCAATTAACCCAAAACAATAATGGGCAATCAAAGCTTCTGAACCAACATACAACTGGTATAAAGTTGAATTTCATTAAATCTCTTTGAGATCATTTATGAATTTTTCAATCCTGGCCTCACTCCACATACACAACGTTATTATTTCGATGCCCATCGCAACCAAGGAACCTAACCAAAACTGGCATCAATACGGCTTTCTTGAAAACATCCAATAAAAATAAATTTCAATTGGATTTGAGATATTGGAATATTGTTTTCACGACATGCATGATGATGTTGCTTAGATGCCCTTCCCCACTCAATTGACCTAAACCAAAAATGAGCATAGACAAGCTTTCAACCAACATCCTACAACTCATCCAAAGTTGAATTTCATTAAATCTCAATGAAATCTTACATGAAATTCTAATGTCCAGCCCAACATCAAATAGACAACGTTGATGACTGGATGCCCATCGCAGCCAAGGAACCTAACAAAAACTGGGCATAAATACGGCTTTCTTGTCCACATCCGATAAAAATAAATTTTAAATCGATTTGAGATATTGGAATATTGTTTTCATGACATACATGATGTGGTTGCTTGGATGTCCTTCCCCACTCAATTGACCTAAACCAAATATGACCATAGACAAGCTTTTCAACCAACGTCCGACAACTCATCTAAAGTTGAATTTCATTAAATCTCAATGAAATCCTATATGAAATTCTAATGTCCGACCCTACATCATATAGACAACGTTAATGTCTGGATGCCCATTGCAACCAAGGAACCTAACCAAAACTGGGCATCAGTACAGCTTACTAAAAATAACTATCAATTCGATTTGAGATATTGTATTACCGATGCTGCTTGGATGTCCTTAACCAATCAATTGACCTAAACAAAAAATGGGCAATCACAAGCTTTTGAACCAACATCCTACTACTCATTTAAACATTAATTTCATAAAATCTCTTCGAAACCCTATGTGAATTTCTCATGCTAAGTTTTACACCACATACACAACATTGTTATTTGGATGCCCATCACAAACAAGGAACCGATGTGTTTGCTTGGATGCTGATGCGGAGCACCAGGCAAGTTTCCATATTTAGCAAGTTTATATATTTAGATTTAGGATTTTCAGCTTTTCATGATTGTATTTTTTTTTTTTTCATATATTTGATTTGTCCAATAGTTGGTTTTGTTTAGGGAATTTGTAATTAGGGCTTTCTAATCATTGGAAGTACTTTGGTATTTGTTTATTTGAGGGTATTTTGGTTTTTTTCATGTTTTTAAGTCATTATATATGTGATGTAACCCCTCCATACGGGATTGAAACTTAATGATGAATGAAATTGAAGTCTTCTTTCGCTGCTTGTGCAACGAAAATAATTTGGGAGTGATTCCATTGGCGTGAAGCTATCATCTTTCCATCTTCGGGTATTCTTCTATCACATTATCTGTCTTCCTCTCTCCTTTCCTTTTCTTCTCATCAAAAGTAGAATTTGATTACATCTCTTTCAAATCAAATATGAAATTCTACAGACTGACCTTACACAAGATAGATAACGTTGTTGTTGGATACCCATCGCAACCAAGGAATTTAACCAAAACTGGGCATTCAATACGGCTTTCCTCTCAATATCAAATGAAAATAAATTTCAATCCAATTTGAGAAATTGAATTACGATTACCACAACATACATGACGTTGATGCTTTGATGCCCTTTTCCAATCAATTGACCTAAACCAAAAATGGGCAATCAAAGCTTCAAAACCAACATCCTACAACTAGTATAAAATTGAATTTCATTAAATCTCTTTGAGATCATTTATTAAATTCTCAATCCAAGCCTCACTCAACACACACAACGTTATTATTTCGATGCCCATCGCAACAAAGGAACATAACCAAAACTGGGGATCAATATGGCTTACTTGTCAATATCCAATAAAAATAAATTTCAATTCGATTTGAGATATTGTAATACAAATGTTGTTGCTTGGATGCCCATTGCAACAAAGGAACATAACCAAAACAGGAGATCAATATGGCTTACTTGTCAATATCCAATAAAAATAAATTTCAATTCAATTTGAGATATTGTAATACAAATGTTGTTGCTTGGATGCCCTTACCCAATCAATTGACCTAAACCAAAATGAGCATAGACAAGCTTTTCTACCAACATCCCACTGCTCATCTAAACATGAAATTCATCAAATCTCTTTGAAATCCTATATAAAATTCTAATGTCCGACCCCCCATCAAAAAGACAACGTTGATGTCTGGAAGCCCATCGCAACCAAGAAACCTAAACAAAATTGGGCATCAATACGGATTACTTGTCAATATCCAATAAAAATAAATTTCAATTCAATTTGAGATATAATAATACAGATGTTGTTGCTTGGATGCCCTTACCCAATCAATTGACCTAAACCAAAATTGGGCATTCACAAGCGTTTAAACCAACATCCTACATGGATAACGTTGTTGTTGGATATCCATCACAACCAAGGAATTTAACCAAAACTGGGTAATCAAAATACAGCTTTCCTCTCAATATCCAATGAAAATATATTTCAATCCATGTGAGATATTGAAATACAATTTACACGGCATACATGATGTTGTTTGGATGCTCTTTTCCAATCAATTAACCTAAACAAAAAATGGGCAATCAAAGCTTCTGAACCAACATCTAGCAACTGGTATAAAGTTGAATTTCATTAAATATCTTTGAGATTATTTATGAAATTCTCAATCCTGGCCTCACACCACATACACAACGTTATTGTTTCGATGCCCATCGCAACCAAGGAACCTAACCAAAACTGGGCATCAATACAACTTTCTTGTCTACATCCAATAAAAATAAATTTCAATTCGATTTGAGATATTGAAATATTGTTTTCACGACATACATGATGTTTTTGCTTAGATGCCCTTCCCCACTCAATTGACCTAAACCAAAAATGAGCATAGACATGCTTTTCAACCAACATCCCACAACTCATCTGAAGTTGAATTTCATTAAATCTCAACGAACTCCTATATGAAATTCTAATGTCCTACCATACATCACATATACAACGTTGATGTTTGGATGCCCATCGCAACCAAGAAACCTAACCAAAACTGAGCATCAACATGGCTTGCTTGTCAAAATCCAATAAAAATAAATTTCAATTCAATTTGAGATATTGTAATACTGTTTTCATGTCATACACGATGTTATTGCTTGAATGCCCTTCCCCAATCAATTGACCTAAACCAAAATTGGGCATTCACAAGCGTTTGAACCAACATAATACAATTCAACCAAAGTTGAATTTCATTAAATCTGTTTGAAATCCAATATGAAATTCTAGAGACTAACCTTACACCACATAGATAACCCTGTTGTTGGATACCCATCGCAACAAATGAATTTAATCAAAACTCGAGATTTAATATGGCTTTCCTCTCAATATCCAATGAAAATAGATTTCAATCCATGTGAGATATTAAAATACAGTTTACACGACACACATAATGTTGTTTGGATGCCCTTTCCTAATCAACTGACCTAAACAAAAAATGGGCAATCAAAGCTTCTAAACCAACATCCTACAATTGGTATAAAGTTGAATTTCATTAAATCTCTTTGGGATCATTTATTAAATTCTCAATCCTGGCCTCACTCCACATACACAATGTTATTCTTTCGAAGCTCATCGCAATAAAGGAACAGATAACCTTGTTGTTGGATACCGATCGCAACAAATGAATTTAACCAAAACTCAGGATTTAATACGGCTTTCCTCTCAATATCCAATGAAAATAGATTTCAATCCATGTGAGATATTAAAATACAATTTACACGACATACATGATGTTGTTTGGATGCCCTTTCCTAATCAAAGCTTCTGAACCAACATCCTACAACTGGTATATAATTGAATTTCATTAAATCTCATTGGGATCATTTATTAAATTCTCAATCCTGGCCTCACTCCACATACACAACGTTATTCTTTCAATACTAATCGCAAGAAAGGAACATAACCAAAACTGGGCATCAATACAACTATCTTGTCAACATCCAATAAAAACAAATTTCAATTCAATTTGAGATAATGAAATATTGTTTTCACGACATACATAATGTTGTTGCTTGGATGCCCTTCCCACTCAATTGACCTAAACAAAAAATGAGCATATACAAGCTTTTCAACCAACATCCCACAACTCATCTGAAGTTGAATTTCATTAAATCTTAATGAAATTCTAATGTCAGACCCTACATCAAATAGACAACATTGATGTCTGGATGCCCATTACAGCCAAGGAACCCAACCAAAACTGGGCATCAATACGGCTTACTTGTCAATATACAATAAAAATAAATTTCAGTTCGATTTGAGATATTGAAAAACTGTTTTCAAGCCATACATGATGTTGTGGCTTGGATGCCCCTTCCCAATCAATTGACCTAAATAAAAAATGAGCTTTGACATTCTTTTCAACTAACATCCCACAACTCAACTAAAGTTGAATTTCATTAAATCTCTTTCGAATCCTATAGGAAATTCTCAAATCCGACCTTACACCATATAAAAAAAGTTGTTGTTAGGATGCCCAACACAACTAACAAACCTAACCAATGCCGTGCAACAATACGGCTTCCCTCTCAATATCCAATAAAAATAAATGTCAATCCAATTAGGGATATTGAATTACGATTACCACGACATACAAGATATTGATGCTTCGATGCCCTTCCCCAATCAATTGACTTAAACCAAACCTGGCCAATCACAAGCTTTTGAACCAACATCCTTTGCCCAATCTAAACATGAATTTCATTAAATCTCCAGGAACACTGTGAATTTCTAATGCATAGCTTTACACCACATGCACAACGTTGTTATTTAGATGCCCATCGCAAACAAGAAATCTAAATAAAAATGGGGCATCAATACTACTTTCAATATAGATTTAAAACCGACTTCAGATATTGAAAAACAGTTTTTACGACATACATGATGCATTTGCTTGGATGCCCTTCCCCAATCAATTGACCTAAATAAAAATTGGCCATTCAAAAGCATTTAAACCAACATACCACGAACTCATCCAAAGTTGAATTGAATTACGTCTCTTTCAAATCTAATATGAAATTCTAGAGACTGACCTTACACCACATAGATAACGTTGTTGTTAGATACCCATCGCAACGAAGGAATTTAACCAAAACAGGATATTCAATATGGTTTTACTCTCAATATCAAATCAAAATAAATTTCAATCCAATTTGAGATATTGAAATATAATTACGACGAAATACATGACGTTGATGCTTTGATGCCCTTTCCACATCAATTCACCTAAACCAAAAATGGGCAATCAAAGATCTTTACCAACATCCTACAACTGGTATAAAGTTGAATTTCAATAAATCTCTTTAAGATCATTTATAAAATTCTCAATCCTGGCCTCACTCCACATACACAACGTTATTGTAACGATGTCCATCGCAACCAAGGAACCTAACCAAAATTGAGCATCAATACGGCTTACTTGTCAATATCCAATAAAAATAAACTTCAATTCGATTTGAGATATTGTAATACCGATGTTGTTGCTTGGATGCCCTTACCCAATCAATATACCTAAACCAAAAATGGGCAATCACAAGCTTTTGAACCAACATCTTACTGCTCATCTAAACATGAATTTCATAAAATCTGTTCGAAACCCTGTGAATTTCTCATTCCTAGTTTTACACCACATACACAACGTTGTTATTTGGATGCCCATCGCAAATAAGGAACCGAACCAAAACTGGGCATCAATACTACTTTCCAAATAGATTTCAAATTTAGTTGAGATATTGAAATACAATATTTACGACATCCATGATGTGTTTGCTTGGACGCCCTTCCCCAATCGATTGACCTAAAATAAAATTGGGCATTCACAAGCGTTTGATCCAACATACTACGGCTCATCCAAAGTTGAATTTTATTACATCTCTTTCAAATCAAATCTGAAATTCCAGAGACTGACCTTACACCACATAGATAACGTTGATTTTGGATACCCATCGCAACCAAGGAATTTAACAAAAACTGAGTGTTCAATACGGTTTTCCTCTCAATATCAAATAAAAATAAATTTCAATCCAATTTGAGATATTGAAATATGGTTACCAAGACATACATGACGTTGATGCTTTGATGCCCTTTTCACATCAATTGACCTAAACCAAAAATGAGCAATCAAAGATCTGAACCAACATCATACAACTGGTATAATGTTGAATTTGATTAAATCTCTTTGAGATCATTTATGAAATTCTCAATCCTGGCCTCAATCCACATACGCAACGTTAGTTTTTGGATGCCCATCGAAACAAAGGTATCTAACCAAAATTGGGCATCAATACGACTTACTTGTCAATATCCACTAAAAATAAATTCCAATTCGATTTGAGATATTGTAATACCGATGTCGTTGCTTGGATGGCCTTACCCAATCAATTGACGTAAACCAAAAATGGGCAATCACAAGCTTTTGAACCAACATCCTACTACTCATCTAAACATGAATTTCATAAAATCTCTTCGAAACCCTATGTGAATTTCTCATTCCTAGCTTTACACCACATACACAGCGTTGTTAATTGGATGCCCATCGCAAACAAGGAACCGAACCAAAACTGGGCATCAGTACTACTTTCCAAATAGATTCAAATTTACTTGAGATATTGAAATACAGTATTTACGACATACATGATGTGTTTGCTTGGTTGCCCTTCCCCAATCAATTGACCTAAACCAAAATTGGGTATTCACAAGCGTTTGATCCAACATACAACTCCTCATCCAAACATGAATTTTATTACATCTCTTTCAAATCCAATATGAAATTCTAGAGACAGACCTTAAACCACATAGATAACGTTGTTGTTGGATACCCATCGCAACCAAGGAATTTAACCAAAACTGGGTATTCAATACAGCTTTCCTCTTAATATCAAATCAAAATAAATTTCAATCCAATTTGAGATAATTGAAATACGATTACCCGAACATACATGACGTTGATGCTTTGATGCCCTTTTCCAATCAATTGACCTAAACCAAAATGGGCAATCAAAGATCTGAACCAACATCCTACAACTCGAATAAGTTGAATTTCATTAAATCTCTTGAGATCATTTACGAAATTCTCAATCCTGGCCTCACTCCACATACACAACGTTATTGTTTCGATGCCCATCGCAACCAAGAACCTAACCAAAAATGAGCATCGATACGGCTTTGTCAATATCCAATAAAAATAAACTCCAATTCGATTTGAGATATAGTAATACCAATGTTGTCGCTTGAATGCCCTTACCCAATCAATTGACCTAAACATATAATGGGCAATCAAAGCTTCTGAACCAACACACAACTGGTATAAAGTTGAATTTCATTAAATCTCTTTGAGATCATTTACGAAATTCTCAATCCTGGCCTCACCCCACATAAACAACGTTATTATTTCGATGCCCATCACAACCAAAGAACCAAACCAAAACTGGGCACCTATATAGATTTCTTGTCAACATCCAATAAAAATAACTTTCAATTCGATTTGAAATATTGTTTTCACGACATGATGTTGTTGCTTGGATTCCCTTCCCCACTCAATTGACCTAAACCAAAAATGAGCATAGACCAAAATGAGCTTTTCAACCAACATCCCACAACACATCTAAAGTTGAATTTCATAAAATCTCAACGAAATGCTTAATGAAATTCTAATGTCCGACCGTACATCACATAGACAACGTTGATGTCTGATGCCCATCGCAACCTAGGAACCTAAACAAAATTGGGCAAAAATATGACCTAAACATGGGGCAATCAAAGTTCTAAACCAACATCATACAACTGGTATAAAGTTGAATTTCAATAAATCTCTTTGAGATCATTAATGAAATTCTTAATCCTGACTTCACTCCACTTGCACAACGTTATTTTTTCGATATCTATCGCAACCAAGGAACCTAACCAAAACTAGGCATCAATACGGCTTGTGAATATCCAATAAAAATAAATTCCAATTCGATTTGAGATATTGTAATATTGTTTTCATGCCATACACGATGTTGTTGTTTGGATGCCCATACCCAATCAATTGACCTAAACCAATAATAGGCAATCACAAGCTTTTGAACCAACATCATACTGCTCATCTAAACATGAATTTCATAAAATCTCTTCGAAACCCTACGTGAATTTCTCATGCTCAGTTTTACACCACATACACAGTGGCGTAATTTGGATGTCCATCGCAAACAAGGAACCGAATCAATTAACTAAAACTGGATAATCAATACGTCTTTCTTCTCAATATCCAATGAAAATACATTTCAACCCATGTGAGATATTGAAATACAGTTTACACGACATAAATAATGTTGTTTGGATTCCCTTTCCCAATCAATTAACCTAAAACAAGAATGGGCAAATAAAGCATCTAAACCAACATCCTACAACTGGTATAAAGTTGAATTTCATTAAATTTCTTTGAGATCATTTATGAAATTCTCAATCCTGGCCTCACTCCACATACACAACGTTATTGTTTCGATGCCCATCGCAACCAAAGAACCTAACCAAAACTGGACATCAACACAGCTTTCTTGTCAACATCCAATAAAAATAAATTTCAATTCGATTTGAGATATTAGAATATTGTTTACATGATATGCATGACGTTGTTGCTTGGATGCCCTTCCCCACTCAATTGACCTAAATAAAAAATGAGCATAGACAAGCTTTCCAACCAACATCCCACAACTCATCTAAAGTTGAATTTCTTAAAATCTCCTTTATGAAATTCTATTATCCCAATTGGTTTGGGAGCAAGATCTCTAGAGGGAGGTCTTGGGTTCAAACCATGGGAGCTCCAATGAAGGGCCACCTCCCATGGGAATATGTATAGAGTAAGGTCTCATCGATTTACCCAGTGTGTGCAGATAGGGAGTTTTCACACACCCCAAAGGACTAGCCAGGTGCAACTCCTGAACACCTCAGGACCTCAAAAAAAAAAAATCTAATGTCCGACCCTACATCACATAGACAACGTTGATGCCTGGATGCCCATCGCAACCAAGGAACCTAACCAAAACTGGGCATCAATAAGATTTACCAATATCCAATAAAAATAAATTTCAATTCAATTTAAGATACTATAATACCAATGTTGTTGCTTAGATGCCCACACCCAATCAATTGACCCATACAAAAAATGGGTAATCACAAGCTTTTGAACCACAATATCTTACTGCTCATCTAAACATGAATTTCATAAAATCTCTTCGAAACCCAATGTGAATTTCTCATTCCTAGTTTAACACCACATGCACAGCGTTGTTATATGGATGCCCATCGCAAACAATGAACCGAGCTAAAATTGGGCATCAATACTACTTTCCAAATAGATTTCAAATTTACTTGAGAAATTGAAATACGGTATTTACGACATACATGATGTGTTTGCTTGGATGCCCTTCCACAATCAATTGACCTAAACCAAAATTGGGCATTCACAAGCGTATGATCCAACATACAACAACACATCCAAAGTTGAATTTTATTACATCTCTTTCAAATCCAATATGAAATTCTAGAGACTGACCAAAAACCACATAGATAATGTTGTTGTTGGATACCCATTGCAACCAAGGAATTTAACCAAAACTGGGTATTCAATACGTCTTTCTTCTCAATATCAAATAAAAATAAATTTCAATCCAATTTCTAATAATCAATTACGATTACCACGACATATATGACGCTTATGCTTCGATGTCGTTTCCCAATCAATTGACCTAAACAAAAAATGGGCAATCAAAGCTTCAGAACAAACATCCAACAACTGGTATAAAGTTGAATTTCATCAAATCTCTTTGAAATCATTTGTTAAATTCTCAATCCTGGCCCAACTCCACATACACAAGGTTATTTTTCGATGCCCAACGCAACCAAGGAACCTAACCAAAACTGGACATCAATACGGCTTTCCTTGTCAACATCCAATAAAAATAAATTTCAATTAGATTTGAGATATTGAAATATTTATTTCACGACATGCATGATGTTGTTGCTTGGATGCCCTTCCGCACTCAATTGACCTAAACCAAATATGAGCATAGCCAAGCTTTACAACCAACATCCTACAACTCATCTAAAGTTCAATTTCATAAAATCTGAACAAAATCCTTTATGAAATTCTAATATTCGACCCTACATCACAGAGACATCGTAGATGTCTAGATGCCCATCGCAACCAAGGATCCTAACCAAAACTGGGCATCAATACAGCTTATTTGCCAATATCCAATAATAAAAAAAATCAATTCGATTTGAGATATTGTAATACCGATGTTGTTGCTTGAATGCCCTTACCCAATCAATTGACCTAAACCAAAAATGGGTAATAACAAGCTTTTGAACCAACATCCTACTGCTCATCTAAACATGAATTTCATAAAATCTCATCGAAACCCTATATGAATTTCTCATGACTAGTTTTACACCACATACACAACGTTGTAATTTGGATGCCCAACGCAAACAAGGAACCGAACCAAAACTTGGCATCAATACTACTTTCCAAATAGATTTCAAATTTACTTGAGATATTGACATACAATATTTACGACATACATGATGTGTTTGCTTGGATGCCCTTCCCAATCAATTGACCTAAACCAAAATTGGGTATTCACAAGCGTTTGATCCAACATACTACACCTAATCCAAAGTTGAATTTTATAACATCTCTTTCAAATCCAATATGATATTCTAGAGACTGACCGTACACCACATACATAACATTCTTGCTGGATACCCATCGCAACAAAGGAATTTAACCAAAACTGGGTATTCAATACATCTTTCCTCTCAATATCCAATGAAAATAGATTTCAATCAATGTGAGATATTGAAATACAGTTTACACGACATACATGATGTAGTTCGGATGCCCTTTCCCAATCAATTGACGTAAAGAAAAAAATGGGCAATCAAAGCTTCTAAACCACCATCCTACAACAGGTATATAGTTGAATTTCATTAAATCTCTTTGAGATCAGTAGTTAAATTCTCAATCCTGGCCTCACTCTACGTACACAACGTTATTATTTCGATGCTCATCGCAACCAAGGAACCTAACCAAAACTGGGCATCAATAAGACTTTCTTGTCAACATCCAATAAAAATAAATTTCAAATCGATTTGAGATATTGGAATATTGTTTTCACGACATGCAAGATGTTGTTGCTTGGATGCCCTTCCCCACTCAATTGACAGAAACCAAAAATGACCATAGACAAGCTTTTCAACCAACATCCCACAACTCATCTAAAGTTGAATTTCATAAAATCTCAATGAATTTCTAATGTCTGGATGCCCATTGCAACCAAGGAACTTTAACCAAAACAGGGCATCAATACGACATGCTAATATCCAATAAAAATAAATTTCAATTCGATTTCAGATATTGTAATACCGATGTTGTAGCTTGGATGCCCTTACCCAATCAATTGACCTAAACCAAAAATGGGCTATCACAAGCTTTTGAACTAACATCCCATTGCTCATCTAAACATGAAATTCATAAAATCTCTTTGAAACCCTACATGAATTTCTCATGCCTAGTTTTACATCACATACACAGCGTTGTTATTTGGATGCCCATCGCAAACAACGAACCGAACCAAAACTGGGCATCAATACTATCCAAATAGACTTCAAATCTACTTGAGAAATTGAAATACGATATTTACGACATACATGACATGTTTGCTTGGATGCCCTTTCCCCAGTCAATTGACTAAAACCAAAATTGGGCATTCACAAGCGTTTGATCCAACATTCTACAACTCATCCAAAGTTGAATTTTATTACATCTCTTTCAAATCCAATATGAAATTCTAGAGACTGACCTTACACCACATGCACAACGTTCTTGTTGGATACCCATCGCAACAAAGGAATTTAACCAAAACTGGGTATTCAATACGACTTTCCTCTCAATATCCAATGAAAATACATTTCAATCCATGTGAGATATTGAAATACAGTTTACATGATGTTGTTTGGATGCCCTTTCCAAATCAATTAACCCAAAACAATAATGGGCAATCAAAGCTTCTGAACCAACATACAACTGGTATAAAGTTGAATTTCATTAAATCTCTTTGAGATCATTTATGAAATTCTCAATCCTGGCCTCACTCCACATACACAACGTTATTATTTCGATGCCCATCGCAACCAAGGAACCTAACCAAAACTGGGCATCAATACGGCTTTCTTGAAAACATCCAATAAAAATAAATTAAAATTCGATTTGAGATATTGGAATATTGTTTTCACAACAGCATGATGTTGTTGCATGGATGTCCTTCCCCACTCAGTTGACCTAAACCAAAAATGAGCATAGACAAGCTTTTCAACCAACATCCTACAACTCATCTAAAGTTGAATTTCATTAAATCTCAATGAAATCCTACATGAAATTCTAATGTCCGGCCCTACATCAAATAGACAACGATGACAATTGGATGCCCATCGCAGCCAAGGAACCTAACCAAAACTGGGCATCAATACAGCTTAGTTGTCAATATACAATAAAAATAAATTTCAATTCAATTTGAGATACTGAAATACTGTTTTCAAGCCATACATGATGTTGTGGGCTTGGATCCCCTTCCCAATCAATTGACCTAAATAAAAAATGAACATTGACAAGTTTTTCAACAAACAACCTACAACTCAACTAAAGTTGAATATCATTAAATCTCTTTCAAATCCTATAGGAAATTCTCAAGTCTGACATTACACCATATAAACAACGTTGTTGTCAGGATGCCCAACACAACCAATGAACCTAACCAATACCTTGCAACAATACGGCTTTCCTCTCAATATCCAATAAAAATAGATTTCAATCCCACTTGAGATATTGAATTACGCTTACCATGACATACATTGATCTTCGATGCCCTTCCCCAATCAATTGACCAAAACTAAAAATGGGCAATCACAAGCTTTTGAACCAACATCCTACGTCTCATCTACACATGAATTTCACTAAATCTCTTCGAAACCCTATGTGAATTTCTCATGCCTAGCTTTACACCATATATACAGCGTTGTTATTAGGATGCCCATCGAAAACAAGGAACCTAACAAAAACTAGGCATCAATACTACTTTCCAAATAGATTTCAAACCTACTTGAGTTATTGAAATACGGTTTTTATGACATACATCATGTATTTGCTTGGATGCCCTTCCCCAATCAATTGACCTAAACCAAAATTGGGCATTCACAAGCGTTTGAACCAACATCCTACTGCTCATCCAATGTTCAATTTCATTAAATCTTTTTGAAATCCAATATGAAATTCTAGAGATTCACCTTACACCACATTGAAAACATTGTTGTTGGATATCCATCGCAAGAAAGGAATTTTACCAAAACTGGGTATTCAATACGGCTTTCTCTCAATATCCAACGAAAATATGTTTCAATCCATGTGAGATATTGAAATACAGTTTACACGACATAATGATGTTGTTTCGCTGCCCTTTCCCAATCAATTGTGACCTAAACCAAAAAAGGGCAATCAAAGCTTCTGAACCAACATCCGACAACTGGTATACACTTGAATTTCATTAAATCTCTTTGAGATCATTTATGAAATTCTAAATCCTAGCCTCAATCCACATACACAACGTTATTATTTCGATGTCCATCACAGTTAAGGAATCTAACCAAAGCTGGGCATCAATACAACTTTCCCGTCAATATCTGATAAAAATAAATTTCAATTCGATTTGAGATATTGAAATATTGTTTTCACGACATACATGATGTAGTTGCTTGGTGCCCTTCCCCACTCAAATAACCTAAACAAAAAATGAGCATAGACAAGCTTTTCAACCAACATCCTACAACTCATCTAAAGTTGAATTTCATTAAATCTCAACGAAATCCTATATGAAATTCTAATGTCCGACCATACATCACATAAACAACGTTGATGTTTGGATGCCCATCGCAGCCAAGGAACCAACCAAAACTGTGCATCAACAAGGCCTACTTGTCAATCTGAAAAAAAATTAAATTTCAATTCGATTTTAGATATTGCAATACTATTTTCACGTCATACATGATGTTGTTGCTTGGATGCCCCTCCCCAATCAATTGACCGAAATAAAAAATGAGCATTGACAAGCTTTTCAACCAACATCCTACAACTCAACTAAAGTTGAATTTCATTAAATCTCTTTCAAATCCTATAGGAAATTCTCAAGCCTGACCTTACACCATATAAACAACATTGTTTTCAGGATGCCGAACGCAACCAACGAACCTAACCAATACCGTGCAACAATACGGCTTTCCTCTTAATATCCAATAAAAATAAATTTAAATCCCATTTGAGATATTGAATTACGATTACCACGACATACATGACGTTGATGGTTCGATGCCCTTCCCCAATCAATTGACCTAAACCAAAAATGGGCAATCACAAGCTTTTGAACCAACATCCTACTGCTCATCTAAACATGAACTTCATTAAATCTCTTCGAAACTCTATGTGAATTTCTCATACCTAGCTTTACACCACATACACAACATTGTTATTTGGATGTCCATCGCAAACAAGAAACCTAACAAGAACTAGGTATCCATACTACTTTCCAAGTAGCTTTCAAACCTATTTGACATATTGAAATACGGTTTTTATGCCATACATTTTGTATTGCTTGTATGTATACCCTTCCCCAATCAATTGACCTGAACCAAAATTGGGCATTCACAAGTATTTGAACCAACATCCTACAACACATCTAAAGTTGAATTTCAGTAAATCCCAATGATATCCTATATGAATTTTTCTAGCCTGACCTTACACCACATACACAACGTTGTTTGGACGCCCATCGCTACCAAGGGACATAACCAAAACTGGCCATCAATACGAATTTCCTCTCAATATCCAATAAAAATATATTTCACTCCAATATGAGATTTTGAATTACATTTTCCACGACATAAATGATGTTGATGTTTCGATGCCTTCCCTAATCAATTGAGCTAAACCAAAAATGGGCAATCACAAGCTTTTGAACCAACATCCTACCACTCACCTAAACTTGAATTTCATTAAATCTCTTCGAAACCCTATTTGAATTTCTCATGCCTAGCTTTACACCACATACACAACGTTGTTATTTGGATGCCCATCGCAAACAAGGAACCCAATCAAAACTGGGCATCAATACTACTTTTCAAATAGATTTCAATCCTATTTGAGCTATTGAAATACGATTTCTACGACATAAATGACGTATTTGCTTAGACGCTCATCCCCATCCAATGAACTAAATCAAAATTGGGCATTTCAATGATTTCCACTTAGTAATAGATAAATATGGATTGTAGTTTTCATAAATTCTCTCTCATAAATTTCATCATTGTTTAACGCACATCCCTATGCAATGAACTCATAACAAAATTGCGCACACTCTAGATATTTCAAGAAGGAAGGAAGTTGGTTTTCTTCTAAAGTTAAAATTCATTAAATCTCTTTCAAATCGTATATGAAATTCTCATGCCTGACCTTGCACCACATACACAACGTTGTTGTTGAGATGCCAATGTCAACCAAGGAACCAAACCAAAACTGGACATGAATACGACTTTCCTCTCAATATCCAATGAAAATAGATTTCAATCCAATTTGAGATATTGAAATACAGTTTTCAAGACATAAATGATGTTGGCTTGGATGGCCTTCTCCAATCAATTGACCTAAACCAAAAATGGGGAATCACAAGTTATTGAAATCCTACAACTCATCTAAAGTTGAATATCATTAAATCTCTTTGAAATCCTATATGAAATTCACAAGATTGACCTTACACCACATAGACAACGTTGTCATTTGAATGTCCAACACAACCACGGAACATAACCATAATTGGGCATCAATATGGCTTCTCTCAATATCCAATAATAATATATCTCAGTCCTACTTGAACTATTGAAATACCATTTGTTAAAGAAAAAAATTAATCCATGGGAAGAAACTCCATAAAAGAAAGAAAATAAGCTTGAAGTTCAGTTGGTAGGAGGTCCATGCAACATTATTCATTCGTTGATCACAGAATATGACCATTCATTAAGATCCATAAATTTTCCTAATTTTGTTGAAGACAAAACATAGGCATCAAGTTCCCCAATTTGGTAATGAAATCAATTTAATGCCATCACTTGAGGTGCCCCAAATGAAAGGTAACTAAAGGAATTACAAAAAGAGACTGAGGTTGTCTATCAAAACCCTTGCTCCCCAACTAGACCCACAAACATAAAAATAAAGGGCAGACTATGATCTCCATTGATCACTAAAATACTCTTGCTCCAATGTGGGCTTGACCAAATAGGGCCTACGATAGCCCCATTTACACCCTTTCTGAATTGGATCTTAATACAATTGGACCCCAATCCAAGTTACAACAACTGTTGTGAATGCTTAATTAAGGCATGCACACCCCTTAGGCCTGTGCAATGCAAAAAGTGGCCTGGTCCCATACCTTAGACCTAGGCACACCTTTCATTGCTGTTCCTAGAAATGTTGAATAGCTGGAACAAGCAGTAAAATGACACTTATATGGCATAAAATTTTGAAAAGAACAAAGTAAATGATCATCATCATAGCCATTTTTTCATCTAGAACAAAGTAAATCTACCAAAAAAAAAGTAATGAAGTGACATTATTGTAAAAGAAGATCATACCCTTTTTTTGAATTTAGAGTCCCTACAGTAGTCCCACCTTGTGCAAGCTGCTCAAAGATAATTCTGAAATGTGAGAGATCTGTTGTGTGTGTGTTGCGGAGGAAACTTTGACAATGATACTTGAGTTGCTTGCCTGATACATGCGTGGAAGAGTATACATGACTCATTCAATTCCATTTTTCACCTGCATTTAGAGTTATTCTATGTCAAAACATGCATTATAACACAATTTCTACCTATGAAGATTTATTTCTCCTTTGTATATTTGTGAGAGAATTCATGTGAAGTCTTCATCTTCAATTTCTTTTGCTATGATAACAGATGAGACATCAGGAAAGAAAGATATATGGACTTCGGAGGAAAGAAAGAGAAAGTAATCTAAGAGACATTGATGGAGACCATATTGTTTGAGAATTTGGTGCTGATTTTTATAACACCGTGGCTTTCCATAGTTCTTTCTTAAATCAACTTCCCCCAACTGGCACTAGTTCATTAAACAACGATCACCAATCATTTGGCAGGCAGAATGCTAGGGAAACTAGGGATATTAAAATTAAGAGAAAACCCCGATGAATAAGAACAATAAAAAAAGGAAAAATAATAGAAGAACGAGAAAGGTGAAACTAGGGTTAAAAAAACAAAAAAAAAAATCTGAAACTAGGGTTAAAATAGAGGAGAAGATAGGAAATGTATTAATATTAAGAGAAAACCCCAATGAATAAGAAAAATAAAAAAGACAAAAAAATAGAAGGAGAAAGGTCAAAGTAGGGTTAAAAAAACAGAAAAAAAAAAAATCTGAAACTAGGGTTAAAATAGAGGAGACATCAGGAAAGAAAGATATATGGACTTCGGAGAAGAGAAAGAGAGCGTAATCGAAGAGATATTGATGGAGGCCATATTGTTTGAGAATTTGGTGCTGAATTTTATAACACCGTGGCTTTCCATAGTTCTTTCTTAAATCAACTTCCCCAAACTGGCACTAGTTCATTAAACAACGATCACCAATCATTTGGCAGGTAGAATGCTAGGGAAACTAGGGAAACATAGAGGAGAAGATAGGAAATGTATTAAAATTAAAAGAAAACCCCAATGAATAAGAACAATAAAAAAGAAAAAGAAAATAGAAGAAGGAGAAAGGTGAAACTAGGGTTAAAAAAAAACAGAAAAAAAAAAATCTGAAACTAGGGTTAAAGAGAAAAAGAGAGAGAGGGGGAAGAACAAAACTCACCGTCGTCTATTCGCCTTCCGCACTTCCGTCGCCTCGTCGGATTGTTTTTTTACTCTCCGTCTCGCCTCTTCCGTCGCCTCTTCGGATTGTTTTTTCACTCTCGGTCTCGCCTCTTCCGTCGCCTCTTCGGATTGTTTTTTTACTCTCGGTCTCGCCTCTTCCGTTCTGAGGGAGAGCGGTTTTCTTCAGATCAAGAGGATCTGATCATCGAGCGTGCCAATAAAAAAAATTGAGGAGAGAGAAATGAGTTCGGCCGAGATCACGACCCGGCCGATATTCGCACCCTTGATCTAAAGTGAATTATATAGTGGACACAAAAAAATTGGCCTCAATAGGCATGTTTGGATAGGGTTTATGTCAGGGGTCCAACACAAAAACCAAGCCAATAAGGGCCCGATTTGTATTATGTACAAAAATCGTTTTTATCGATATATCGTCGTCTCGGCCAATATCTCAGATCTCGGCTAAGATCTCTCTCCTAATTTTTTTTTCCACAAATGTCGGCCGTGTAATGTGTATCGGCCGATATCAGCGAGATCTCGACCGCTATATCGCTAGTATGATCAATATTGTGCGTATCGACCGAGATATCTCGGTCGTCGTGCATATCGGCCGAGATTTATACCCCCGGGTGAGACTATCATCTAGGGATGTAAATGGGCCTCATTTTGGGTCTGCCTTTCTTATCAATTTGAACTTAGATATTTGGCCATTTTCAATATTAATTTACCCTTTTTGATGCGAGAACTTTGGCTGCATTTGAATACCTTTGGCTGCATTTGAATACCTATGAATACCTTTTGCTGCAAAATGATTTTATCCTTATGAATACCTTTTGCTGCAAAATGATTTTCAAATGTGAGATTGAAAGAGTAAAATCTTGACTTTTTACTCTTACTCTTTGATTACTAAACGGGAAGTAAACCAGGGTTATCCCCTATTACCCTTCATTATCTGTGAAACAAACATAGCCTTTTTGTATCAAAGAATTGTTATAGAATATAACTCAAAGATCTACGTGGTTCGGCAAACATCGGCCTACGATCACAGAATGTGTATTTTATTCCGAGAGAGACTTATTAATTAATACACGCTCTATGGACACAAGCCAGTATTTGCTGAATCACGTAAATCTCTGAATTATAGTGTGTTTGATATTATTATCTTGTTGTAATTATTTTAATTTCTGCATATTATTCCCTAACAAGAATGAGTACAATTGAGGTGGCTAGGTTTAAAGCCTACCCAAGCCTAGGCCCTGGTATGGTGTTTTTCAATTCAAGTCTAATTGTTTTTTGGTCTAGAATCCTTCCACCCAATCTTACTAACACTTATTTTAATTAGGTTAGGTTAAATCGATTTAAATTATATCAAGGAAAGTATAATCCAAATATAACTGTTTTTTATGCATTAAGTTGAGTTCACGAGTCAAGTAGAAAATTGCTAACATTAATCCCATGTAATAAGGGATTGTCTTAAGTTTTCAATTCTTGTATATATTTATCGATGTCTAAAAAACAATATGAAAAAAAAAAATTCACCATTATCTAATATTCAAATTTTGTGATTTTAGCTATAAAAATTTAATTATTACAAATTATTTTTTAAGACCTATCTTGCAAAACAAGAAGATTAAAACTTTTTAGGTTGCTTTGAGGTTAAAATTTAACAAATAAAGAAGTATAATATAATCCATAAAACCCAATCACTCTCTTCCACCCAAAAATAGAATAAAGAAAAATACTCCACCACAGGACCATTTTATAAACTACAAGAAATCAACCATGTTATTAGTTGACCTTTTCACATGCGTAAAAATCATGCGAATCGAGTCATACAAGTCGGGTCAGTAGGTTAGATCGGATTAAGAAGACAAAAACATGTATGAAATTCAAGTTGGGTCAGTGGCTACAGCCTACTTCACCTATAGGCAGGGCCGAGCCTGGACACAACACCTCTCTCTCTAGCCATTTTTTCCAATAGTGAGGTCACAAGCCAATTGATTAGATACCGAAGTCTGACCGTTGTTTTATTTAGACCCATCGTGTTCACATGATCAAAACCCCAACCAAAATGCTCTATGCTTCTTACTAAAACCTCATCCCTGTCGGAGCTTTTGTCATGATCCATTTCACTCTCAAAAACATCCCTCACCTGAGCAGCAGAAGTGAATACACTCAATTGCAATCCTGCGCGAGGTTTGGTGTCAATTCTTCATTCTCATTGACCTCCTGATCTTCAGCTCCAACCAATCCATCCAAGTCATCCACAAAATCACGCAAATATTGTGAAAAAAAATTGGAACAATTCTCCTCATCCATATTCATGGTATCCTCCATATGCAAATGCATTGGGAAGATAGATTATGGTGGCAGCGACTGAACAATTAGAAATTGAAAAATTATGATCTTTTATTCTTCCAACTGGGGGTAAAGGCTAAATCTTCTATTCATCACAAATCCCATTGGATCAATGATATGGAAGTATACATCTTAACTTTTAAATTACTCAAAATTGGATGATCATGTGGGAAACTAAGACATTGTCTTACTAAAACCTCTAGAGGTGAGCCCACTACCCCTAAAGCACACCAAGATTAAGCCATGGAGATTCGAACATGCAATCTCCCGCTTCCTGAGGCGGGAGCCAACTAGTTGAGTTACACCCAACTATTCGGATTTGGATGAGGAGAAATATTATTCAATTCCCATATTTCGAGGTTAGCTGTGACAATGTCTTCTGGGTGAACGTGAACTATAAAGACAGTATCTTCATGTTTGAGTTTGTGCAAGTGGGATCTATGGATCATACAATTAGATACCCTAGCTGTTGATTCGACAAATACTACTGTATTACACAGAACACACCCCTCATAAATTTCTTAATGAGGCAATCCAAACTACTTTTTTCACAATTTTGATCAATTTTGACTGGGATTGAAATAGATTTTTATTAAAAAGATTGACGACAGAAGAAGAATCATCGTCTGGAAAGGGTTGGTGGGCACTTGAGTTAGCATCAGCAACAATATTCACAGATATTTGAAAAGTGAGATATAATTTATAATAATTGTGTTGGAAGGGAGCTTTTTAAAAAACTCCGAAGAGTCTTGTTGTCGGATGGTGCACGTCGGAAAGTGGAGCCTCTTTCTTTCTTGGAGCCGAGAGAGTAGGGGGTAAAAGGTAAAAGTGAAAAAAGGGGTGTACCTTGACTAGTTTTTATGGTGTCCAGATCATTACTACCTCAACTCAAGGTAACCATCATTTCTATCTAAGGTACAAATATCGGCCGATACATATCATATCAGCCGATATATATCGATTTTTTAACACTGAGTAATATCGGCCGATACGATAAGTATCGGCCGTACATACCAAATATCGACCGATATGGCAGATATTCGGTCCGAAATATCGGTCACAATATCGGCCGATATTCATAAATATCGGTATTTAATTTTATTTTTATTTTTTTTTAAAACACCGATACGGTTTTTGACGGTTTTTACACGGTTTTTCGCGGTTCAAGGTTTACAATTTTCACGGTTTTCGACGGTTTTTTGCGGTTCAGGGTTTACGGTTTTCACGGGTTCTCACGATTTTTTGCGGTTTTTCGCAATTTTTTACGGTTTTTCAAGGTTCCGATATCGGAGAAGAGAGAAAATGCCGATATCGGTAAGAGCCGAAATATCGGCCGATATGCACATATCGGCCGATATATCGGCTTAGCCGATTTTTAAACCCCTGATTTCAATCACAACTTACCTAAGGGCCCACTTATTATAGTCCAGGCTCAGGTCCATCTAACCCCGAGTGACCCACCCAATTAAAATCAATAAATGAGGACAGTTTGGATCTTAAAGACTTGTTACATTACTTACGTCTTTCACCAGAACTGGCACATTGTGCCTCAAGAGACCAAATTTCAGCCTTCTCGGGACTAATTTCTTTATTTAATAAATATTAGTCAATTTCAGTGATTCAGTCCAAATTCTGAAATTTAGGCCAAAATGTACTGAAACTTGGCCCATTTTTGGCGCTGTAATATTTTTTTTTTTAATAAAACCCGATATTTCATGAAACTTATATATCACCACAGTGCTCTAAAAATTCCCAATATTTTTCTCCAGTTATTTCGGTACCTGTTCGATTGTGCCAGAAAAGATGTAACTTTCCTCTCTGTTTTAATAACAGGCCACTTCCTTACTAGAAGGAATATGGAGGGCTTGTGCACAAGAAGAATCCTCAAATCTCGAACTTCAACGTAATTTTCAGGCCCAAATATCAAGTCCAAATTTGAATTCAACTTGGATGACGCCTAGTACATGAACGTCTGGGTTTAGCCTAAAAACTTGAGCTACAATTTGTAAAATCCAATCTTCTTTACTAACAGGTGCACAAATGTGAAATTTATGTAATATACAAATTATATTTGTATAAAATAATACAGATTATCTTAGGCCCAAAGAGGCATGAGCCCAGATAAGCCTGTATTTAAATTTCAAAGTTTGACGAAATCCAATCAACATGAGCCCAAGCTCCTTAATTGAATATTTGACGCAAATTAAAATTCAAAGAACTAAATAGGACTCACCTTGCTGGGAAACTCTTTCTCGACCCACATCACCATCAATGGAATAGTTGCTAATAATCTTGTCGGTGTCCTCAGTTGCATGATGGATTTTGGGTTGTAGGTCCCATCAGGGGGTGAGTGTTTGGACATTTGTAGAGATTGGGCTTTTGTGAATTTTGGAATGGCCGATTCAGTTTCTAACGGCAGGTCTCCGGGCATCCTCTACAGCCAGGGCATCTGAAGATAAAACTTTGATAAAATTATGTTTGAGAATAGACCATGGCTTCTTTTAAAGAGGTGATTCTGGAACAGTTAGAATTGATGCGGTCTTCCCTACCCTTCGCCCACCTACATACTGATCGCTACACTATTGAAGAAGAATTGCATGCTCTATGGAGGGGTGCTTGGTATGAAAGAACTGTGTTCTTTTGGGGGCAATATGGAAAGGGATTGTAAGGTCATTTTGAGTTGAAATTAGGGTTCCATATGTTAGTAGAGACCCATTGATAAAGTTGAGAGGATTTGACATTGCCTCTTATGTATGGTCTCTCTATTTCTTGGATTCCTACAACAGTGAACTCTGCAACAGATGAGAAGGCAAGGCATGGCCATTCTCTTTCTTCCAAAATTATAGATAGAACTCTCTAATTCCCTTAGTGTTGTGAGGTAGCAGGCTTTTTGTCCCCAGTTTTGTGGTTTTTTCGTAAAGCTAATGTATTTTTTATGGCTTTACTACTGATTTATGGTTTAATCGATCTTGTCATCTGTTGCCTATTTTTGTTTCAAGAACTGTGCCATATTATAGAAAGATGTTGAACCTACAGTGTTATATATCTTTGTAAATTTAATTGGCTACAAGAAATTATACAACAATGGTATTATGTACTTTTCATTACCTAACCATTGTTGAAGAGAAGTATATACAGGAAATCATAGGGTAAAAATCATGATCATCAATAGTCAATCGCTTAATGGAAGCTTAGTAAGAATCAACATGGGTTTAACGAAACCTACCGACTTTAAATGGTTAAACCAACTGAAAAAATCAATGGAATTAATTGAATCAAATTAGTTGGCTTCAAATCAACACAGTGAAAAACATATCCATTTGAGTTTTAACAAAACCTTTCATAAATTTCAACCAAATTTGTTCCATTAAATCCAGCACAAAACGTTGCTTTCAAAACCAAAACATGGTTCCTAACAGTTTCAAAAAGACTGGATCAGACTCGATGAAAAGCAACCCACAATTTACGCCAAACTGGGTCTTAGTCCTTGATTAAAATCAGTTCAAAATAAATCCTCAAAACTGTTTCCAATTTCTAAAATCAGTCCCAAAATAATTCATGTTTAAACTGGATTTTAATCTTCAATTAAAATCAGTCCAAAAATAGAGTTTTCAAACACTGATTCAACACTTTTAATCCGTTCAAAACTGTTTCAAAATTGGGTGAAATCCTCAACTTTAATTTGTTTAAGAAAACGCTGTTTCAAAAACATCTCCAGGTACATTCAGACTCAATGTGTTTCCAGGGAAACCACGAGTCAATGTGTCTCGGGTGATTAACTATCAGCAGTCTTGCTGATTCAACAAATTTAATCAACGATGGAGAGAACCTGATTCAATTAACCCAAACTTAAATGAGTTTTAAGATTACCTGGTTCTGCAGAGGGAATTTTTGTCTGTCCTCAAATACCCTGACTTGGTCAGTACTCAGGCTGCAAACTAACACTCAATTTCCAACGATTTTATTTCATGTGGGTTCTCCCTACATCTGCTGAATACCTGCCAGCCTTTAAATAGCCAAAAACAATTAAAGACTCACAAGTCCTAATTCAGTTACACTTGCATTTGAAACTCACAAAACAATTAAAGCCATACCACTATTTGCTAATCTAGTAACAGTCCCAAAACAACAGTACCATGGAACTCCTAAAACGTCATTGCATGGCATGGAATTAATTAATGTGTAATTTTGACATGCATTAATTAATTCAAAATTTGATTGCCATTAACCGTAAACCTTCCACCTTGATTTTAAACTAAATGCAGAGTACCGTTACTAAAGCAACTTAAAAACTGAAAGGGTGATGTTATATAAACCCCAAATCCTTTTTATATACACTCCTAAAACTGTTTCCACTTTTACCCTTGCCCGGATTTTCTAACTACTGCCGCATTCATTTTCCATAGTTTCATTTCCCTCTGTTCTTCATTCCGCTTCCAATCAAAATCTTCTTTCACATCCTCCTACAACCTACCTATCTAAACCGTGGTTTTCGTTTTGTCTACACCGTGAGAATAATTCTTTTCTTGAATATCCATTTTACCCTCTTCCTTGTTGGAATTGGAAACCTTTTATAAAGCTTCTCTCCTCTTCGCCTCCAACCTCCGTATGTCATTCAGGCCGTCGGCCAACCCTACCACTCGATTACTGCTGGGACCACTGCAAGCACCGTCCCTGCTCCCGCCCAACCCTACTCGACTGCTTGCTACTATCCCTTCTCCTTCCACCCCTACTCGACTGCTTGCTACTATCCCTTCTCCTTCCACCTTTCATCGCCCATTACCCAGGTTCCCTTCTTCTCTCCTCTTCTCCTCACTCTCCATCCCAGATCTGCAACCCCTTTCACCTTCATTCCCTTCCATCTGACCAATCCCATTCCCTGTGCCTCCCATCTCAAAGCCCAGATCTAATCACGAATCCCTCCATTGAGAACCCCTGTAATGACGTGAGCTTCATCAATTACATGTGTACGAATACATGTATATGAGTTGTTGATTTATAATTATACTAAAAGCCCCATGTTTTATTTTCCTGTAGTAGAAGTTTTTGAAGAAATTGAGGCAATTCTAAGATTTGCACTTGATGGGCATAACATATGCATTTCGTCATATGGTCAAACTGGCACGAGCAAGAACGTATACAATGGTCAGTATAGGAATGTTGACTTATTATACATTTTTCTTGCTAATTACCGTCTTCAACCTTTTCAATTCGTGGGTTGGCTTGAATTTTTCAAGAAGGGACAAATGAACAACCCGGGATTGTTCCTCAAGCCATGGAAGAACTCTTCCACCAAGCCTCTCTTGATAGCTCCACTTGTGTCACTTTCTCAATGAGCATGTCGGAGGTACACATGGGTGGTCAGGCGCTTACAGGCACGAAGACCATCTGCAAGAATGGCAGAACCAATCTCTAAAGGGTATATGCTTTTATTAACTCTGGTAACTTAGGGAGCGTTTGCATGCATCAAATTTTGCAGCATTCCAACAATATTTTGATATAATCACTTGCGTGGACTAACAAACAACAAAGCAGAAGTATTGTTGGAAGGTTGCCATTGAATATTTAAATATCAAAACTATTCTCCAGGAAATTGACCCAAAATGAAGCACTGATAATTCTATCATTTTCCAATTTATAGCTTCATTGGAAGGGAATGAAGGTGAAAGGAGTTGCAGATCTGGGATGGAGAGTGAGGAGAAGAGGAGAGAAGAAGGGAATCTGGGTAGTGGGCGATGATAGGTGGATAAAGAAGGGACAGTATCAGGAAGTCCCAGCCATGGATGAGTGGTAGGCTTGGCCGACGGTCTGTACGAGACGGTCTCAATGACGGATCGAAAATTGAAATAGTGAGAGACAGATGGATGTTGGAGACGAAGTGGAGAGAGACAGATGGATGTTGGAGACGAAGTGGAGAAAGGAGCTATGGAAAGAGTGTCGTAGAGGCTAAAATCGGTATACTGGAAAAAATTATTTCATTGGTGCAGAGAATGCGGCAGTAGTTAGAAAATCCAGGGCAAGGGTAAAGTGGAAACAATTTGGAAGGGGTGTATATAAAAAAGATTTGGGGGTGTATATAACATCACCCAAACTGAAATAATCCTAACATATCTAAAGTAACTGCTGCCTTGAAATAATCCTAAAGTAACAGCTGCCTTAAAATAATCCTACAGTAACTGCTGCCTTGAAATAATCCTAAAGTAACTGCTGCCTTAAAATAATCCTACAGAAACTGCTGCCTTGAAATAATCCTAAAGTAACTGCTGCCTTAAAATAATCCTACAGTAACTGCTGCCATGAGAAACTGAAACACCTTAATGCTTACTAATCATTGCAGGAGTCATGCCATGAAACTAAGTCAATTTGGACTTGCACGAGTGGGCCTAGCATGTTGGGCTTCATTTTCATTCCCACTTGATCCAATTGCTTACACACCCTCCTCGATTGAAAACAAAAATTTTATCTTTCAACTTGAGGCCCAAACTTGCAAATTTGCTAACATACCCATACGAAATAAAATTAAAATTTTGATTACGTCCAAGGATGCCCGCATCAATATAGGGTTGATTTTTGAGTTCTATATTTCTACTCTTTGGAAATGACTTGGTAGCAACGCAATAATTTAGATATCAGGGCTCTATAGTAGAATTTCATGGGAGATTTGACCTGGATAAAACGAATACAAGGAGAGCAGGGTGGGCAAAAGTGTAAACAAGCCAGTAGAGTTTTATATGGTAAGAGGGTCCCGCCTTGTCTAAGAGTGTTTTTACAAAACAGTTATTAGACCTGCAATACTCTACAGAGCATAAGTATTGGGTAATGAAGAAAAAACAAATAAACAAAATCAATATAATAGAGATACGCAAGCTACATTGAACGAGTAGATTAACTTTGAAAGATAGAATTAGAAATAAATCGCATTAGAGATAATTTGAGGGGGAGGAAAGGGATGAAGGACACAGTACATATTAGAATAGTTGACTTTATGGCCTGAGATGGGGGATAAATGGATGAGTAACTGGAAAAGCTGGTTTCGATCATCGTCAAATTGTCTTAAATTGCATTTCATAATGGTAAATGAGTGACTGTATTTGTAAGCAAGGAGCGACGTGTATATAAGCCTCCTTTCTCAATGTGTGACAGATGCAAGAATTTTACTGCTTTTCGTAGTATTTTTTCTCCAATGGTTAAACTGTGTACCCAGATGGAACTGTGTATCCAATTCTTTCTGCTTCTATCTCTGTTTTCCAATTCACCAGCATGGAAGATTTATCCAGGCTAGCCACTTCTATTGTTGGGTGGCTGCAACTCTTTGCCGGTCTTTCCTGCTTGTCCTTTTCCAAATAGTCTTGTATTCCAAGTTTTGTTGGAATGGGATGGAAGCCTTGAAGATAATTCTGGATCAAATGGAACAGATGAATGAAGATCACTGGGTTTAGATTTCATAAATATTTGTTTTTGAAGAGTACAATCATAAGTTCTTATGTCTGAAAACAGTGAGTTCTGCTTTCCATCTGTAATATTCAAAATCTTAGCTTTGTGAGTGTGTGATATACTGTAATGTAACAATCTTAAGAAAAAATAATAAATACTGCAATGTAACATGTTCTGTAACTTATTTCACACTATCTTGGGGATGCAGATTCCGATTGTTGGGAGATGAACAATGTCACAGAAATCAGGTTTTGCTTCTTTTTGCTTTTTGTTTGTGGACTAGTATGTTGGGTTCTCCCTTTCGCCTGTGCATTTAACGGCACAGCCGATTGGAGAATCCTGTGTCAAACACAAACAGATAGTTTCAGATTTCAAAGATTGGAAATTGATTTCTTAATGATTGATCGATTGTTATGGACATCTGAAAGCATCTAATATTGAATTTCATTAAATGTCTTTCAAATCCTATAGGAAAGAAATTCTCAAGCCAGACACCACATACAAAACATTGTTGTTTCGAGGCCCATCGCTACTAAGGGACCTAACCAAAACTGAGCATCAATACAGCTTTCCTATAAAAATCAAATAAAAATAGATTTCAATCCTATTTGACAAATTGAAATACGGTTTTCACGACATAACGACGTTGTTGCTTGGATGCCCTACCCCAATCAATTGTCCTAAACTAAAAATATGCATTCACAAACTTTTGAACCAACATCCTACAATTCATTAAAAGTTGAATTTCATTAAATTTCTATCAAATCCTAATGGAAAATATCATGCCTGACCTTACACCACAAACAGAACGTTGTTGTTCAGATGCCCCCATCGCAACCAAGGAACATAACCAAAATTGGAGATCAATACGGCTTTCCTATTAATATCCAATAAAAAATATTTCAATCCAATTTGAGATATTAAAATACGGTTTTCACTACATACATATGTTGTTTGGATGCCCCTTCCCAATCAATTAACCTAAACCAAAAATGAACATTCACAACCTTTTGAACCGAATCCTACAACTTATCTAAAGATGAATTTCATTAAATCTCTCTCAAATCATATATGAAACTCTAAAGACTGACCTACTCCACATACACAATGTAGTTGTTTGGGTGCCATCGCAACCAAGGAACCTAACCAAAACTGAATATCGATCCAATCAATTTCCATGACATACATGATGTTGTTTGGATGGTCTTTTCCAATCAATTGACCTAAACAAAAAATGGGCAACCAAAGCTTCTAAACCAACATCCAGCAACTGGTATAAAGTTGAATTTCATTAAATATCTTTGAGATCACTTATGAAATTTTCAATCCTGGCCTCAATCCACATACACAACATTAGTTTTTCGATGCCCATCGCAACCAAGGTACCTAAACAAAACTGGGCATCAATACGGCTTACTTGTCAATATCCACTAAAAATAAATTCCAATTCGATTTGAGATATTGCAATACCGATGTCGTTGCCTGGATGGTCTTACCCAATCAATTGACAAAAACCAAAAAAAGGGCAATCACAAGCTTTTGAACCAACATCCTACTGCTCATCTAAACATGAATTTCATAAAATCTCTTCGAAACCCTATGTGAATTTCTCATTCCTAGTTTTACACCACGTACACAACGTTGTTATTTGGATGCCCATCGCAAACAAAGAACGGAACCAAAACTAGGCATCAATACTACGTTCCAAAAAGATTTCAAATTTACTATAAATATTGAAATACAATATTTACGATATGCATGATGTGTTTGCTTGGACACCCTTACCCAATCGATTGACCTAAACCAAAATTGGGCATTCACAAGCGTTTGATCCAACATACTACAGCTCATCAAAAGTTGAATTTTATTACATCTCTTTCAAATCCAATATGAAATTCCAGAGACTGACCTTACACCACATAGATAATGTTGATGTTGGATACCCATCGCAACCAAGGAATTTAACAAAAATCGAGTATTCAATACGGTTTTCCTCTCAATATCAAATAAAAATAAATTTCAATCCAATTTGAAATATTGAATTACGATTACCACGACATACATGACGTTGATACTTCGATGCCGTTTCAAAATCAATTGACCTAAACCAAAAATGGGAAATCAAAGCTTCTGAACCAACATCCTACAGCTGGGTATATAACTGAATTTCATTAAATCTCTTTGTGATCATTTGTTAAATTCTCAATCCTGGCCTCACTCCACATATACAACGTTATTGTTTCGAAGCCCACCGCAACCAAGGAACCTAACTAAAACTGGGCATCAATACGGCTTTCTTGTCAACATCCAATAAAAATAAATTTCGAATCGATTTGAGATATTGGAATATTGTTTTCACACCATGCATGATGTTGTTGCTTGGATGTCCTTCCCCACTTAATTGGACCTAAACCAAAAATGAGCATAGACAAGTTTTTCAACCAACATCCCACAACTCATCTAAAGCTGAATTTCATAAAATCTCAACAAAATCCTTCATTAAATTCCAATGTCTAACCCTACATCACATGGACAATGTTAATGTCTGGATGCCCATCGCAACAAAGGAACCTAACCAAAACTGGGCATCAATACGGCTCACTTGCCAATATCCAATAAAAATAAATTTCAACTCGATTTGAGATATTGGAATACCTATGTTGTTGTTTGGATGCCCTTACCCAATCAATTGACCTAAAACAAAAAATGGGCAAACACAAGCTTTTGAACCAACATCCTACTGCTCATCTAAACATGAATTTCATAAAATCTCTTCAAAACCCTAGGTGAATTTCTCATGCCTAGTTTTACACCACATACACATCATTGTTATTAGGATGCCCATCGCAAACAAGGAACCAAACCAAAGCTGGGCATCAATACTACTTTCCAAATAGATTTCAAATTTACATGAGATATTGAAATATGGCATTTACGACATACATGATAAGTTTGCTTGGATGCCCTTCCCGAATCAATTGACCTAAACCAAAATTGGGCATTCTCAAGCGTTTGATCAAACATACTACAATTCATCAAAAGTAGAATTTATTACATCTTTTTCAAATCAGATATGAAATTCTAGAGACTGACCTTATACCACATAGATAACGTTATTGTTGGATACCCATCGCAACCAAGGAATTTAACAAAAACCGGGTATTCAATACGGCTTTCCACTAAATATCAAATCAAAATAAATTTCAATCCAATTTGAGATATTTAATTATGATTACCACGACATACATGACGTTGATGCTTTGATGCCCTTTTCCAATCAATTAACCTAAACCAATAATGGGCAATCAAAGATCTGAACCGACTTCCTACAACTGGTATAAAATTGAATTTGATTAAATCTCTTTGAGATCATTTATGAAATTCCCAATCCTGGCCTCAATCCACATACACAACGTTAGTTTTTCAATGCCCATCGCAACCAATGTACCTAAGCAAAACTGGGAATCAATACGACTTACTCGTCAATATTCACTAAAAATAAATTCCAATTCGATTTGAGATATTGTAATACCGATGTCGTTGCTTGGATGGCCTTACCCAATCAATTGACACAAACCAAAAATGGGCAATCACAAGGTTTTGAACCAACATCCTACGGCTCATCTAAACATGAATTACATAAAATCTCTTCAAAACCCTATGTGAATTCTCATTCCTAGTTTTACGCCACGCACACAGCGTTGTTATTTAAATGCCCATCGCAAACAAGGGACCGAACCAAAACTGGGGCATCAATACTACTTTCCAAATAGATTTCAAATTTACTTGAGATATTGAAATACGGTATTTACGACATACATGATGTGTTTGCTTGGATGCCCTTCCCCCAATCAATTGACCTAAACCAAATTGGGCATTCACAAGCGTTTGATCCAACATACAACTCCTCATCCAAACATCAATATTATTACATCTCTTTCAAATCCAATATGAAATTCTAGAGACTGATCTTACACCACATACATAACGACGTTGTTGGATACCCATAGCAACCAAGGAATTTTACGAAAAATAGGTATTCGAAACGGCTTTCCTCTCAATATCAAATGAAAATAAATTTCAATCCAATTTGAGATATTGAATTACAATAACCATGACATAAATGACGTTGATGTTTGATGCCCTTCTCCAATCAATTGACCTAAACAAAAAATGGGGCAATCAAAGATCTGAACCAACATCCTACAACTAGTATAAAGTTGAATTTCATTAAATCTCTTGAGATCATTTATGAAATTCTCAATCCTGGCTTCACTCCACATACACAACGTTATTGTTTCGATGCCCATCGCAACCAAGGAACCTAACCAAAACTGCGCATCAATACGGCTTACTTGTCAATATCCAATAAAAATAAATTCCAATTCGAATTGAGATATTGTAATATTATTTACACGCCATACACGATGTTGTTGCTTAGATGCCCATACTCAATTAATTGACCTAAACCAACAATGGGAAATCACAAGCTTTTGAACCAACATCCTACCACTCATCTAAACATGAATTTCATAAAATCTCTTCGAAACCCCACGTAAATTTCTCATGCTCAGTTTTACACCACATACACAGTGTTGTTATTTGGATGCCCATTGCAAACAAGGAACGGAACCAAAACTAGGAATCACAAATAGATTTCAAATCTACTTGAGAAATTGAAATACGATTTTTACAACATACATGATGTATTTGCTTGGACGCCCTTCCCCAGTCAATCGACCTAAACCAAAATTGGGCATTCACAAGCGTTTGATCCAACATTCTACAACTCATCCAAAGTTGAATTTTGTTACCTCTCTTTCAAATCCAATATGAAATTCTAAAGACTGACCTTACACCGGATAGATAACGTTCTTGTTGGATACCCATCGCAACAAAGGAATTTAACTAAAACTGGGTAATCAATACGTCTTTCCTCTCAATATCCAATGAAAATACATTTCAACCCATGTGAGATATTGAAATACAGTTTACACGACATGAAAATAATGTTGTTTGGATGCCCTTTCTCAATCAATTAACCTAAAACAATAATGGGCAATCAAAGCATCTGAACCAACATCCTACAACTGGTATAAAGTTGAATTTCATTAAATCTCTTTGAGATCATTTATGAAATTCTCAATCCTGGCCTCACTCCACATACACAACGTTATTGTTTCGATGCCCATCGCAACCAAGGAACCTAACCAAAACTGGGCATCAACACGGCTTTCTTGTCAACATCCAATAAAAATAAATTTCAATTCGATTTGAGATATTAGAATATTGTTTACACGATATGCACGATGTTGTTGCTTGGATGCCCTTCACCACTCAATTGACCTAAATAAAAAATGAGCAAAGACAAGCTTTTCAACCAACATCCCACAACTCATCAAAAGTTGAATTTCATAAAATCTCAACAAAATCCTTTATGAAATTCTTATGTCCGACCCTACATCACATAGACAACATTGATGCCTGGATGCCCATCGCAACCAAGGAACCTAACCAAAATTGGGCATCAATAAGGCTTATTTACCAATATCCAATAAAAATAAATTTCAAATCGATTTATGATATTGTAATACCAATGTTGTTGCTTGGATGCCCTTACCCAATCAATTGACCCAAACATAAAATGGGTAGTCATAAGCTTTTGAACCAACATCTTACTGCTCATCTAAACATGAATTTCATAAAATCTCTTCAAAACCCAATGTGAATATCTCATTCCTAGTTTAACACCACATACACAACGTTGTTATTTAGCAGCCCGTCGCAAACAAGGAACCGAACCAAAACTGGGCATCAATACTACTTTCCAAATAGATTTCAAATTTACTTGAGATATTGAAATACAATATTTACGACATACATGATGTGTTTGCTTGGATGCCCTTCCCCAATCAATTGACCTAAACCAAAATTGGGTATTCACAAGCGTTTGATCCAACATTCTACAACTCATCCAAAGTTGAATTTTATAACATCTCTTTCAAATCGAATATGATATTCTAGAGACTGACCTTACACCACATACATAACGTTCTTGTTGGATACCCATTGCAACAAAGGAATTTAACCAAAACTCGGTATTCAATACATCTTTCCTCTCTATATCCAATGAAAATACATTTCAATCCATGTGAGATATTGAAATACAGTTTACATGATGTTGTTTGGATGCCCTTTCCCAATCAATTGACCTAAACAAAACATCTAAACATGAATTTCATAAAATCTCATCAAAACCCTATATGAATTTCTCAAGCCTAGTTTTACACCACATACAGAACGTTGTAATTTGGATGTCCAACGCAAACAAGGAACCGAACCAAAACTGGGCATCAATACTACTTTCCAAATAGATTTCAAATTTACTTGAGATATTGAAATACAGTATTTACGACATACATGATGTGTTTGCTTGGATGCCCTTCCCCAATCAATTGACCTAAACCAAAATTAGGTATTCACAAGCGTTTGATCCAACATACGACACCTAATCCAAAGTTGAATTTTATAACATCTCTTTCAAAACCAATATGATATTGTAGAGACTGACCTTACACCACATACACAACGTTCTCGTTGGATACCCATCGCAACAAAGGAATTTAACCAAAATTGGATATTCAATACGTCTTTCCTCTCAATATCCAATGAAAATACATTTCAATCCATGTGAGCTATTGAAAAACAGTTTACATGACATACATGATGTTGTTTGGATGCCCTTTCCCAATCAATTGGCCTAAAAAAAAAAATGGGCAATCAAAGCTTTTGAACCACCATCCTACAACCGGTATATAGTTGAATTTCATTAAATCTCTTTGAGATCATTTGCTAAATTCTCAATCTTGGCCTCACTCCAGATACACAACGTTATTCTTTCGATGCCCATCGCAACCAAGGAACCTAACCAAAACTGGACATCAATACGACTTTCTTGTCAACATCCAACAAAAATAAATTTCAAATCAATTTGAGATACTGGAATATTGTTTTCACGACATGCATGATGTTGTTGCTTGGATGCCCGTCCCCACTCAATTGACCTAAACCAAAAATGATCATAGACAAGTTTTTCAACCAACATCCCACAACTCATCTAAAGCTGAATTTCATAAAATCTCAACAAAATCCTTCATTAAATTCCAATGTCTGACCCTACATTACATAGACAATGTTAATGTCTGGATGCCCATCGCAACAAAGGAACCTAACCAAAACTGGGGCATCAATACGGCTCACTTGCCAATATCCAATAAAAAAAACAATTCGATGTGAGATATTGTAATACCGATGTTGTTGCTTGGATGCTCTTACCCAATCAATTGACCTAAACCAGAAATGGGCAATCACAAGCTTTTGAACCAACATCCTACTGCTCATCTAAACATGAATTTCATAAAATATCTTCGAAACCCTATGTGAATTTCTCATGCCTAGTTTTACACCACATACACAGCGTCGTTTTTTGGATGCCCATCGCAAACAAGGAACCGAACCAAAACTGGGGATCAATACTACTTTCCACATAGATTTCAAATTCACTTGAGATATTGAAATACAGTATTTACGACATGCATGATATGTGTGCTTGGACGCCCTTCCCCAATCAATTGACCTAAACCAAAATTGGGCATTCACAAGCGTTTGGTCCAACATACTACAACTCATCCAAAGTTGAATTTTATTACATCTCTTTCAAATCCAATATGAAATTCTTGAGATTTGACCTTACACTACATAGATAACGTTGATGTTGGATACCCATCGCAACCAAGGAATTTAACCAAAATTGGGTATTCAATACGGCTTTACTCTCAATATCAAATGAAAATAAATTGCAATCCAATTTGAGATATTGAATTATGATTACCACGACATATGACGTTGATGCTTTGATGCCCTTTTCCAATCAATTTACCTAAACAAAAAATGAGCAATCAAAGATCTGAACCAACATCATACAACTGGTATAAAGTTGAATTTCATTAAATCTTTTTGAGATCATTTATGAAATTCTCAATCCTGGCCTCACGCCACATACACAACGTTAGTTTTTCAATGCACATTTCAAACAAGGAACCCAACCAAAATTGGGCATCAATACGTCTTACTTGTCAATATCCAATAAAAAAAAAATACAATTCGATTTGAGATATTGTAATATTGTTTTCACGCCACACATGTTGCATAGATGGCCTTACCCAATCAATTGACCTAAACAAAAAATGGGCAATCACAAGCTTTTGAACCAACATCCTACTGCTCATCTCAACATGAATTTCATAAAATCTCTTTGAAATCCTATGTGAATTTCTCATGCCAAGTTTTACACCTCATACACAACGTTGTTAATTGGAGGCCCATCACAAACAAGGAACCTAACCAAAATTGGGCATCAATATGGCTTTTATCATAATAAAAATAAAAATAGATTTCAATCCATTTTGAGATATTGAAATACGGTTTACACGACATATATGACGTCATCGCTCGCTTGCATGCCCTTCCCCAATCAATTCACTATAAACCGAAAAAAAAAAAAGGCATTCACAAGCTTTTAAACCAACATCCTACAACTCAACTAAAGGTGAATTACATTAAATCTCTTTCAAATCCTATAGGAAATTCTCAAACCTGACCTTACATATAAATAACGTTGTTCTCAGGATGCCCATCGCAACCAACGAACGTAACAAATACCGGGCAACAATACGGCATTCCTATCAATATCTAATAAAAATAGATATCAATCCAATTTGAGATATTGAATTACGATTACGACGACATTCATGACGTTGATGCTTCAATGCCCTTCCCCAATTAATGGACCTAAACCAAAAATGGGCAATCACAAGCTTTTGAACCAACATCCTACTGCTCATCTAAACTTCTATAAGAAATTCTCACGTATGGCCATACACCACATACACAATATTGTGATTTAAAAGGAAAATGAGAGTTTTTTCATAGAAAATGAGATTTTTCAGAAGAAAAGGAGTTCTTTTAGAAGCAAATGCGAGCTCTTAGAAGAAAAAAGAGTTATAATGAAGAAAATAGACTTTTTTATAAAGAAAAGACATAATTAAGAAGAAACGTAGAGACTTAGTAAGAAAAAAGAAAAAACTTTTGTAGATCAGGAGAAGAGTTTTAACAATTACAGGAGAGCATTTAGTCGACAATGAAAGAACTTTTCAGAAAAAAGGAAGTCACTTAATAAACAAAAAAAAATAGCATAAAAAAGAAGACGAGAGTTGTTATTAAGAAAACGAGAGCTTTCAAAATAAATGGAGTTTCCTAAATAAAAAAGACAGCTTTTGAAAAAAAAAAAAAAAAAGGAGCATTTTCCATAAGGATATGAGATTTTGAAGAAGAAAATGAGATTTCCAAAAAGAATAAGAGAGTTCTAATAACAAAGTGAAAGCATTTCAATAAAAAAATAAAGGAGAGTCTTAAGAAGGAATAACTTTTCTTAAAAAATAAGAGTTTTATGATAGAGTTTAGAGTTAATTAAAAGAAAAGGAGAGTTCTAAGAGGAAAATATGAGTTTTTAGAAGAAACTGAGGGTTCTAAGAACAAAATAAGAGTTCCATTAGAAAATGAGAGCCATAATGGAAAAAAAAAAAAAAAGAATCAAAGTTTATGAAAGAAAAGAGATTACATAGTACAAAATAACAGTTTTTTAGAAACAAGCTGTGAGTTTTTAGGAAGAAAAAGGAGTGAAGAAATTGAAGGGTTTTAAAAATGAAATTGATGCAGGCTCATTATCAACAAATAGGTACATACATTGTATAAGAGAGATTGGATTTTCTCAAAAAAATCATTAGGTCAAAGAATTGTTAATTTCATCAGTTTTTTAGCTAAAATGTTGAAATATCAGGCTAAGGTCCAAAAGTGTCCATGCGATTTTCCACCCATAATCCATGTGAATCCATGACTTTTGGGCCCTAAAATCTTAGATTCACATGAATTTTGGGTGGAAAACCACAAAGACCTATGAAACGCAAGCTTGTTATTTCATAAACTTTAGCTAAAAAACTCATCAAAGTAACAATTTTTTAAGTTGATAATTTTAAAAAAAAAAATCAATTTCTTTCATAAAATACATGAATTTACGTTTTAAAGATGTGCCTAGATCAACATAGGAGTGTTTCTATTAAAATTAATACCTTTAAGAAGAAATATGAGAGCTTTTCAATAAAAAATGAGATATCAATAAAAGAAGAGTTTTAAAAAGAAAATCAGAGTTATTCCAAAAAAAAAGGGAGAGGAAGAGAGAGAGAGAGGAAAAGAGAGGAAGAAGAGAAGAAGGGGGGGGGTGGTTTTCTTAAAAATAAGAGTTTCAATAAGAAAACAAATACGAATGATTTTTTTCCTCAAAAATAATGCATTTTTAAAAAGAAAACGTGAGTATTATAGTGAAATGAGAAAAACAATGTTTCAAGAAATGTACATGCCCAAAAAAACAACGTATAATTTTAACATCAAATTAAAAGCTTTTAAGAAAGAACCTATTTGAATTTCTCATACCTAGCTTTAAACAACGTACACACCGTTGTTATTTGGATGCCCAATGCAAACAAGGAACATAACAAAAACTGGGAATTAATACTACTTACCAAATAGATTTCAAACCTACTTGAGATATCGAAAAACGGTTTTTACGACATACATGATGTATTTGCTTGGATGCCCTTCCCAAATCAATTGAACAAAACCAAAATTGGGCATTTACAAGCGGTTGAACCACAACATCCTACAACTCATCCAAAGTTGAATTTCATCAAATCTCTTTGAAATCCAATATGAAATTCTAGAGCTTGACCTTACACCACATACATAATGTTGCTCGATACCCATCGCAACAAAGGAATTTAACCAAAACTGGGAATTCAATACGGCTCTCCTCACAACATCCAATGAAAGTAGATTTCAATCCATGTGAGATATAGAAATGCAGTTTACACGACATACATGAGGTTGTTTGGATGCCCTTTGCCAATCAACTGGCCTAAACAAAAAATGGGCAAACAAAGCATCTGAACCAACAACCAACAACTAGTAGAAAGTTGAATCTCATTAAATCTCTTTGAGATCATTTATGAAATTCTCAATCCTGGCCTCACTCCACATATACAACGTTATTGTTTCGATGCCGCCAATCGCAACCAAGGAAACTAACCAAAATTGGGCATCAAACGGATCTCTTGTCAACATCCAATAAAAATAAATTTCAATTCGATTTCAGATATTGAAATATTGTTTTCACAACATGGATGTTGTTGGTGGTTGGATGCCCTTCCCCATTCAATTGACCTAAACAAAAAATGAGCATAGACAAGCTTTCCAACCAACATCTCACAACTCATCTAAAGTTGAATTTCATAAAATCTCAACTAAATCCTATATGAAATTTTAATGTCTGACCCTACATCACATAGACAATGTTGATGTCTGGATGCCCATCGCAACTAAGGAACCTAACGAAAATTGGGCATCAATACGGCTTACTTGCCAATATCCAATAAAAATAAATTTCAATTCGATTTGAGATATTGTAATACCGATGTTGTTGCTTGGATGCCCTTACCCAATCAATTGACCTAAACCAAAAATGGGCAATCAAAAGCTTTTGAACCATCATCTTACTGCTCATCTAAACATGAATTTCATAAAACCTCTTTGAAACCCAATGTGAATTTCTCATCCCTCGTTTTACACCACATACACAGCGTTGTTCTTTGGATGCCCATCACAAACAAGAAATCAAACCAAAACTGGGCATAAAATAATACTTTCCAAATAGATTCCAAATCTACTTGAAATATTGAAATACGATTTTTACGACATAAACAAAGAATATGCTTGGATGCCCTTCCCCAATCAATTGACCTAAACCAAAATTGGGCATTCACAAGGGTTTGAAC
The DNA here is from genome assembly GCA_013350335.1 of Chimonanthus salicifolius. NCBI lineage: Eukaryota > Viridiplantae > Streptophyta > Magnoliopsida > Laurales > Calycanthaceae > Chimonanthus > Chimonanthus salicifolius. The sequence goes on along the minus strand of CM023540.1, from coordinate 32,705,650 downwards.
CAACAAATTACAATTCATCCAAAGTTGAATTTCATTAAATCATTTTGAACTCCAATATGAAATTCTAGAGACTGACCTTACACCACATAGATAACGTTGTTGTTGGATACCCAACGCAACCAAGGAATTTAACCAAAATTAAGTATTCAATACTGTTTTCCTCTCAATATCCAATGAAAATAGATTTGAATCCATGAGAGAGATTGAAATACAGTTTACACGACAACCACGATGTTGTTTGGATGCCATTTCCCAATCAACTGACCTAAACCAAAAATGGGCAATCAAAGCTTCTGAACCAACATCGAACAACTGGTATAAAGTTGAATTTCATTGAATCTCTTTGAGATCATTTATGAAATTCTCAATCCTGGCCTCACTCCACATACACAACGTTATTGTCTTGACGCCCATCCCATCCAAGAAACCTAACCAAAATTGAGCATCAATACAGCTTTCTTGTCAACAACCAATAAAAATAAATTTTAGGGCAGAAATCGGGTTGTGTCAGATCGGGTTTTTTAAAACCCAACCCGGCTCGAGTTACCAATATATCGAACCCGTCCCGACCCGACCAACTTCTTCTAACCCGGACGTGTTGACCATGCCCGACCCGATTTATAACCCGACTCAACACGAAACACCACCCAACCCGCATTTTGAACCTACTTTAGCGTACTTATTATCGGGTCGGGTCGAGTTGGGTCGGGTTAACTTAAAGATCTCTCAACCCAAACCAACCCAGATTCAATGCGGGTTTTTGATTTTTCAAACCGACCCGACCCGCTGGCCTGACTTTCATAACCCGACCCGCATGATTTTCGGGTCGGGTCATGCGGGTTCAGGCCAAAACCCAACCCGAGTTTCACCCCTAATAAATTTCAATTCGATTTGAGATATTGGAATATTGTTCTCACGACATGCATGATGTTGCTTGGATGCCCTTCCCCACTCAACTGACCTAAACCAATAATGAGCATAGACAAGCTTTTCAACCAACATCCTACAACTCATCTAAAGTTAAATTTATTAAATCTCAATGAAATTCTAATGTCACCCTACATCACATACATAGACAAAGTTGATGTCTGGATGCCCATCGCAACCAAGGAACCTAACCAAAACAGGACATCAATACGGCTTACTTGCTAATATCCAATAAAAATAAATTTCAATTCGATTTGAGATCTTATAATACCGATGTTTTTGCTTGGATGCCCTTACCCAATGAATTGACCAAAACCAAAAATGGGTAATCACAAGCTTTTAAACCAACATCCTACCACTCATCTAAACATGAATTTCATAAAATCTCTTCGAAACCCTACGTGAATTTCTCATGCCTAGTTTTACACCACATACACAACGTTGTTATTTGAATGCCCATCACAAACAAGGAACCAAACCAAAATTGGGCATCAATTCTACTTGAGAAATTGAAATACGGTATTTACAATATACATGATGTGTTTGCTTGGATTCCCTTCCCCAATCAATTGACCTAAACCAAAATTGGGCATTGACAAGCATTTGATCCAACATTCTACAACGTTACGTGAATCCTACTGCTCATCTAAACATGAATTTCATAAAATCTCTTCGAAACCCTACGTGAATTTCTCATGCCTAGTTTTACACCACATACACAACGTTGTTATTTGAATGCCCATCGCAAACAAGGAACCAAACTAAAACTGGGCATCAATACTACTTGAGAAATTGAAATACGGTATTTACAACACACATGATGTGTTTGCTTGGATTCCCTTCCCCAATCAATTGACATAAACCAAAATTGGGCATTGACAAGCATTTGATCCAACATTCTACAACTCATCCATAGTTGAATTTTATTACATCTCTTGCAAATACAGTATGAAATTCTAGAGACTGATCTTACACCACATACATAACGTTCTTGTTGGATACCCATCGCAACAAAGGAATTTAACCAAAACTGGGTATTCAATACGTCTTTCATCTCAATATCCAATGAAAATACATTTCAATCCATGTGAGATATAGAAATGCAGTTTACACGACATACATGATGTTGTTTGGATGCCCTTTCCCAATCAATTAACCCAAAACAATAATGGGCAATCAAAGCTTCTGAACCAACATCCTAGAACTGGTATAAAGTTGAATTTCATTAAATCTCTTTGAGATTATTTATGAAATTCTCAATCCTCACCTCACTCCACATACACAACGTTATTGTCATCGCAACCAAGGAACCTAGCCAAAACTGGGCATCAATACGGCTTTCTTGTAAATATCCAATAAAAATAAATTTCAATTCAATTTGAGATATTGGTATATTGTTTTCACGACGTGCATGATGTTGCTGCATGGATGCCCTTCCCCACTCAATTGACCTAAACTAAAAATGAGCATAGACAAGTTTTTCAACCAACATCCTACAACTCATCTAAAGTTGAATTTCATTAAATCTCAATGAAATCCTACATGAAATTCTAATGTCCGGCCCTACATCAAATAGACAACGATGACAACTGGATACCCATCGCAGCCAAGGAACCTAACCAAAACTGGGCATCAATACAGCTTAGTTGTCAACATACAATAAAAATAAATTTCAATTCGATTTGAGATACTGAAATACTGTTTTCAGGCCATACATGATGTTGTGGGCTTGGATCCCCTTCCCAATCAATTGACCTAAATAAAAAATGAACATTGACAAGTTTTTCAACAAACAACCTACAACTCAACTAAAGTTGAATATCATTAAATCTCTTTCAAATCCTATAGGAAATTCTCAAGTCTGACATTACACCATATAAACAACGTTGCTGTCAGGATGCCCAACACAACCAATGAACCTAACCAATACCTTGCAACAATACGGTTTTCCTCTCAATATCCAATAAAAACAGATGTCAATCCCACTTGAGATATTGAATTACGATTACCACGACATACATGACGTTGATCTTCGATGCCCTTCCCCAATCAATTGACCAAAACTAAAAATGGGCAATCACAAGCTTTTGAACCAACATCATACGTCTCATCTACACATGAATTTCATTAAATCTCTTCGAAACCCTACATGAATTTCTCATGCCTAGCTTTACACCACATATACAGCATTGTTATTTGGATGCTCATCCCAAACAAGGAACCTAACAAAAACTAGGCATCAATACTACTTTCCAAATAGATTTCAAACCTACTTGAGATATTGAAATACGGTTTTTATGACATACATCATGTATTTGCTTGGATGCCCTTCCCCAATCAATTGACCTAAACCAAAATTGGGCATTCACAAGCGTTTGAACCAACATCCTATTGCTCATCCAATGTTGAATTTCATTAAATCTTTTTGAAATCCAATGTGAAATTCTAGAGAATCACTTTACATCACATAGATAACGTTATTAAATATCCATCGCAAGAAAGGAATTTAACCAAAACTGGGTATTCAATACGGCTTTCTCTCAATATCCAACGAAAATACATTTCAATCCATGTGAGATATTGAAATACAGCTTACAAAACATAATGATGTTGTCTGGATGCCCTTTCCCAATCAATTGTGACCTAAACCAAAAAAGGGCAATCAAAGCTTCTGAACCAACATCCTACAACTGGTATACACTTGAATTTCATTAAATCTCTTTGAGCTCATTTATGAAATTCTCAATCCTGGCCTCAATCCACATACACAACGTTATTGTTTCGATGCCCATCACAACCAAGGAATCTAACCAAAATTGGGCATTAGTACGGCTTTCCCGTCAATATCCAATAAAAATAAATTTCAATTCGATTTGAGATATTGAAATATTGTTTTCACACCATACATGATGTAGTTGCTTGGTGCCCTTCCCCACTCAATTAACCTAAACAAAAAATGAGCATAGACAAGCTTTTCAACCAACATCCTACAACTCATCTAAAGTTGAATTTCATTAAATCTCAATGAAATCCTATATGAAATTCTAATGTCCGACCATACATCACATAGACAACGTTGATGTTTGGATGCCCATCGCAGCCAAGGAACCAACCAAAACTGTGCATCAATAAGGCTTACTTGTCAATATGAAATAAAATTAAATTTTAATTCAATTTTAGATATTGAAATACTATTTTCATGTCATACATGATGTTGCTTAGATGCCCCTCCCCAATCAATTGACCGAAATAAAAAATGAGCATTGACAAGCTTTTCAACCAACATCCTACAACTCAATTAAAGTTGAATTTCATTAAATCTCTTTCAAATCCTATAGGAAATTCTCAAGCCTGACCTTGCACAATATAAACAACGTTGTTTTCAGGATGCCCAACGCAACCAACGGACCTAACCAATACCATGCAACAATATGGCTTTCCTCTTAATATCCAATAAAAATATATTTCAATCCCATTTGAGATATTGAATTACGATTACCACGACATACATGACGTTGATGCTTCGACGCCCTTCCCCAATCAATTGAAATAACCAAAAATGGGCAATCATAAGCTTTTGAACCAACATCCTACTGCTCATCTAAACATGTAAATCTCTTCGAAACTCTATGTGAATTTCTCATACCTAGCTTTACACGACATACACAATATTGTTATTTGGATGCCCATCGCAAACAATGAACCTAACAAGAACTGGGTATCAATCTACTTTCCAAGTAGTTTTCAAACCTACTTGACATATTGAAATACGGTTTTCATGGCATACATGCTGTATTTAATCGTATGCCCTTCCCCGATCAATTGACCTAAACCAAAATTGGGCATTCACAAATATTTGAACCAACATCCTACAACTCATCTAAAGTTGAATTTCATTAAATCCGAATGATATCCTATATGAATTTTCCTAGCCTGACCTTACCCACATACACAACGTTGTTTGGATGCCCATCGCTACCAAGGGACTTTACCAAAACTGGGCATCAATACGAATTTCCTCTCAATATCCAATAAAAATATATTTCACTCCAATTTGAGATTTTGAATTACAATTTCCATGACATAAATGATGTTGATGCTTCGATGACCTTCCCCAATCAATTGACCTAACCCAAAAATGGGCAATCACAAGCTTTTGAACCAACATTCTACTACTCATCTAAACTTGAATTTCATTAAATCTCTTCGAAACCCTATTTGAATTTCTCATGCCTAGCTTTACACCACATTCACAACGTCGTTATTTGGATGCCCATTGCAAACAAGGAACCTAATCAAAACTGGGCATCAACACTACTTTTCAAAAAGATTTCAATCCTATTTGAGATATTGAAATACGATTTCTACAACATAAATGACGTATTTGCTTAGTTACTCATCCCCAACCAATGAACTAAACCAAAATTGGGCATTTCAATGATTTCCACTTAGTAGTAGATAAATATGGATTGTAGTTTTCATAAATTCTTTCTCACTCTCATAAATTTCATCATTGTTTAATGCACATCCCTATGCAATGAACTCTAAAAAAATTGTGCACTCTCTAGATATTTTAAGAAGAAAGGAAGTTGGTTTTCTTCTAAAGTTAAAATTCATTAAATCTCTTTCAAATCGTATAAGAGATTCTCATGCCTGACCTTACACCACATACCCAACGTTGTTGCTGAGATGCTAATGTCAACCAAGGAACCAAACCAAAACTGGACATGAATACGACTTTCCTCTAAATATCCAATGAAAATACATTTCAATCCAATTTGAGATATTGAAATACAGTTTTCACGACATAAATGATGTTGGCTTGGATGGCCTTCCCCAATCAATTGACCCAAACCAAAAATGGGGAATCACAAGTTTTTGAACCAATATCCTACAACTCATCTAAAGTTGAATATCATTAAATCTCATTGAAATCCTATATGAAATTCACAAGATTGACCTTACACCACATAGACAACGTTGTCATTTGAATGCCCATCACAACCACGGAACATAACCATAATTGGGCATAATAATATCTCTGTCCTACTTGAACTATTGAAATACCATTTGTTAAAGAAAAAACTTAAACCATGGGAAGAAACTCCATAAAGAAAGAAAATATGCTTGAAGTTCAGTTGGTAGGAGGTCCATGCAACATTATTCATTTGTTGATCACAAAATATAACTATTCATTAAGATCCATAAATATTCCTAATTTTGTTGAAGACAAAACATAGGCATCAAGTTCCCCAATTTGGTAATGAAATCAATTTAATGCCATCACTTGAGGTGCCCCAAATGAAAGGTAACTAAAGGAATTACAAAAAGAGACTGAGGTTGTCTATCAAAACCCTTGCTCCCCAACTAGACCCACAAACATAAAAATAAAGGGCAGACTATGATCTCCATTGATCACTAAAATACTCTTGCTCCAATGTGGGCTTGACCAAATAGGGCCTACGATAGCCCCATTTACACCCTTTCTGAATTGGATCTTAATGCAATTGGACCCCAATCCAAGTTACAACATCTGTTGTGAATGCTTAATTAAGGCATGCACACCCCTTAGGACTGTGCAATGCAAAAAGTGGCCTGGTCCCATACCTTATACCTAGGCACACCTTTCACTGCTGTTCCTAGAAATGTTGAATAGCTGGAACAAGCAGTAAAATGACACTTATATGGCATAAAATTTTGAAAAGAACAAAGCAAATGATCATCATCATAGCCATTTTTTCATCTAGAACAAAGTAAATCTACCAAAAAAAGAGTAATGAAGTGACATTATTGTAAAAGAAGATCATACCCTTTTTTTCGAATTTAGAGTCCCTACAGTAGTCCCACCTTGTGCAAGCTGCTCAAAGATAATTCTGAAATGTGAGAAATTTGTTGTGTGTGTGTTGCGGAGGAAACTTTGACGATGACACTTGAGTTGCTTGCCTGATACATGCGTGGAAGAGTATACATGGCTCATTCAATCCCATTTTTCACCTGCATTTGGAGTTATTCTGTCAAAACATGCATTATAACACAATTTCTACCTATGAAGATTTATTTCTCCTTTGTATATTTGTGAGAGAATTCATGTGAAGTCTTCATCTTCAATTTCTTTTGCTATGATAACAGATGAGACAGCAGGAAAGAAAGATATATGGACTTCGGAGAAGAGAAAGAGAAAGTAATCTAAGAGACATTGATGGAGGCCATATTGTTTGAGAATTTAGTGCTGATTTTTATAACACCGTGGCTTTCCATAGTTCTTTCTTAAATCAACTTCCCCCAACTGGCACTAGTTCATTAAACAACGATCACCAATCATTTGGCAGGCAGAATGCTAGGGAAACTAGGGATATTAAAATTAAGAGAAAACCCCGATGAATAAGAACAATAAAAAAGGAAAAAAAAAATAGAAGAAGGAGAAAGGTGAAACTAGGGTTAAAAAAAGAAAAAAAAAATCTGAAACTAGGGTTCAAATAGAGGAGAAGATAGGAAATGTATTAATATTAAGAGAAAACCCCAATGAATAAGAAAAATAAAAAAGACAAAAAAATAGAAGGAGAAAGGTCAAAGTAGGGTTAAAAAAACAGAAAAAAAAAAAATCTGAAACTAGGGTTAAAATAGAGGAGACATCAGGAAAGAAAGATATATGGACTTCGGAGAAGAGAAAGAGAGCGTAATCGAAGAGATATTGATGGAGGCCATATTGTTTGAGAATTTGGTGCTGAATTTTATAACACCGTGGCTTTCCATAGTTCTTTCTTAAATCAACTTCCCCAAACTGGCACTAGTTCATTAAACAACGATCACCAATCATTTGGCAGGTAGAATGCTAGGGAAACATAGAGGAGAAGATAGGAAATGTATTAAAATTAAAAGAAAACCCCAATGAATAAGAACAATAAAAAAGAAAAAAAAATAGAAGAAGGAGAAAGGTGAAACTAGGGTTAAAAAAAAACACAAAAAAAAAAAATTCTGAAACTACTGTTAAAGAGAAAAAGAGAGAGAGGGGGAAGAACAAAACTCACCGTCGTCTATTCGCCTTCCGCACTTCCGTCGCCTCGTCGGATTGTTTTTTTACTCTCCGTCTCCCTCCCCACTTCCGTCTCCTCCCGCACTCATCTTCCGTCGCCATCCGTTCGGAGGGAGAGAGAACGGTTTTCTTCAGATCGACAGGATCCGATCTCTCGAGATTGAGCGTGCAGCGTCTTTTCTTAAGGAATAAAATCCTACCGACTAAGTTATATTGAATTTATTTGTTTAATATTTTTTATTTATTCAATTTAAATTTGTAAAGATTAATAACTTATATTCATTACCAATAAAATTCCATATACTTCATTTCCTAAAATACACTAAAAGAGACTTTATTTAAATTTTATCTACTAAAATTCTTTAATTAGACATGTTATCAAATAAATGTTGAACCCACATAATTAAGTGTGATAAAAAATATATATAGCTAAATATGATGGAAAGTGATATATTATTTATGAAATTTTATCTACATTTGATTTTAAATTTTTTAAAATCAATTACCTATATTTATTAAAATTTTAATAATATTATTATATAGTTTGAATTATCAACTAATAATCAAAAATTATATAAATCATAAATTATGTAATCATCTAGACTCATAAATGACATCTTTTGTCAGACAGCCTAATGTGGTGTTTCTCATTGGCCTAACTCATATTTGTTGGTAAATAATTTATTTAATAAAAATATCTTTAGAAAAAGTCTCATTAACCTAACTTGTTTTTTAAGTCTACAAAATTAAATAAATTTTTTTATTTTCTATCATCATTATTGGTCAAAATCGATGAACTCACTAAAAAACATTATAATTGAATCACTCGAGCTATGTTTTTAAATTTTTTAAAATTTTATTAGGAGTAGCGATCCTTTCACGGGCATTTTTTAACCAATATAGGTTTTACTTTATTACCCATATCAACTTAGATATCGGCCAATATTTGAAATATCGCTCAATATCGACCGATATTTACTTTTTTCAAAAATAAATGATTGTTTTTTATTTATTTTTTTTATTTGAAATTTAAAAAAGAACCACCAAAATTCAAAAAATAATTGAGGAGAGAGAAATGAGCTCGGCCGAGATCACGACTTGACCGATATTCAGACCCCTGATAGTGAATTATATATTGGATGCAAAAAATTTGGCCTCAATAGGCATGTTTGGATTGGGTTTATGTCAGGGTCCAACGCAAAAACCAGCCCAATAAAGGCCCGATTTGTATTATTAAGGGTGAGACTATCATCAAGGGATGTAAATGGGCCTGTTTTGGGTCTGCCTTTCTTATCAATGTGTGCCGGGCACTTCGTCTAATAAATTTATTGACTGATGGATAATTTAAATTTTTATAGAGAGGTTATACATATCTCAACCATGGTTATCTACTACCATCTCTACCATTAAAATAGTTGCATAAGTTCTTCTTATAAAATAAAATAATAAAAAAATAGTTTGTCGATCCTCAATGAGAGCTTTAGGAGCATCTGCTTGTGTATTAATATTGTGGTTGAAAGTTGAAACATGAGTTTAAACAATAAGTTAATGGGTACATAGATTCAAGTTAGGAATCCAAGGTACCTCAGTGTGTGAATTTTATTATACGGTGAAGAATCAAAGTTATCTTAGATCAGGGGTTCAAAAATCGGCTCGGCCGATATGCGATACGGACGATATTTCGGCCGATAATTTTATCTCTCATACCGATATCGGCATTTTCTCTTTCCTCCGATATCGGAACCGTGAAAAAACCACAAAAAATCGTGATGAACCGTGACAAAACCGCAAAAAACCGTGAACACCCCTGAGAACCGTAAACCCTGAACCGCGGAAAACCGTGGAAAACTGCGGAAAACCGCGAAAAACCGCGAAAACCTCAAAAAACCGTGAACACCCCTGAGAACCGTAAACCGTGGAAAACCGTGGAAAACCGCGAAAAACCGTATCGGTGTTTAAAAAAAAATAAAAATTTAAATACCGATATTTATGAATATCGGCCGATATTTCGGACTGAATATCAGCCATATCGGCCGATATTCGGTATGTACGGCCGATACTTATCGTATCGGCCGATATTACTTGGTTTAAAAAAACCGATATATATCGGCTAATACGATATGTATCGGCCTATATTTGGACCTTAGTCTTAGATGATAGAGTTGAGGCGAAGATATATTGTCTAAATTGGGCTTGACAACTCATTACAATGGGAAAAGATATAAAAAGATATTATTTCAAAGTAAGCTTACCATTTTCCTTGTTAAAAAAATATATATTTATTTGTTAATAAATATATTTAACTGTATAAAAGATATAAGAAGGATCGAGTCATAAATAAATAAAATAAGAAGATCTTTTTATTTTAAAAAAACCTCAAATGAACTAACTTGGCCAAATTGAGTTAACGCTGATGCTATTTCGATGGCAGTATGCTGGAAGAAAAGGAAACCTAAAAAGGGAGAAGAAGAAGATGAGAAGGAGGATAAGTGCAAATCCTAGACCGGCTATTGCCTAAATTTGAACTTGGATATCTAGCTATTTTCAATATTAATTTATGCTTTTTGATGCGAGAACTGTGGCTGCATTTAGATGAAGGGTAAATTTGCAGAGGTTATCTTTGATCAGGGGTTACCTTTGACAAAGAGTTATCCTTATGAATACTTTTTGCTGAAAAATGGTTTTCAAATGTGAGATTGAAGGAGTAAAATTTTGACTTTTTACTCTTACTCTTTGATTACTAAGCGGGGAGTAAACTAGGATTATCCCCTATTTACATGGTTCGGCAAACACCGTCTTACGATCACAACGATCACAGAACGTGTATTTTATTCCGAGAGAAAGACTTATTAATTAATACAAGCTCTATGGATGTAAGCCTGTGTTTACTGAATCACGTAAATCTATGGTGTGTTTGATATTATTATATTATTGTAATTATTTTAATTTCCGCATATTATTCTCTAACAATAATGAGTACAATTGAGGTGGCCAGGTTTAAAGCCTACCCAAGCCTAGGCCCTGGTATGGGCCTAGGTTAACCTAAATCAGTTAAACTCAAGTTCAGACCAAATTGTATCTATAGGACCTAAACCATATTTCAATCTAAATATATACATGAGACCTGATTCGTGCTTGGGCTTCTTTGGAGCGAACATAATTCTTTTGTATCATTCTATAAATATATAGATTATATATGACATAAATTTCACAATGTAATTAAAGAAAATTGGATTTTATAAATTGTACTATATTTTGTGCTTTTGGGCCAAACTATAGCTTTTGTGTGCTAGATCCAACCCGACCCAGTTCTAATTTCCTCCTAACATTATTAGCCCAAAAATGAACCTGACTCAACCTGGGTCAGCCCTAACACGACTGTTCTTTGAGTTTTGTACAGGCTTAAGTTAGGGCCAGGAACCTGATCCAAGTTGCACCCCTGCACGAGGGTGCGGGTAAGGTGGATTGGCTTGGGCTCTAGTCAATTTCGGTTGAGCCTGGATTGCAATTACAAGGTTGGAACTAGATCAGGTCTATAGGCCCTAACTTTTTTAATCAAGATTGGGTACTAAAAACAAATAAGGGCTCATTTATAGCCCTAGATGTATGGGTTGAACCCTACCCAAATTGCACATCAGTCATACTCAAGTCAACAATCATTATTATTATTTGCTAAAATGACTAGTTAATATGAGTGTTAACTAGTTAATACACGAAGGTACGTGCCATCCCAAAATAATTAGATTTAAGATTTTCCCAAAAGTCAACATACATCCATGTGTGTACTCTGATGTCCTCCATCATGTATGTCAATCTCATGTTGAGTGTGCTCCGATATTCGTATATACATATGTGAGAAACAAAGGCGTGAGATATATAAGCACTCAAAGTAGATAATATTGTGTTGGTAGAGTAAGTCGCTACAAAATGATTGTGATAGATGCACTGGATGGGCACAGAGGATATGATTGATGTGCTAAATGGAGGAGAGAGAGAAACTCCATGCGTAGATGGAAAATAGGAGAAATTTAAAATTATCCGCCTTTTAGACACATGTGTGACGCACTAGTGTCAATAATAAAATTGTGTAAATGTATGAGCATCTAAAATGAATAATATTATGTTGGGTGTGTTGAGTCAAATCATAAATTCAAATTAAATTAAGTTGAATAATTTGAATTAAATTGGATCAAATTCAATAAATTTTAATATAAATTAAATTAAATTTATTAAAATTTCACCTGACCCTATTCGAGGTTGAGCCCTAGAAGCAATTTAAAATCATTGACGTCATAAGATCGTTCATTTAGAATGAAACCTCTCGTACGCATAGAAGCCCATGTACATTGGGTTAACGTCATTCATCCTTCCTACTCTCAAATTCTCCTGGCGACAGCTCACATTTAAAATAGTTGCTGATAAGGGGCCCACATGCTCATCATCCCCATCAGCTATGGGGACCACATGGAGACAATACATTTAATGACACGTGGAATGCGTGTGCATTTAATGACGTGGCATGCATGGCATGAGAGGGCATTTAAGGAGGTGGGCCCAAGCACAAGACTGCGGGAGTTGTCCCTACCCAATTTTATCTGATTTTAACTCTATTCAATTTTATCTGATTTTTAATTGTTAATCGATTCCATATGATTTCAATTTTATTTTATTTTATTTAAATTTATTTAAAAAATAAAAAAAATAAGTTTTTTTTTAATTTATATATAATAAACTGCAGAAAATCCAGTGTAAAAGTAGAAGATAAGAGAAGTTTTATTTTATATGAAATCATTAGACTATGATAATTTGAGTCAATGGACTAAATTTTTAAAATTTAGATTGGGTATTTTGACAGAAATCAATGAATAAAAATAAAAGTACTTAAATGGTGTTTTTCAATTCAAGTCTAATTATTTTTTGGTCTAGAATCCTTCCACCCAATCTTACTAACACTTGTTTTAATTAGGTTAGGTTAAATCGATTTAAATTATATCAAGGAAAGTATAATCCAAATATAACCGTTTTTTATGCATTAAGTTGAGTTCACGAATCAAGTAGAAAATTGCTAACATTAATCCCATTTATTAAGGGATTGTCTTAAGTTTTCAATTCTTGTATATATTTATCGATGTCTAAAAAACAATATGAAAAAAAAAATCACCATTATCTAATATTCAAATTTTGTAATTTTAGCTATAAAAATTTAATTATTACAAATAATTTGTTAAGACCTATCTTGCAAAACAAGAATAATTAGATGAAAGGATTTCTCTAACAATTACATGTTATCCTTCATAATAAAAATATTGAGTTTAACATGTCTACATTTATTTTCAACAAACAGTTTCACTGGCATTAGTGTTTAATAATGTATCTTGATGTAATTAATCACAAGGGATCAGTTTTGACCTTGTGGGGATGAAAATCTCACGTGGAAAATCTGACTATACCATTAGATAGTAAATTCCATTAGAAAAGGAACACGTGGCATGTGGAATAAACTTCAGTTGAGCATTATTGAGCATCTCACATGAGTTTTTTACACTTATTTTTCTCCTATATTAATGGCATTTTTATTAAAATTTAAATTTATTTTGAATTAATCTCACTGTTTAATTAAAATTTTATTCAAAACTGGCTTTATTTTGACCGATTACTTTTGAATTTTTGAAAATCATAGCCTTCAAATATAATAAACTTGACTTTTTTTACGAGGAACATTACTATAGACAATGCCTAATAAATCCATCAATTTCTATATATTGGACTCCATTCTTGTAGGCCCCACAGGGCCTAATTGCCCAACTAAATAAAAAGTTTGACTCCCATATAAAAAATAGATCCATCAAACAACAATTACCACATTTGACATTGTCAAGGTTATGCGGTTAACACTTGACCCCAATTAGGATGAAATCTGTTTGGACCTATCCAAACTCAAGCTTGGGACTAGATTAACTTGATTTAGTCAAGTGTAATATAGGACAAATTGTATTTTTTATAATTGAGTTAGATTTCAAATCTAAAATGTATAATTATATATTAAAAAATTATGATTCAATCTTAGCATTGTATGGCCTCAATTATGAGTCAACTTCGAACTTGATTCGACTCCAACTCCATTTGACTATGATTTTTTGTGAGCTTGAATTAGACTGATAAAATTTATTCTTTAAAAAACTTTCCTCACACTACTCTTTAACAAGACTTCCATCAAATGAATCATACATTGAGTATAAATAAAAATGGAATGTGGAAAATTTTATTGATCATCTTGTTTACCTCTTATATTTTAAATTTTAATAATTATAAATTATTGTTTTTAAAATTTTAAAATCTAAATATAATATTAGATATATCAAATCACAATATAAAAAATTCTTAAATTCTTTATATTTAGACTGTGAGAGAGACATAAAGGCCAATCAATCCAAACACATGCGATGATTAAAGAGGGGAAAAGGAGAGAGGGAGAAAAGGCAAAGGTGCATATGATGCTTGTGGTTTAAGGACAACGTCCCTTTCCCATCCCTTTAATACAGGTGAATATATGAAATTATCAAAATACCCCCTAATTTCTTCAAAAAATACTTGATGACCTCCTTAAAATATACACTACTATTATTATTAATACGCGGGCTAAGTTCGGTCATAAATACTTGGCTATGGTCACTTTGACTTTTGAGCTTTTGGGAGAGTTTTCCATCTTCATAAATACTCTTTCTCTTCCAAAATATTTGTCATATTTTGAATTTATTTTATTTTTTAAAAATTATTTTTGCATAAAGCATGTTAAAAGTTTATTGATGGATTCAATGAGTCAATACAAAACTAAAATAATAATAAAAAAATTAGACAATATCACATTGTGTAGTTACTAATAAATAATGTTTTTCTAATTATGAAGCAATTCATGATTGAAACGATGAGAGTCAGATATGAAAATAATTATACAATGTCTCATATGACGGGTCAAAGCTTAAAAAAAAAACATCTTCCATCACATTAGAAAGTGATTTATAGGTCATTGAAAAGGTTAAAACTTTGATTTAATATAAAAATAAAGAAATGTGATGAGTAATTTTGGATAATTTTGAAATGCATATAAGACAAGTATTTTGGGACAAAGGGAAAATTTGATAAACATTTCGGGTTTTATGATTTGGATCTAATTGCAATTCCTACTTTTCTTGTTTTCTATTTTATATTTAAAAGTTGAAATTTGAAATTTTATAGATGGTTAAAGATACATTTTAATCAAATTTTAAATCTTAATTAACACAAAATTTTAACATGCAATTGATTTAAAAATTGTCATCATCTTCATCATAGCTGTAGCTCAAATCCCATCTATCTAAGTTCAGTTTAATAAATTTTAATTCTTTATTTGATTTTATCCTAAATAAAAAATCATACACTTGTAGGTTTGTTTTTCTGCCATGTAAAGTAGGGAATCCTTTCAACCCTATGGGGTCCACAAGGATGGGGTCTAATGCATGGGAGACAAGTTTAAAAGGTATTTTTATGTTCATTGAATTTAAGAAAAGGATTTTAATGGTTGGAAAATCAAAAGGGATTAATTTAGAATGAATTTTTAATGCATCAGTTAGATAAACTCAAAATAGGTTTAGAATGGGTACATATATAATTAAAATATTTTATAGAATTAATATAAAAATGATAATATTTTATTTAAATGAAAAATAGATAGTCAATTGTCAACCTCTAATAAATATATAGAAATCTTGGTTAGATTAATAAGAGATTTTCTTTCTTTTAATACCCTAGCTGGATGTCAATGTCACAGCTAAAAATAGGCGCAACGATGCTGCTTAATTGGGTAACAAGAGTGGGCCATCTTGAAATTAAATAAATTAGGCAAGGGTAAAAGACTCATTCACTTGTATTTTTTCCATTCTCGTGGACAAAGTTTTCGTTTTCTTTTCTGGTCTCTCCCTCTTCCACTCCTCAAATATCTCTCTCCCTCTCGATTTCGATCTCGATTTTCTTCTCCTTCCTCTTTCTCTCTTTCTTCTTCTTCTTCTTCTTAAATTTCTTTTTCTTTTTTATGAATGGGAGAATGAGGGATTGAGAGGAAGGTGGTGGTAGGCTTGCAAGCATGTCGACTTCGCCTTCTTTAAGTGGTGGGGAGAAGCGGCATTGGTGGGTTAGTAATAGAAAGGTGAGTGCTTTTGCTTATTCTCTCCTTCTTCTCCACTTATTCCTCTTTCGATGGTTTTTAAATTGTTTTCGATAGTTTTTTCGTTTTGGGGAGGCTATGAGGAAGATGGGTTTCCGTTCTTTTTGTTTAATAAGATTTTCTGTGGAAAATGGTTTCCTGTTTCTTCAATAGTTGTTTCTATTTTGGGAGGCTTTGAGGAAGATGTTTTTTTTTGCTTTGTCGTCTTGTTTGTTAAGGATTTTGTACGGAAAATGGATGAAAGGATTCTGGGTTTTCCTCTTTTTTTTTTCAAATGTTTTCTCAGGAAGATCTTTTTTCTTTTTAAGATATCAGTGTACAATGTAAGAATGGCGTCTCGGGTTTTTGTTTTTTGTTTTGTTTATTAAGATTTTCTGTGGAAAATAGATGAACAATATCTGAGTTTTTCTGGTTTTTCTATTATCGTTTCGATTCGAGCAGCCTTTTGTATTTGTTAGGATTTTATGTGATATCAATGGGTTCTCGGTTTTTGATTCGTCGTTTCATTTCGAGCAGCTTTTGAAGCAAATGCGTTTTTTTTTTCGACTTGACGTTCTCTGTTTTTTAGGTTTCTCAATAGTTGTTCTGAAGATCAGTTTTTTTTTTTTTTTATAATGTTTGATTGGTCGTTTCGTTTTCAACATTTTTGAAGTAAAAGCGTTTTCTTTTTTTTTACTCTTTTTATTTGTTAAAAATAAATTGAGTGCATTTTCTCCCCCAGCAGCTCTGTTTATTTTCATTTTTATTTTTAACATTGAGATGAGATTTTCCGTGGAAAATTGATGAATGCTTTTCTAGGTTTTCCCAGTTGTGATCGATTTAAAGAGATTTTTTATTGAAGATTTCTTGTTTGTATTGATGTTCTTGAAATGGGATTTTGTTCTTTTGATTCTGCCTTTCTTTGGGTTTGTGTTTCTTTTATTCGTTTGATAATCTATTATAGATTTATAGTTGGATTTGTTCTTCGATTTTTCCCTATTTTCCTCACTTCTCCTGTGTCTTTTCTCTTCCAACTCCCTGTTTTAGATTTTGCTAAGAGTTTCTGACTTTAGATCCCAAGATTATTCCTTTTTCCAATCCTTTCTCAATTCCCATTTTCCAATTTATCATAGCTAATTTAAACCAAGAAGGGTTTATTATCCAAAGCGCCGGAAATAAGCTATTTTTCTTTAGTTCCTAAATCTTCGGCAGTTGATTTAGAAAGATATTGAATTTTCTAAAATGGGTTCTTATCCAAAGAGCAGGAAATAAACTAAATCATAGCCATCTTTCCTAATTTCCTTATTCTTAAATCATAAAACCAAATTTTCCAAAGTGGGTTCTACTCATTCCAACTTTCCCATAGTTTCTCTTAATCTTCTGTTTCTCAGTAAGTAAGCAAGTTTTCTAAAATGGTCTCTTTTGCAAAGAGCTGGAAATAAATCTTAACCTCAGTCATTGAATATATCTTTTCCCAAAATTTGATTTATTTCCTAAATTATCTGCTGATTTAGGAAGTTATTTCATTTTCTAAAACAGGTTCTACATCAGAGCCATCCAACCCATCTTTCCTTATTTGATTTTTTTTCTAAATCATCTTTAACTAAGAAAGAAACTATGTTTCCTAAAATAAGTTCTAATCCAAAGGGCAGGAAATAAATCATCTATTGATTTTTAAATTAATGTCTTATCAGTGTTCTAAAAACCAAACTGAGCTACCACGTTTGGTCCTCAGGACCAGTTCTGTTCCTTCAAAAACTCTTACAACTTTTGTTTATCTTTCCCATTTTTCACTGAAACCATCATTTTCCTGCCACTATGGTATCATGGTTGCAATACAAATTATAGTTTCTCATGTTTGTGGTAAACTTATTTCTAAATATAACCATATAATATATTATTATGGTCTCTTTACTAACATCACAGTTCACAGCAATTCAAAACTGTATGGCCCAGCAGTTGGACCTAATTATACTCAACTTTGATGAAGAACAGTTTAATTAATAGTTCAGTTTTTAAATCACACTTCTTATACAAAGAAGAGGAAAAGATAATTACCATAGCCACTTTTTTTTCTTTCAAGATTACTGGCAATCTAGCATCAATGCCACTTCTTTTGAATGAATTCAATCCAAAGTTTTGAGATTGTGCATTCTCCCTCTTGTTTTTGCACAGATGGTTGAAAAATATGTAAAAGATGCTCGCCTTCTCACCGCGACAAATGACAATGCGGAGATTGCTGCAGCAATCAACCTCCTCGATGCCGCTCTTGCACTCTCACCTCGGTTAGAGTCTGCCCTTGAGCTCAAGGCTCGATCTCTTCTCTATCTCCGCAGATTCAAGGAAGTAGCTGACATGCTCCAAGACTACATACCCAGCTATAAAATGGGCTCAGAAGAAGAAGGTTCACTCTCATCTGAGATTTCATCGCAGCAGCTCTCAAGGGAGAGAGTTAAGCTTCTTCCTCAATGTTCATCGTCCAGTAGGCTTCCTTCGCTCAAATGTTTCTCTGTTTCGGATCTAAAGAAGAAGGTGTTGGCAGGCTTGCATAAAAATTGTGAAAAGGAGAGAGAATGGAGGTAATTTCCATGCATTTATTTATAATTTATATGTTGCTTGAGGTAGTTCTAATATCTAGATTGATGGGTGAGGACCTGATAAACTGTGGGGATAGAAAATACGAGAAGAGTTTAGTGAAAAAGAATAAGGTGTTCTAGGATGAAACATAGAAATGTGGGACTCCCTACCAACGTTGGAGAAACTTCTTTGCTTCTTTCTAGTATTAGTTTGCTATGCTATTGAACAGTTGAAAGTTGAATTGACAGATGCTTAGAAATTATTTAATTTGAAGAAGGAAGAAAGGAATTTCTGTACCATTGGTTGGTGACTTTTACTATCATCAAAGTGGGGAAAATGGTCCTTCTTTTCTCCACCTAAGTACCAATCAAACAGGGTTAAATTTTTGTGCTTTTGGCCATATTTGTTATTTTATGATCAAGGGATTGGGACATGAGACAATTTTAACCTAACTAGTTTTTTTGGGTAAATGCGAGGCTCCCAATCTCACACACACCAGGTAAACAACTACGGGAAGTGGCCCGTAGGAGTTGAGCGTGGATCGAACTCAAGACCCCACATTTTTTTTAGGCGGGGGCCTTTACTGTCAGGCCAACCCCTTGGGGTTTTTTGACCTTATTGTTTGTGAGATGAAAATGGTGATCAATGACATTCTGTTTTATCATTTTGTACCGTTAGAAAAATACCCATTTGGCTTGTCACTCATTCATCAAGTGCTTTTGAAAAATGTAGTTTTTACAGTGTTATTATTTGAATTTTATGGTCCTCCCTCATTGATTTTGTTGTTAAATTTGACTTTTGTATGGTTCAACTGCTCATCTGCTCTGTAGGAATGTAAACAGGTCGGTCTTGAGTAAATTCTGAATCTAAAATCCAATTGGACCCTTATGTATATAGGATCTGAATCGAAATCTGCACATGTATACTTACCTCCGAATTGGCATCCAAATTTCTCATGATTTGATTTCAAAAAGTCCTGGGAGACTTGTAAAGTTCTCTTTATTTAGCTATTTAGGGAGGTTGTTCTCTGAATATTGAGATGGCCACATATTATCGGATGGAATATGTAGAGAATGACAAAGGTAAAATTTAAACTCTATCGATCATATTCACCTTGTGATTTTAGACCTTTAAAATTTGATTGCTATAAAATCATTGATTGTTCATAGCCTATTTCACAAAGTTGCGATAATTAGATTGTAGAGTTTTTCCATGAAGTCCTCCATCAATTCTACCAATCCTATGGGACTTATTCCATAATAAGTGTCCGGTCTCCCTATTTAAGATGAATCTCTGGTTGCATATTTGCTCTTCTTTTAGATTTTTTTCATGACATTATTTATACTAATTATATTTTCTTTATTTGTATTGATTGTGAATTGGCATCTGGATTAATGGGTTATCAGATTTGGATCCATCAATATCTAACTGTGCATCCAAAACAAATAAATATTAAATTGGATGCGATTTGGATTCCGAAAATTAAAAAGATTTAAACTTTACATCTAAACTTATTTATTTACTTTGGTAATGGATTCTTGAATATCCATTTAAATTGCTATCTACTCTGTTCTCGAACAGGTACTTGGTCCTGGGTCAAGCTTGCTTCTATCTGGGCCTAATGGAAGATGCCATGGTCCTTCTCCAGACTGGAAAGCGCCTCGCGTCTGCTGCATTTCGCCGGGAAAGCATCTGTTGGTCTGATGACAGCTTCTCTTTCCCCACCACCTCCATCACTGGTGACATCAATCCACCTTCAACTGTCACTTGTATTGAGTCTGAGTGCGCGGCCCACCTCCTCAGTAATATAAAGCTCCTCCTCCGCAGGAGAACGGCCGCTCTCGCTGCTCTTGATGCAGGCCTACATTCCGAGGCCATCCGCCATTTCTCCAAGATTCTTGACAGCCGCCGCAGCACCCCGCAAGGCTTCCTTGCCGACTGCTACATTCACCGTGCAGCTGCATACCGTGCAGCTGGTCGAATTGCTGAGGCCATTGCTGACTGCAACCGCGCTCTTGCCCTCGACCCATCATGTATTCCTGCTCTCTCCACCCGGGCCTCCCTCCTCGAGACCATCTGCACCTTCTCCGATTGTCTCCGTGATCTTGACCACCTCAAACTCCTCTACGACACCATCCTCCGTGACAAAAAGCTACCTGGCCCTGCCTGGAGGCAGCACGGCATCCGATATCGTGACGTTGCAGGTAATCTGCGTGCCCTCACGGAAAAAATCCAAGAGCTCCGACAGCAAATTACATCTGGAGAAGCACCCAATGTGGACTACTATGCCTTAATTGGGCTTCGTCGAGGATGCAGCCGTTCTGAATTAGAATGTGCATATCTACTTCTCTCCTTGCGCCATCGACCCGACAGGGCAACTGCATTCATAGACCGCTGTGACTTAGTCGATGACCGCGACACCGATGCTATTAAGGACCAAGCGAAGATGTCTGCCCTTCTTTTATATCGGTTGTTGCAAAAGGGCTACGCATGTGTCATGACGGCGATCATGGACGAGGAGTATACCGAGAAGCAAAGGCAAAGAGCTGCTTTAGATGCAAAACCATTCCTGCCAACCCAACATGATAAGGAATCCAATACTAAAACACTAGAGCTTGAAACCAATCAGTGCAGCAGGGATTTGGGCTACATTCCCAGCATTAAAATGCCACTCGAAAAGGCAGCCGCCTCCTCCCCATCACCGATCTTTCAAGGAGTCTTTTGTAGGGACATTGACGTGGTCGGAAATATTCTGTCACAAGTCGGTATCAATCGGCCACTTCCGGTCAATTACGAAGCTTTGAGCTGCTGACCTCATTGCTTGCCATGACTGATTACTGTGAGGGTAACCGCCCGGTTGCCCGATTCTTATTCTTTACTTATTTCATCTGTACAAATGGCCACCCAGAAATTTTGTCACGATCAGTTCGCCATCTAGTCTATATGCAGTTCTGCTGCTAGATTATAGTTCAATGTTAGAACCGTTTCTCTTGTTTCTATTTAGTTTATGCCCCAAATGATTGGGCAGCTTAGATTTAATAATCAGTACAGTTTTGATTTTTGAACTCTACTGGGCTAGGCCCTGGGATGAATGGATCAGATCGGATCGGTTCGGATCTTGTTTGATTGCAAATATTATGTGGGATTGAATCTAGAGGTCAGCCTTCAAGCAACATCCCAAGATTTCAATTTCCCTCCTTTGCTGAGTATATATAAATATATATTTTAGATGAGTTGACTCGATCTGAACTTTGTTGTATTGGTTAGGACTTGGCGATTTAAAGTCTCTTTCAATTATTTCTTATATGTCTCTATCTATAATTTGATATGCCTTTCACACGAGTTGAACTCAGTCTCTACTAATCTCTAATATTTAAAAACTTTGATTTGAGTATTATATTATTTCGAGACAATTGCTTTGTTGCATAGCTGTTAGCAGATCAATTGTCTTTCAAAGTTAAATTATTAAGATAAAATAATAATAAAACAATTTATTATGAGATTATGCAGAGTGTAGATAAACAAAATATTATAACTTTTTTTCATGACTAAGGTATTCAATGGTCTCATTTGTATTGGAACAGGACACATGGGGCATGTGCTAGTCTCTCAATTCGACAAACACCACACGATTTCAAGACCTCTACAAGTGTCTTCACCTTCAAGCCAATGAACGGTTGACAAATGCTTGATGGATCTGATTGCAAAAGGTGGGGTCTACATGATGAAGTTCTACTGCCTTGTCCTCTCATGGGCTACTAAGTCCTAGTCCATAAACTGAGATTCTGCTACCTTTTCTCTCTATTTCTCACTACTGCTCTTTCAGAATTTGAGATACAATAATACCCTTCATCTTGCCTCTTTTTACCTAATCAATTGTGAGCTTAGGGGATACTTTTGGGAGGCTACTTTTGTCATTTCATTACTGATTCCACGTGTCGGTCCTCACCTGTCGGAACTGCAGTCGAACCCAGTGCTCTAGACCCAACGCTTCTCTGCGGCTCATGTGCGTTTCTGGTGCTCTGCACTGCACTATATTCAAGATCGTTGTAACCTGGTTTTTTACCCATTAAAAAAACCGAACCGCTTGGTCCACATGTTGCTCGAAATTCTAAAGTTTGAAAGTTGCAAAAGTAATAAGAATTTTGGCTCAATATGTTTCATACAAGTATTTTGAAGTCTTTTAATTTTATAAAATTAGGATGATACTTTGTTGGAAATTTTAAATTGAAACTTATCTAATACATGGTTTTAATATTCAAATGTTATATGATATATTGATAGATGATAAATTTTACTCAATATTTAAAAGAAAGACAGATGGATAGAATGTCATATAAACTGTCAAAGAGTTTAAATAGAATGAACTGAATTATTATAGTTTTTATCATTTAAATAAATAAATTATTAAATAAATATTTTATTTATTATGATTGATTTTAAACATCATTTGAGTTCATAAATTTTCTAGTCAATTTATCATCTCTATGCTTCTATACATAGTTTAATAATGGCATAATGAATGTATAGATGATCATTACTATATGTTCAATGCAAAAAATTTACAAATAAATATGTTTTAATGATATATAGACAATGAATTTAAAGAGAGTTAGTCTCACGAAACTCTTTTTTTGAAAAGAAATTTTGAGTTCAATTCATATTCAAACCTCTTTGGATCACTCTTCATAATGTTTACACCTAATATCTATATAGAAAGATTTACATATGTTTCAAAAAATTTAGTCGGATAAAATATTTTACATGTGAGATGTTTAAACATCTTCAGTTGTAAAAAAGGATATATAAACAACGACAAATATAATTAAATTTTTAATAATTTTTTATTAAGCATTTTTTTTTTCAGAGAAATTTAGGGCCGGTGTTGGATTGACATTAAGACAGTACAGTAGTACACGTCCATTGCAAAATTTTAAAAGGACGTTGTGCGGTTTGCGTGACTGGAAGCAACGAGGTCAGACTTGGAAATTGTCAATGACAATAGCCACAAAAGTCTTCTTATCTCATGGGAATTGGGAGACTGATGAGTAAGAGCCAAAAATACAAACGCCCAAAGTCCACACTCCACATGAGTGGGGACTATTTCCAGGCTGTTGATCAGTCAGGGCCCCACTTCCACTTTAAACAATCCAAATCTCATGTGTGACTCACTTGCATACCTTTGTGACTATTTTAAGATTGTAACTCTGTTTTAGATTGAAATGAAAATTAAACACAAAATTTTTACTCCATAATCATCACTAAACTCTTTTTAGTTTGTAATTCTTTTTAAAAAGTGGAAAATTGTGAGTTCGAGCTCAGCCTAATCTTAATGTGTCTTATAAATAGTAGACTTGTCTGTGAAAAATTTAATAGAATTATCTGTGAGTTTTTCACATATAAATTAAAAAAAACTAATTTTTTAAACTGATTTACTTATATATATATATATATATATATATATATATATATATATAAAATATGCATGGAATCTCACTCATTTGTAAAATATCCTGCATCATCTTCCAAGTAGGATAACATAGAAGCACAACAATAGGGATCAGACACCATAATTCCGTGTATGTACTGTACATCTGCGTGTCATCCATTGGACACCCCATACTCATAAATTTTACCCTTCAATCAATCAAAAGATGCCCTCTCATCAGAACAGTATGAATGTGTATAAAGTTACTGGCATGATAGCAGCTTCCGATCAAATTAGATAAGGTTTGAGTGATGTGACAATGATGTTTATTACCACGTGGCCCACTTAACTAGCAAAAACTTTAATATAATATATCTGAGTGACACAAATATATCATCAAACAAAAATTTTTTTTTTAAATAAATTTTAGATTATCAATATTATAATTATAAAAATAAGATTCATTGAAAACTTCATATATATTTACAATTTATTTGTTCTGTTGAATCGTGTTAGAGAGTGAGACTTATCTGACAATGAAAAATTATAGATTATGGATACCTTATCATGAGATTTATTAAAAAATTATCATAATTTGGTTAGATGGATATTTATGTATAATTTTTAATTATTAAAATTTTAAAAGCAAAAATTAAAAAACACTAAAAATACTGAGATAAAGATTTTATTTCTTTTTTCATATTATTTATGCATCTCAACTAAATACTTTTGTTATGAATTTACGTATGGAAAATCTCAGAAGATCAAGCGTAAAATCTTCACAAGTGATATCCAGAGCTTTTAGGGCACACTAAGTGAGGTGATATAGGCTCGAACCTGACACCTCCCACTTTTAAGGTGGGAAATTATCAATTGACCTACAACACGTGGAATTTTTTTTTTATGTGCACCAAATGAACATGTACAACACTATAAGCTAATTGAAAAGATTGGACATTTAGACACGGGAGTTTTCTTTCAGCAGACACGGGATTTTGAAGTCTCATGTGAAATTACTATTTTGCCCCTCATTTAAAAAGAAAAACTAAGTTCCTCCACACCCTCCGAACATTTATTAATATCCAAAGATCGTTCGAACAATCCTAAGGATGGTCCAAACGATCATTAAGCACTAATGTGGAGAAAGATTTTCAAATGAAATCGTTTCTCGACCGATTTCTACAAATAAGGTATCAAAATTCATTTACTCTGAATTTTAAAAACTTTGGGACTGACTTTAATTGAAAAGGGTATAGTTTTGGGTTTAAAAAATCGTACCCAAAGAATTAAGGAAAAACTACATTCCCTCGTAATTCTTTGGGTACGATTTTTGAATCCTAAAACTATACCATTTTCATTTAAAATCAGTCTCGGAGTTCATAAAATTTAGAGTGATGAATTTTAATATCTTGTTTGTAGAAATCGATTGAGAAACTGGTTCGTTTGAAAACCCGAGCCAAACGCGCAAAGGTTACAATTAGCAGGGAGACGGTTTCTCGACCGATTTCTACAAACAAGGGATCAAAATTCATCCATTTTAAATTTTATGAACTCCGAGACTGATTTTAAGTCAAAATGGTATAGTTTTGGGTTTAAAAAATCGTACCTAAAGAATTAAGAGCGAATAATATTTTTCTTTAATTCTTTGAATACGATTTTGAAGTACAAAACTATACCATTTTCACTTAAAATCAGTCCAAAAGTTCTTAAAATTCAGAGTAGTTGAATTTTGATACATTATTTGTAGAAATCGATCGAGAAACGATCTCGTTTGAAAATTCCTCTCCATATTAGTGTTTAATGATCGTTCGAACCATCTTTAGGATCGTCCGAATGATCTTTGTGTATTGATAAAGATTTGGACAGTGTGGAGAAACTTAATTTAAAAAAAAAGAGAGATAAAATAATAATTTCAGACGAGATTTCAAAATCCCGTGTCTAAATTCTCAATCTTGAAAAATTAAAATATAATTATTATAGAAAGAGGGTTTGCTTCTCACTTAAAATAGTAAAATAAAGCCTTTGACAAATCAGAACTTAGCTAGAAATGATAGCAACGCTCACATAAGCATGTGGGTGTATTGGAAATCTTTGTGGGGGCACTCACTAAGATAATAAATTTATTTATAATAATAAGAGGTTATTCTTAGCTAATCTACAAACCTAGGGACCTTTTCTCAAACCCCACATGAATAAATAAAAATAAAATAAAATTAATCAATGCATGAAAAGCAATGCTACCTGTTTCTTTCTTTACTGACAATCATAAAGTAGAATAACTAAGAAAGGAACATGCCCTCACCGCAAGTCATCATTTTCTAGAGAAATAAATAAAGTATTAAAGACAGCCATTTTTTTTAGCATTTTCACTTCACTGCCTGCATCAAAGTAGAATATATAAATATATTTTAATACTTTATCCTTATCTTTTCTTTCATCTTTGGGGAAAAGAAAAAGGAACTCATAATAAGAGCACTCACATTTCTAAAATGGGTTTTTCTTAATTTGAAAATTTACCTGCTTCATGAAGTAATTTAATAAAAAATTAATTTGATTTATAAAATTTATTGAATTACTAAACTTAAAATCTTATCCTTAAATCAAATTATACTATGGTTCAAGTTCTATAAATCATACTCAATTGTTTCCGCAGCTTGTCTGTTACACATTTTGTTGAACCATTTGCATAGATTTTTTCTTTTGTGATTTTAAATATCAATTTGTATGCAATTGATAGACTTTGTTATTGGAGACTAAGGTTTAAATATCGGCCGATACATATCGTATCGGCCGATATATATCGGTTTTTTTAAACTGAGTAATATCGACCGATACGATAAGTATCGGCCATACATACCGAATATCGGCCGATATTCGGTCTGAAATATCGGTCACAATATCGGCCGATATTCATAAATATCGGTATTTAAATTTTTTTTTTTTTTTTAAACACCGATACGGTTTTTCGCGGTTTTTACACGGTTTTCCACGGTTTTCCAGGGTTTACGGTTCTCAGGGGTATTCACGGTTTTTTGCGGTTTTCGCGGTTTTTCGCGGTTTTCCGCGGTTTTCCACTGTTTTCCGCGGTTCAGGGTTTACGGTTCTCAGGGGTGTTCACGGTTTTTTACGGTTTTTTGCGGTTTTGTCACGGTTCATCACTGTTCATCACGGTTTTTTGCGGTTTTTTCACGGTTCCGATATCGGAGGAGAGAGAAAATGCCGATATCGGTATGAGAGATAAAATTATCGGCCGATATATCGTCCGTATCGCATATCGACCGATATTTACATATCGGCCGATATATCGGCCGAGCCGATTTTTTGACCCCTGATTGGAGATTTTTAAATTAAAAATTAAGAGAAAATTTACTCAGATGAAAATTTTTCTATTTAAATATATGGAAAACGTCCCTGAAACTAAAGGAAATTCTTAATTGAATATAGAAACACAAGAGATTGATATCACCTTACAAAAGGCCTCCTCTTAGTGAAATATCTCCTACTTTTTAATATTTTCACTTGAAATCTATTACTAAAATATCTTTAATTTTCTAGAAATAAAAAATTTTAATTATGGAATCTAAAGAAATAAAAAGACACACTAAGTTATTGATAGAAAGACTTCTCTGATGAGACCCATCAAATAATCAGTGGTTTGGACTTCGGGTCACTCAGTTATAGAACCCCTAAACCCACAAAAGGAGTCATGTACCTGAGCATATTTTATGATTTTTACTGGAAAACTCATTGAATAATCAACGGTTTGGATCACTTGACCATGAACCCACAAAATGAATCATGTACCTGTTGTCTTATATTTTAATCTATTTTTGTTGGGAGAAATCGTCTTCTTGACAACACAGGAATATCGAAAAAAAAATAAATAGAGATTTACATGGTTCCTTTTTGATACGTTTACAAATTTATGTCAATTTACTATGTTCAAAGGTAAAAGACAAAAGAAGAGACGACTCTTAATACGATTGTTATCTCTCTTTCTCTGAACACGACTATATATATTGTCTGCAACAGTACATATCAGATCAAAAATACACCTCAGATGATCATATTTCAAATAGGCTAACAATTATATAAGTAATTTATAAAATAATTTCTACTCTAAGAAATCTATGAAACCCCAAAATGAGTATGTGATCGACATATTGGATCTAACTCTTGTGGTTTGATTGGAGAGATTCGAAAATCCATACCACTCGACATTTTAATTTCAATTACTGTAAAGACCCATCAGATTATTGAAGCCCATGAACCCCAACAATGAATCATGTGCTTTGAACATATTCTGTCAACTCTTGCTGTCTGATTGGAGATTAGAGAGAGAGTCAAAATTAACTTTTATTAAGTAGTTTTAGGAGAATGTTAAAGGTAGGGTGGATAAATTTTAGGGGCACCTTTGGTTTGCTTTGTGTTGTTTGAATGTTGGGAACATATATGCATGGGTGGGTTGTGGCCAGTGATGATGATGGCAGAGGCATGTGAGGGAATCATGTTCTCCATTGCAAGGCCAAAAAGGAAGAAAAGAAAAGCATAGGAAGAGAGAGAGAAGAATAAGAAATCTAAGTCTGAAATAGAATTGAATACTAAGATAAGAAAAAAAAAAGTGTGAATGAGACTTCCTTTTCCCCAAAAAAACAAGCTGTCAAATCCAAAACTTATCAAAAAAGCCAAGTTTAGAGGAATTAAGGGAGTTGTTTACTCTAATCTCTGCTTTTCTCCTCTTAACTAACTTGCATTGGATCCTTTTCCTGCTCAAAGCCCTCAATAATCCCATGTGAACCAACAAATTTAGAAGCTCTCAACAGCAGCAGATTCTCCTACCTTCTCTCTTATTTGAGGTTTTAAATAGCGCAGCAGCTGTTGAGAGATTTGATTTTCATTTTCAATGGAGAGACTGTACATTTAATATAAGATGGGCTTTACATAGTTGAATGAAATAGATAGAGAATTACATGAATAATACAAATTAAGAAAAACTCTTTAATCAGACCATCACAGCTTTACAAGATGGGCTCGAAGTTTTCTTAGAGTTTTCGTTTTAAATATTCAATCTAGTTTTTGACTTGGCGGGGATTGATCCAAATCAAACTTGATTAGTATTGTGAGCAAGTAATCAAAAGAAAAGGCAATGAAAATTAAATGAAATCGATTGAGACTGAGTCCCGACCAATGTAGCGTCGTATAAATACCAATTGAGTTAAAGTTGTATTACCTGAGTTGACTCAGACTTCGACAGATTTTTAAAACTCTAGTTTCACTTCAATGTTTTAACTATGTTTTTCACCCACTTTACACTTTTAACCATGCATTTACATTGGTTTTGAGTTGAAACTTGGGTTGGGTTCAATTAAGGTGGAGGGTAGCAGATCTTGGACTTAGATCAACCCAATCCAATCCAACTTGAGTTGTGCCCGTAACTGGCATAGTCATGCCTGGCCCGAAAGCCCAAATATCTGAAGGGTGCAACCCGCTATAATAGAGCTTGGTGCATCTAGGTTCCAAAGTTGGGCATGGACCATCCTGTTCCAAAGTTGGGCATGGGCCACCTTTCCATTTCTATGACTTTGGCAAGTTCTTTCCAGCCAAAAAGGCCTGGAGCAGGAGAAATGCTCTTTTGGGTTGGAAGAGAGGAACTTCATGCCCAGCTCCTCTCACTGTGGCAAAGGTCAGGCCATGGTAAACCTCAGTCCATCTTCCCACCTAAAAAATAGTCAACATGCAATACAATTCGTAGAAACTAAAATAATTAAGTCTGAAAACTAATTTGGGGATTGAGATTATTGAAAGAGATTAGTAGCAAAACAACAGTTAATGGATTCACAGACCTCGTAGCCTGAGTACCATGGGTACCAACGACGCTTTACAAGAAGATTAAGATGGCTGAGGGAGAACCTGGTGGTCGTAACTGGAGCCACTGAATCTGTGTCGCCACTGCAACCAGTACCATGAAAGATCAATAACCATCAAATCTTGATTATTGCTTCATTTTCTATGAAGTGAGTGTCTTAATAGTATCTTGTTTGGATTCTCTCATAGGTCTTGCTGGGCTTGTGAAGGCCCAGACATTTCATTATTGGGCTAGTATACAAGCAAACCCTTTAGCCTTTTTTTTGGTTTGGTGGGAAACTATTTAAGGCTATTTAAGTTTAAGGTTGAAGCATTGCTGCAGGACCAGGCCTAGTAGATACTATGAATCCTTATGCAGATATTGGTCCAATGAAGCCCTCTTTTGCAATTGGGACACTCCACCTATCGAGTTAGTCTTTTGGGCTGGATTCTCGGTGCTAAGTCTTTAGGGCTGGATTCTTGGTGCTAACAAGGAGGATAACGTTTCTCTGCCTCCAACAATTTCAATACGATAAAATTCAGAGGAGCCGATACAGGCTGGTGTTACATTCGTATTGATTCACCGATACGTATTAATGATTCACATTCTCTCTTTTCTGATTTTTTTTTTCCAAAAATTCTGAAAAAAATACATAGAATCAAGAAATTCTAAGCTTCACTTCTATGTATTTTTTTTATTTATTACTTTGCGGTCATTTAGATATTTAAATATAATTTTCAATTTACGAAATTAAGAATTTTAAAATATTTTGAAAAATGTGGAAAAAATCTCAAAAATTCTAGGAACATGGAAAATAAAGTCAACTAATTTTCTGTTAATTTTCTCCTAAAGGATGATCATTTTCAATTTTTTATAATTTTTTTTTAAATTTTGACTTAAATAATCTCAAATTCAATAATAAACTGGTGAAAATTTTTCTGCTTTAATCCCTATTCTTGCTGCGTAGCTCTGAGTCCTTCTTCCAACACCTTTGGAATCACCTCGATTGAAGTTCATATGACAAAGTTATGACCATTTTACTAGAAATACCATGTTTGGCATTACCAACCAATACGTATCTGCCGATATGTATCGGCCACAACTAGGTGAGCCCACTAAGCACCTAAACGTTGCAGGCACAATGTATCGGTGAGCTTTCGGCCGATACAATCTTTTAGCTTAGGTTTTGATTAGGTTTCAAGGGGAGTAAAGTGTGATAGTATTTTACTCTAAAAATAACATAGTGTGAGTGTTTGGCACAGGTGCAAGTATTCGATACAGATGCATCCCACATCTTGAAGAGTCCCAATTCTAATCCTAAGTTAGTTGATCCAGTCTGGCTTTAAGAACATTATAGAATATGAAACTTTGACATACAAGGAGTCCATTGATGAGAATTGGTGATTGTTAACTCTTTTACCTCCCTAAGAAACAATTTTTAGACTCGAAACTTTCAGCTTTATTGGTAATTCAATCATCTGATTTTGAGAACAAATAAATATAAAGTTCAATGACTCAGAATCAGATGGTTGTTCACTCAAAATTTTGACCGAAAGCTCTCAACTTGGTTACTATGTCAATCCTGAATTAATTGGTCCAGTCTGGTTTTAAGAACATTGTAAAAGATGAAATTTTAACAGATATAAAGTTCGAATGAAGGAATGGGATGGTTGTCAACTCTTACCTCCCTAAGAAACAAAATTTTCAGACCAAACTCTCTACTTGGTTGGATACATCGAGCCTGAATTGGTCCGTTCGTTCCAGTTTTGAGAACATGACAGAAGATGAAGACGAAAATGGGATGGCGACAGATATGTTGTATGACATTTTGCATACAGAGAAAATTTGTAGCTGGGCTTGCAACTCAGTTGCAGAGTGGGATAGATATTCATCAAAGCTAGCGAGTAGTATGGGACCACAATTTTGTCACTGATATATTCACTCCCTTGGACACGTTGAAGACGACGACGATGCAATGTCGTCGCCTTCTTGCCGGTGATGTGTAGACTAGCATGTGTATCACAAGGCCACTAGCATGTGTATCACAAGGCCATGAGCTGCGAGTTGTGACAAACCCGCATGCCAGAATGGAAGTCTCATCTGCGAGTTGCGACAAACCCACATGCCAGAATGGAAGTCTCATGTTCTGAATTTCCTTTCCTGCCAAGCACCTTTTTAGACCGATCACCAACAAAATGTCACATTTTTCTTGGGTGACCAAGGTGTTCAGAGGTCTCACCTATTAGAAGTGGCCCAGAGAGACGTTAAGTGTGAATCGAACTCAAAACCACTCTTCATGAACCAAGCTTCTTGACCATCAGACCAACTCCCTCTTGGATTCAAAATGCCACTTTTTTACACTACCAGTACTCCAAATTGTCTTCTTGATCTCTAATTGTGGCAAAAATAGATATATTAGATTAGCAGGTAATTTTGTTTCTATTTACTCATTTTCTACATGAGTCTGGAAAACAGTAGAATTTTTACAAAGCGTAAATTCATTCTATAATTCTATAGTAAAATTGAAATCTTTCCATTTCGGGACCATTTCGAGATATGCATTGGTTAAAAAGTTCAGGACAGTGGAAGGAATCATACGAGGGAGATGGGTTTAAATGGATTGAAATGAGCCAAGTCAAAAAATACAGTTTCAATTTGGAAGCATTACCCAGAAACAACAACGGTAATAGACAGAAATGGCATGGTTTACAGAGCAAAACATGGCCCATGTATCTCACTCACTGATTTGTCCCATCAATACAGACTGTCGATTATCTACATAGATTTCTAATTTCAAACTTGAATGTGCAGCAAATTCACATGTATCCTTTTAGACCGAATAAATATAAATCAGAATAAATTTCATTATCAATCAATTTGTCTTTTCTTACATTTCATTTGTGCATTTCCCATCTCAAAACAGAGAAGTGCACATCAAACAAGGTATAAAGAACTGGAAACTATTTTTTTTAGATGATGTGATTCAAACCCAAAACCTATTTGGCTGTGAGCACTTACCAACTATGCTACAGACTCAAAAATCAATGACGGCAAACGTCTCCAAAAGCAGCATTCGTGCAGGAAACAAGAGCACAACAAGCAAGCGCACGTGTTGTGATGCTACGAGCCTACTAAACCGCTTCAGTGATTCTCGCCCACTCCGAAAGACACCGGAGAAGGTGAGTTGATGCAGCCCCATGTTGGTTGTTTCAACACGTCGGTCCACAATAATACCTGCATGGAGCCCTTGCGGGGCAACAAGTGGCCACCACGCTTTCCGTCGTTGCTCCCTCTTGACCTTTCTGATGTGCTTAAGCTCTTGACGAATGACAGCACGTACGGACCGCAAGTAAGAGTTCATGTCATGGTCCCTATAAATGGCTCCATCGGATCCATAAGCAGATGGGTCACTGAGAATCTCAAGTGGATGGGGAGAGTTGAGAAACACCGTCTTTGCAGCACGTATTTGCTTGCCCCAGTCATCAGAATCTGAAACTAGGTGATCGAAAAGGTAGAGGCCGCTGCCAGAAGGGAGGAGGTGGTGGTTGGGAGAGAACTTGTCTTCCGGTTGAAGGATCAGAAGCTTCCCCATCGGAGCATACAATAGTTTCTGTTGAAAAGAAGAAAAAAAAGGGTCAAGACTAAGATCAAGAAAATAAAAAAGAAATTAGTGGTACTTGATGTAAGGGTGATACTTGGATAGGTGGATCAGGTTGGCCAACCATATAGACTGACCTGTATTAAATTTCCGTCACTATTTTGACCCAGCCCATTAACCCAACTCTCATCTAACCACTCATGCACATCTCATTTGTAAAACTCAAATCAGGCTAGTCAATTTGAGTCAGGTCAAGTTGGGCCACAGGTTTGCCTATGTAATACAATGGACAATTTGGCCTCTATATTGTGCACTTTGATGGCCTACTTTAAGAACATAAGCATATAGTTGGTAACTATGCTTATTTTAGTAAAAATCATTTCAACTAGTCCTTGTAAAAAACAACTTTGGCCTATCCCAATAATCCAGAAAAAATAAGAGTAGCTTTTTTTTAATAGATTTAGGCAAGTAGAAATATAAATAGTTTGGAAAGACAATGTCATTCAGTGGTCAACCTTAGAATGACCCAAATTAAATTTGGGTCAAGTTTTTGAGCCTGATCAGAACCCATCATTAAAAAAAATTGAGTTAACTTGTTCATATTTCAGGTTGGGTTGACTCTAACCCAAGTTGCATCCGTACTTCAACTGTGTTTACTGGTGTGATTGGTAGTACACCACACAAGGCCGGATTTCCTGCACTTTATGACTGAAATGTTATAGAACTTAAACACTTGTATTTGAACGTCTATGCATTGCACTCACACCACTCTCCCATGGACATAAAAATGAACTAGTAATTACAAGGTAATTAAATGATGTAATAATATCTGTGCTGGTTTTGGCCAAAAAATGTTTTCTTACTTAAAATCAAATAAAAAAGGGTGAAAGTCATGAAGTAGTCCCCACAACACTACAAAATGAAAATGAACATACCTGATTCTTGAGACATGGATGATTGCGGAAATTTCCATTCACAGCCTTGAGAAGCTCTGCAACATGATCAGGATAGTTGCAAGAGAAGGCTCGGGGCACAATGTCTCGGTGCATCATAATGGCTTGAACATGACTCTGAGGCAAGCCCAGCTTACGGAGCAGGTGGTCACCTCCACACATGATGGAAGGGGAACCGAATGTTATAACAGGGAGTAAGGAAGTAATCGGAACTTCACCTCGTATTAGTAACATGAGATTCAGAAGCAGGGACAAGCTACCGCCAAGAGAATGGCCAGTGAAGCGGAAGGTGGCAGAACTACCGCGAGATTTAAGGTGAGCTTTGACTTCCGGTAGCAGCTGTTCATATATACCCTTGGCAGCCTCATAGATACCTCTATGCACAAGGACATCTAGTCCCTGGATGACAAGTAAAGGTTTTCAAGTTAGAAAGAGAAGAAACATTTTGGGCGTCGAGTGTAGAATCAAATTACACTAATTCAGTAATTCCATGTTGACATGGTCAGAGTCAACATATAATAAAATATAGAATACTTTGTATTACCATAAAGGAGAATTGCACGCAGAACCAGCAAGTTACAATCTTTCAATGACTAATATTGTATTCTAAACAAATACACTGGGCATCTAAAATTTGCAGGTTAGATGAACAACAGACGTCCTTTGAAGTTTAAAGTTTCCACACACCTTACAAGAAAAGCTCACACAAATTAAATGATACAGAGCAATAAATATAAACTATTTTTGGGACATAAGTCCCACACCTTTTCATAACTATAATGCATGATCCTTTGAAAAGAAAGATAATTCATGAAGTGAAGTAGCAAGATGATTAGATAACTTTGAACCACAAAAAGGTCAAGAGGATGGAATTTGAGATTAAAGAAACTAAAAGTAGTAGTTCAATGATAGTTCGATTGTGAGCCTGTCAAAGGGAATAATACAACATCTGATCTTTATACAGACCATTCACATAAAACCAGAAATCAAACTAAATATTGAAAGAGAAGCTTGCAGACTCTTATAAATAAAGAAAAGCAACAAAAAGGACCTATGGTTCAAACTAAATATTAAAAAAGAAGCTTGTAGATGAAGATATGGAAAAACTTGCAAACACAGAGAAAGCTACTTTAATTTCTTCAAGTTACTCAACAAACCTATTAGGAGATAATTGAAGTAAAATCTTGGTGGATTAGAGGAAGGATACTTCAAAGGATTCTAGCTTTGGTTGATACGTTCCTCGTCTTTTTTTTCATTAATCAAGCATTGCTTGGTAGATATAGTTCTACAAAGACAAGACAACATTGAAAAGACACCAAGCTTGCAAATATCATAACCAAGAGACAAAAACTGTTGCATCTCACAAGTCAAGGATACTCCACTGCATTTATATTACAGTCTGGGAATGAATGCATCACCCACAAGACAAACTATTGGATTATCCTAAACCCCATTAGAAAGGAGAAAAAACAATGCCATAGATTATCAGATATCAAAAGGCAATTTGACCACATAAAAAGATGCTTGAAACTTGTAAAGCAATTAAATAGTCAATTCTTGACTAGAAGGAAATCCCTTTTAACAGTAGTCACCATAAATCCCAAGGATACATAAATTAGGGAAACGATAATTTTTTCTCTACACCATATGCACTTTCCAACAGTGATAAGTCTTACAGAAAATCTTATTAATTCGAAATCCCACAAAGTCGGCTGCATCAATTGATATGAGAGAAAGATGAATAAGCTGAACACCAATGTTTTCATTTGATCACCAGGTTTAGTAATTTGGACTCAAAAACAGCATCCATGGGAAGGAATCCATGCCTTTCTATTGTTCTTTATTCGGTCCAATATCATCGTAGAGTTTTTGATGTATTAATAATTTTCAAATATTAAAAAAAGCCTATAAAATTCAAAAAGGCAGCTAATGGAATTTGGGCAGATTTACCTCAAATTGAATAGGTTCAAAGAGTAGATTTGCTAGCCAAGATGCAATCGACTCTGAGCCCTGCAATTAACAAATGCAAACTCGTGTTATGATCACTGCAGGAACAGAGAATGGAATCAAGAAAAATGTTGACTAGAAGAACTATCCTTCACCTGAATGACAAAGAATCTCGTTCCACTGTTGTCGTCATCACAAATAAACCATTCACAAGGCGATGAACGTGCCGAACTCAAGTCCTTAGCGACAGCCTGCTTCATTTCCTCATTCCCAGCAACCACTGCAGTCACCGAATTTGTAGTGGCCACAAAAGATGCCACTTCTGAGCTATTTATCTGATTCTCTCCAATGCTACTGCAACCTCCTTCCAACAAATCGTCTTCTGTGTTGGTTTTAGGGGATCTGAAGCTTAGAATGCTTCTTGTGTGGGATTGCAGGTAGGATGCGGCAGTGGCAGCAATCTGATATGCAGCAGATGCACTAATTCGGTATCCATTTGTTGAGTTCTTCTCACCCTCCTCTCTTTCCTCTCCTGTTTCTGGAGCTGACAACTGCTCCTTTTTGGCAACCATAGAGGGTTGTGCTTCCTTGTCTGAAGAAGGGATTTTCTCCTTTTCAGTATTAGCAATCTGTGCTTTCTTCTCCAAGGAAGATGTAATGAAACTCAATCCATGGTATTTGAGAAGATTTCCTGGCTGAAAAAGAAACAACTCAACAATATGTAACCACACCACAGGAAAGTATCCCTCTTTATATGAAAGGATAGATATCAGTACATTAGTCGTGGTTATTCAAAGCATGAATTTTGAATCATGGATTTTAGATTTTCTAGGAATTTTGAGCAAAATATATTTTCTTAGACCTCAGAATCTGAATTAGCAGCATTCCAGACTCTGGATTCTCTAGGCAGATAATCTAGGAATGTTAAACAACAAAACAGATAATTTCAACCTGATTCCAGAAAACCGAACAGCAGAAGGTATTTTTCAAAAAAATCCATATTTATGCTTCTCTTAAATTTCCTGGAATGTGCATCCATGTAACCAAACAGATCCTTGAAAGTTGAAACTTCCTGTCATGGGGGAAATACCAGCAACCAGAAATACAGAGAAGTAATTAAATTTGAACTTAGCATGAGCATGAAGAATTCAAAATCTAGCAAGATAAAATCTTCCTACATAAATATTTTTTGTAAAAATTAGAAAAGAAAACCTGTATATGGGTATTCTTCCAAATTTGTTTATAAAAACAATCAATATGAAAACTTTCTCCAAAAAAATCCACATATCTGCAAAAGGGCATTTTGATTTGGTGATAAAACTACTAAACAGCATAAACAATAAATGGGACGCAATTAAAAGGCAATAGAACAGAAACTAAAATCAATTTTCTACAAGAAATTTTGCTTATTTAAACCATCAAGGTGAAAACTTTCTCCAGAAAATCACAAAATCTACAAATGGGCATTTTAATGTTGGTGATAAAACAACCAAAACAATCAAAGGGAGGCAATATAAACGGCAATAGAACAGATGCTAAAATGAAATTTTCTCCAAAAAGTTTTGCTTACAAAAACCATCAAGATGAAAACTTTCTCCACAAAATGTAAAACAGCAATGGGCATTTCAATTTGGACGATAGAACAACTAAAACGGTATCAAAACAATAAAAATGAGCTATTTCAATATACAAAGCAATAGAACATAAACTACCATCAAATTTTCTCCAAAAAGTTTTGCTTATAAAAACCACAAATCTGCAAATGGGCATTCCAATTTGGTTAGACAACAACTAAAACAGCATCAAAACAATCAATGCGATGCAATAAAAAGGAAATATAGCACAAATGTAGTATCAAAATTTTCTCCAAATAATTTTGTTAGAGATGAAAACTCTCTCCATTGAACCCACAAATCTGCAAATCGACTATCTCGATTCTGGTCGTAAAACACTAAAACAGAACAAAAATAAAAATAAAATCAAAGGTGTTCCTCGATTAGGCAATAAAAGAGGAAGTTAGAACACAAAGTCACATCAAATTTTATCCAAAAAAAAGCTGAAAAAGTAAATCCTTTCAGTAATAGGATACCTTAATTCTGTGAATTGCATAGGCAATGTTCCCAAGATACGACATTTGGGCATACACCTTAGCTTCCACCAACGACACCCGACGGAGCAATTTTGAAAACGATTCTCTATCAAATCCCATCTCTTCAGAATCCTGAACTTCGCAGCCGTCCGACTCCTTCTCATCACAAGAAAAGCAACGGTTCTGATCTTCTCCTACCCTCTCCTCCTCCTTTTTTTCCTCTTTTTTCCCCTTCTCTTCTTCGGATTCCTTCATCTTGTCCGTCCAAAGAGACCTTATATGGAGAATTTTCAACACCCAACTTCCTCTCTTCTTCTCCGATTGCAGAGGAACTTCTATCTCCTCTTCCTCCTCTTCTTCTTCAGGGGCAATTCGGTCATTTATGTTCTCAGAGGAGTCGTGCCAGAAAGATGACGTCTTTAACGAAGAGGACGACAATGCAGTGGCAGAAGCAGAGCTCTCGACCGAAGTCCCGTTCGAATTCGCATTGGCCCCAGCTCTCCCTCCAAGCTTGCTGACCTGCGCCGGGTGCGCTCGGACGTCGAATCCGATCTGGGGAGTTGAGATCCCTCGCACCCCGTTGGCAGGCGTGAAACAGAGGCAGTCCATTTACCTCTCCGTCTCCGATTTCCGGCACACGTATACCGTCTGCAATGGAAGTTGGAGAGAGAGAGAGGAGGTGAAGAAGGAGCTGCTAACGAGGGCTGAAGTGGGTGCCCGGAAATTAACCTGCGCCACAATCTTTAAAGGAGAAAACAACGAGATCTTGAAGCGTATTCTGTGCAAGGAAGAAAGGAAGCAAGCGAGGAAGAAGGCAAACTTTCTTCGCAACATCGTCGTAGGGCAGATTACTCCGTTTATATACACGTGGCATGTCTACCCTTAGTTGTCTTTTACATGAAAAACTTCCGCTTTTCATTTTACTATATATTAATTTTTTATTAATGCTTTTACTTTTATTTAGTTTTTAATTCTATTTATAAGACAAAACAATAAATGTATCTCGAAGTAAATTAAATTAGTCTCACCAACAATATATAACAAAGATATTTAAAAATATTTCAATTTATAAAATAATAGTGACTGTAAAAAAGAAAAATAGTATCAAGATAAGTTTGATATAAATGAATTCTTGAGTTTATAATAAATTTTGTTCTTGACAAATAATTTCTCATATAAATATTAGATTTCTCACTTTTTTTTTCTTTAAAATAAAAATAAAAAAGAGGCTTGAAATGTGTTCTTGCTTTTGGATATCGGGAAAGGGGGAGTGAATACAGGCGTGATAAATAAGCATGTGTAGTTTGCGTGTGAAAGCTGTGTATACTGTTTTGGATGAAATTCTATCGAAAACTCTCCTGTTGTAAATGAGTTATAACTCCCTTGATTTATATTTCATTTTATTAAAATTTATTATAACGATTAACCTTTTCAGATTAAATAAAATACATTTGATATTTTTATTTTAAAGTAAAATTTTATTTAAATATATTTTTTATTCGATTTAAGTAAATTAAATTATTTGTTGACATGAAGATATGTTTAAGCCATCTATTTTATATAGTGTGAATCAACAGTTTATATTATGTTCAACAAGATCAAATTTTTTAATATTTTATATAAAAACAAAAATTTAAATTTAGAAAAGATATTTAATTTTATAATCAATAATAATGTAATTTAAATTAAAAAATCTTGTCATTTATTTAATCAATTTTGCATGTGAGAAAGGGCGATGACATGATCAACTTTCTTAGAAATGCCTTCGACGTGACACGTCTATAAAAGGTGTTGTCTGGATTATTATTGACAAAAAAAATAGATAAATTAAGACTGCAAAATTCGGTATCCTCTTTTAAAAAAAAAAAGTCCGATATGGGTCGATATTATAATTTAGCTATTACATGTCAAAAAAAAAAATCTTTCTAAGAGGGAAATTGAAACCAATTTAATGATTTAATCTTATCAGAAATAAATTTTTGTTACTATTTGTACACTTTTATATTTAAAATAAAGATGTATAATTTATAATTTCACCATTTAAATGGTGATCTAAATATAAGAATCTCTTTTACTTGGGTGATGTTGAATAGAATTGAAAAAAAAAAGTTAAGAATTTTTTTTTAAAATGATGCTGCCATTAATTCAATGAAATTAAAAATTATGATTTTTAAAAGTAAAAAAATCACCAATTAAAGTAGAGTCTCTCACCCTTTTAACATCTATTATTGAATGAAGGTGATAATTTGTCCATCATATATTCAAATATAAATATTTTAAGCAAACTAATTAGCATCACTTTTGGTAGGCCCCAAGAATGCATGTGGGTGTGTGGATCAACATTCATAATAAATTTTGAACTTTAAATAATTTGTAGAATTTATTCGACAATCGAAAATGGGTGAAGTTTCAATATCAATCAATTATTTAAACTTTGTAATTTTAATTTTTAATAAATATAAGATACTTTTACTCGTGAGATGTAGAAATTGACTAAATCAACCAAATTTAATTTTTTTCCTTTTTTAAATGAATTAAATTATTATTTTAAATTTTGCATTTATTGCACCGATTTGATTCCTAAATCTTATTAAAAAAAAAATCTACTCAAATTTAGACCCATTAACCACCCTAATAAGTGAATATTTTGATGTAAATATTACATGGCAATCATGTGAGAAGATTATACATTGAGTTTTTAAGAATTTAGTCTATGCCAAGATCATTACTTGATGTACTTAGCAATACATGTGATTATATTATATGAAAATCGTAGCTAGATTTTAGATAATAAATGGCAACTATCCCTTTCACTTGGATGAAGCTTTCTACATTTGAATTAAAAAATAGCTCATAAAGTTGTCTAAATCTTTTATTTGAGTTTGCTTTTGCCCTTTCTTGAAGATCACAAGATTCAGTCCCAAAACAGGTCATATGACTTGGAAAGATTCAATTTCAAGAACCATGTTCCACAAAAACCCAATATAATATAGCAAAGAAGGGGGGTGTTGGTTAGCCATGGTCCACCATCTATTGAATAATTGCAAATTTGAAAGGAAAAACTGTGGCCCATCAAGCACCATGGTTTAAAATTGGGATAGACCAATGTAGGACATTGAAGAAATTTGCACCTAAGGTCTAAAATTGAAATTAAAACAAAACTAAATATTGAAAAATCTGTGGGAGTCCTAATTCTGATTCTCATTCCACCCTAAATAGTCACTCCTCAGAGAGTTATTAGTATAATCGGATGCTCTAAGATGCCTGAACATCTTAGTCATAAAAAATACTGAGAAAGTCCACAATAAATGTGAATTATAAAATTTAAATTTGGCACATTGGTTTATCTTAGTTTGACGTAAATTCAAAACAACTTAAGCTATTCTCATATGGGAGTCTATCTCCATTTTTTGAAAATATTAAAATAATAGCTCTAAGAACTAAGGATTGAAAATATATAAATATTAGATATCTAAAAATATATATCTTTTGTAAATCAGTCTATGATGCTTGATACCTCCCATTTTCTACAATCACTTTCCTTTCAAATTTGAATCGTTCATAATTAAATGAAAACAATAGAACACCCATTCAATTGCATTTCCCTCTAACAAATTTAGGATCTAAACTATATTCATTAAATGATTTGAACAAATGGGGATGTAGCTCAGATGGTAGAGCGCTCGCTTAGCATGCGAGAGGTACGGGGTTCGATACCCCGCATCTCCAATAAATTTTTCGCTTGGTTAATTTTTGGTAAAGCTAAAAGTTCACTTTGTTCTTTCAATTAAAAACTAATAACAAATCAAAGTTTTGTAAAAAAGGCCAATTTTTTTTTTTTTTGGAAAGGAGATATGTAGTAGGCTTTTCATATAGTAATATAAAATATGGTACATTGTCTATAATTTATATATTATAGAATTATGCTGAGGCTTGAGGTAAATTGCATTGAACCTATTTTATATGTGAATATGTGGCATATATGAAAGTTTATTGATCTTATAAAATGAGAGGATGGTTGAATTACTGTAAATGTTAAAATTAATCTTAATTAAAAGTTTTATTTATATGATATGAGGATGTAAAATCAACAGTTAAAATAAAATAAAAAATACCCTTTAACCAATTCTTCCTTTTAATAAAAACTGTTGAGTTTATATTTCTACATCAAATGGCTAAAAATTTGTAATAGAAGAGAAGTGGAATGAGAATAGTTCAGAATGAAAATTTTCTTTCAAATTGATTTCATTTCCATATACGTTTCTTGTTGAAGAGAGATTTTCATGAACTTATTATAGTTAGCAATTCATTAAATTCTAATGTAATTAGGAGACTCATAACTCTAAATTAATTTAGACTTTTAAACTAATTAGGATTCCTATAAAAAAAATTAATCTAATTAGAATTCTAATATATCTTAACATTTTTATCCCATTTTTGTTAAGTAGAGAAATATAAGGAATTCTTCTTTTTACATTTCTTTTCTTACAAAGAGCAATGGACTTGAATTTTATAAAATATTGTGACAAACAGAAACTGACAAAAATTAGGTATTTATATAAAATATACAATTTAAATAGTTTTTTTTTTTCTTTTAATTTTCATAGATCAAACAACCCCATTAATGTAGTCTAC
The DNA here is from genome assembly GCA_013350335.1 of Chimonanthus salicifolius. Lineage (NCBI taxonomy): Eukaryota > Viridiplantae > Streptophyta > Magnoliopsida > Laurales > Calycanthaceae > Chimonanthus > Chimonanthus salicifolius. The sequence goes on along the minus strand of CM023540.1, from coordinate 32,662,439 downwards.
CAATTTCCACGCTCTTTCTCTACTTAAAGGAAGTAGGTTTAAATGAGGTACCGGCATTCATGAATGAACACTTATGTTGAAAGGTTGAAAGCCAGAACGTTGGGACAGTTGGATTCACTTGATTGTGAAAGAGAGAGACGACCCTCTCGGTTTAGTCAGATCTTAAAGAGACCCATGCAAGTGGTCCTTAAGTGAGATCGTCTAATTTTGTGTCAAACTTGGTACACACGAGTTATCAGGATCACATAAATGAGTGACTTCGAAGGACTTTGACTTGTATAAAATGTGTATGAAATTTTATTTTCATTGAACAAGAGAAGTCATATTTTTTAAAAGATGGCTATCTTAATACAGGTAAAGTCTTTTAGGAGACACGAGTTTTTCCGAAGTTCTCACTTTACTCTCATCCTGCCGTACCTAAAGCATTTAAAAGAAAAAATGTAAAAAATTAGATCACTTTTATTTTATCTAAATGAGATTGTTTTTTTTATAAAGAACAACAAATTGGCTCATTGTCCGGTGCACTGACCGGTTCACTGACATTCATTTTTTTTTTTAAATACTTTCATATTTAGAGATGAAAGGTAAAGTGGAAAATCCACGAAAACTCGTGTCTCCTAAAAGAAGGGCCAAGTGAATTTCTATCAAAATTTTAAAATTTCATTAGAAATTTATATTTAAAATAGAAAAGATTATGAGTCTTAAATGAGTCAAAATGGCCAAAATATTATTTCAATTTTTTTTTTTTATCAAAAGTCTGAAGTATCAGATCTTGTCCAAAATGTATAGCTGAGGGCTGGTATCTCATTCTTACCAATATTTTTAACTACATTTATGTGTCATACGTCCATAATTAAACCAAAGTTTATTCTCAAAAATTTAGATTTGCAGCAAGAGGAATAAAGTCTTAATGTCCCTTTCTTGGTAGCAAATTGTCAACTCATTGTTGATAGAAAGTTAGGCATGATCCTAAATAATGTGCTCTACATAAAAAGGGTCCTGAATAATGAGAGCCTTACTAACAAAGTCGGTGTGACCTACCATTGCCTCTCCCTCTTAAAATCATTTATATATTTTTTTTGTCGGAGTAATAAAAAAAATATATAATTGGGAAATTTTATTTTATTTCCTTTTTCTTTTTAAAGAAGTGAAGTGGCAATTGACCTTTTGTGGGCATCATTTCTTGGCCAACGGTTTAGATGGAGACATTTTTCGGTGGAAGTGGAAGACACGTGTTACAAGATGGAGAGAGCATCTTTTCTTCAAGAGTCAGGATTTTGTCGACAGTTGGTGGAGGCAACTTTTTACTCTGTAGTTGTTCATTTTTCAAAAGCAATCTTCAATTGTTGTCTGATTGACGAGACTTTTATTGAAATACAGTATAAAATACAGATGTTGTATATTTATACGTATTTTACTTCTTCTTCCTTCCTTTTACGGAGATGAACGGATTTTTCTTCACAGTCATTTCTTCATCATCTTTAATTTCTTCATTTTCATATTTTTTATATTTTTTAGTTTGTTGTAGTTTTTTTATAATTTTTCTTGTAAAATTGTTTATTTTTTCTTGAAATTTTTTATGTTCATATCTGGGTTTTTTAAAGGTTTTATTTTTAATTTTAGATGTCTTTCTTTTATCAGATTTAAAGGGATCAAACTGATCACAAAAATCACCCATTTCTTTTTTGTTAAAGTATTGTTCAGTTTTAATTTTCTTTTCTAATTTTAAATTGTTGCAGATTTCTAATCCTACTTGATTAACAATTTGGTTTAATTCAGCAAAGGTATATTGTCCATATTGAATTTCTCAACAGAGGCAGCATCATTTCTTGGCCAGCGGTTTAGATGGAGACATTTTTCGGTGAAAGTGGAAGACACGTGTTACAAGATGGAGAGAGCATCTTTTCTTCAAGAGTCAGGATTTTGCCGACAGATGGTGGAGGCAACTTTTTCCTGTGTGGTTGTTCATTTTTCAAAAGCAATCTTCAGTTGTTGTCTGATTGACGAGACTTTTGTTGAAATACAGTATAAAATACAGATGTTGTATATTTATACGTATTTTACTTCTTCTTTCTTCCTTTTACAGAGATGAATGGATTTTTCTTCACAGTCATTTCTTCATCATCTTCAATTTCTTCATTTTCAGGCAGACGTTGAAGATGATGAAGAAACGACTGTGAAGAAAAATCCGTTCATCTCCATAAAAGGAAGAAGAAGTAGTAAAATATGTATAAATATACAACATCTGTATTTTATACCGTATTTCAACAAAAGTCTCGTTAATCAGACAACAATTGAAGATTGCTTTTGAAAAATGAGCAACCATACAGTAAAAAGTTGCCTCCACCAACTGTCGGCAAAATCCTGACTCTTGAAGAAAAAATGCTCTCTTCATCTTGTAACACGTGTCTTCCACTTCCACCGAAAAATGTCTCTATCTAAATAGCTGGCCAAGAAATGATGCTGCCTCTTTTGTTTATTTTCTTAATGTGCAAACATTTGTCGTTACTTTTTATCTTTCATTTAGATTGTAACACCTATCTTTTTTTAGAAATCTCTCATGACTCTATAAATGAGACGATCCTGTATTAAAAATGATATCAAAGCCTTGTGTTTTAACAACTAATTTTACAGTTTTATGTATGTTATGACTTGTTAAGGGAATTGTTATGTCTGGAATACAATTAAAGAAAATTGGATCTTCAGCAAAATTAGAGGAAATTAAACCATATAAATTAGCTTCAAAATTATTGTGTCTTGCATCCCTCAGAAAAGCTAAACAAGGAATGTTTAGGCCTTTTCTTGTTAAAGGTTTTATGGCTATTTGACCTAAACCAATATGCAAATAATTATATCTCATTTTTAATCTATCATATTTTTCTTTATCATCTAAAAGAAAGAGGAAAGCTTCATCTTGAGAAAAATATGTTCTTTCTACAGTATGAATCATGAAGTCAGAAGTATCTTCAAATGAACCAATATATATTTGTTCAGCAGGAATTTTAGGAATAGTCCATCTTTTTAACGATTGTTCTACATCTTTAAAGTTTATTTCTTCAGAATTTTTTAAGTCCATTGTTATTAATTGAGTAGCTACAGGTATTCTAGGTTCAGGATTAAAAGCAGTATTGAAAGAAGAACTAGACATTCTAGATGGCAAACTATATTTAGCAGTTCTATATGTTGCAAAAGCAGAAGCAGAAGCATTATCAGATTTATTTTCCTTTTTTCTTAATTCTTTTAAAACTTTTTTAATTGCTTTCTTCATTGTTTCTTGTACAAAGATGCAAATTTGAATAGTTGTTTTGCAGAGATATCAGTCAATGACGGAAGCACAAAGTGCAACAGTTCAACACCAAGGCACAAGGCCAAGATTCCAATGCCAAAATAGTCCACAACAACGCCTAATATTGCAATAATTGGACAAAGGTGGGTAACGGCTTGTCACGCCCCGACTCGAAGGGTGAGCCCGGAACGCGACTGATTTTTTTTTTTAAAGATAAACTAAACCAACTCACAAGCATTCTCACTGGGCCGGATCAACAGTTGGTCACACATGATCCCAACATGTGGACTCAAACACATACCATAAATCTACCCAACAAATAGACATAGAAAATACAAACACACAACAAGATCACATAATCCAACCATTGAATTATCATTACAAAATCACATCAGAGTAACTACAGAAACGTAGTTGTCCTAATACAACACATTAACACATACTAAGTGCCATACTCGGTACTTTACAAAGAAAATGGTTCCAAGAACCCAAAAAGCACAAATACAAAGGTATTCCCCTCAGTAGGAATCCTAAAGCAAAGCCGCAGCTCATCCGCTTTAAGCTCAAACAGAGGGTTCTCCTCCTCAGGTTCATCTCTTGAAAGGTGAGTAGGTGAGCTAACTAGCCCAGTGAAGGAAATATAACAGTGCAGTTTTAAAGTAAACAATAGGTTAGTATAAAATCAACAGTTGCAATATAATATCTCATGATTGATAATGAATTCACAATATCAAGTAAAGTCTCATCATCATTCCCATCATTTCATCATCTTTCCATTACTGCTGTTATCCAACGTAGCCTCTAGATCCCATATTGACAATCATAGTATTAAGTCCCAACACAGTCAAAATACATCCTTGCAAGTATATCTCCGGCTCTCCCATAGACTGTACTGACACCCTTCGGGTCAACAAGTGAGGCCCACAGTCCACCCATGGTCCAGTAGATATAAACCATCTCCCATATAGCCGATATTAATTCAATAGTCCAAGCACGTGGAAGCAGTATTACACATTTCATCTGATCATAGCATTTACAAGCATCATAAGCATTCTTACCTTAGTGCGTCAAGTCTAGGCTAGCATCATAAGCACTCTTACCATAGTGCGTCAAGTCTAGGCCAGCATCATAAGCACTCTTACCATAGTGCGTCAAATCTAGGCCAGCATCATAAGCACTCTTACTATAGTGCGTCAAGTCTGGGCACATGAGTGGGTTCATCAAATCTGAATCCACTCATTGCTCAATAACCATAACAATTTAACCTATTTACATCAAGCTGCAAAGTTAAATTCCCTCACCGTGACTATGTGGTTTCGCGAAACATGTGCACAATCAATATACATAGCATTCATATACAGCATATACACATACAAGCAGTATTTTGAAACCATACTGGTTTTCCTAAAACATCCAAGGTACATGGAATTGAGTCTCATACTCGGTTTCTATCATTTTTAAATTATAATCATCCACTAGATAATAATATAATAATAAAAAAGGGGCTCAGTCCAAAACTCATATTGTCTTCTGGGCATTAACCAGATTGACTTATTGAGTTAGGTCTAGATCCTCGGGTCACTCCACGGTTGTCTTTTGGATAGGATTAGATCTAACATTTTGAGTTACGCCTCGAGGTTGCTCAGTGCTCGACTTTATAGCGTCGGCCTGGAAGTGAGATCACTCAGTGCCCGACCAATAGGGTCGGCCTGAAAGTGAATACAATATTATTTACACTATAATAATAAGAGAAGAGGGTTAGTACACATTTTTAATTAATAATGGGGTACTAACATCACATCATATCAAATAACCATCAAACAAGAACATTTTACACTTCAAACTAGGTCCTTCAGAACATGCCTCGGAACCAGGTACAGTGGCTTCGGATCATCCGAACTACAGCTAATTTAGTCACTGACCTCGGAACATGGGTCTGACTTCGGATCGTCCGAAGATTGGGTCTCGGACCTTCTGAAGTCCATCCCAACCGATTAAACAGAGAAAACAAGTCTCGGTGGGTCTATGCACTTCAGAACATCTGAAGTGGGGGCTCGGAACGTCCGAGTGGGTTCGGTCCTTCCGAACTCTGCTCAGTTCGTCCGAGTGGGTTACACTGGCCTCGGGCGCTTCTGGGCTTCGGGTGAAGCTCGGAACGTCCGAGGGGTACTGCTCGGACCGTCCGAAGATCTCACTCTCGGACCGTCCGAAGATCGACTCTCGGACCTTCCGAGAGTCGTCTTCCTCCACTGTCTGCAACAGCGGACAGTGACAGCAGACACACAGTGGTTTACGAATCGGGGAACAGAGGGTTTCCCGGATTCGATTTCCACACTTAGCCGGTCCGATGGACTCCTCTGGGAGTCCTCTTTCCATATGAAATGGTTTAAGGTCTTAAAACCCAGTAGACCATGAGATCGTAATCCCAAAAACCCACTGATACACTTAAAATCGGGTTTTCCTTAAAACTTTGAAATGGTTTTTCTCACTGGAAATAGGGCCAAAACCGGTTTTATTTGATTCTAAACCACTTGGAATTTAAAGGGGAACACAATGATTACTTTCACTGGAGTTCCTGGGCTGAAATCTGGATTTTTGGAAATAACTCCTTCTAAGGCTCACGGCTGGTAAACAGAGAAGAAAGAGGCAAGGGTCGACTGAGTCTGGCTGGTTTCAAATAGCTGAGGCAGAAGGACTGAGAGAGAGAGGAGGTGAAGGGAGTTTGATCTGCAGCAGGAGGGCCGGTTTTATAGAAAAATCGACCGGAAGAAATGGTCGGTTGGCCACTGCATGCAGTACCGGCTTACGTCCGCTACAGTGGTTGCAGATCAGCCCTTGCAACATTTCCAATTTGCAGATAAGTCCCTCTTTTTAATAAAACAGGATTTTTAACTTAAAACATAATTTCAAAGGCTCAACAATTTAATCCAACCTTACAGATAAGTTGGGTTTTGAAATCCTTGATCACCATAAAAATTTAGAGATTTAATTCTCATTAAAACCCATTGATTTAAAATAAAACCATTATTTAACACTATTTACTTAATTAAACAAATGTTAAATAAAACTATTTAGAAATCTCATTTTGGGGTGAAATGGAATAACTAGACCATTCTTAAAATGGTCTACCACAAAATACTTGTTTTGGATTTTATCTCATTTCCAAAATCATTTAAAATAATTAATACTCCCTTTTGGGGTTTTGACGGGCAGATTTAAATATCATTTTTCTGAAAATAAAATTATTTTAAAATCAGAAATACAAATCTTTGACTAAGAAGAATATTATTAACTAATAATAATCACCTAACAATACAATTTACCAAAAATAATAACTACAAGCGGTAAATTACCAAAATGCCCTTCTAGTTGGACGAACTGGATCACTGAGCTTTCGAGTTCGGATTGGGCCACACCTGGGTTTTCCTCAAAGCCCTAACAGTAATCTTCGAGATTAACAGGTTAAACACAATATTAAGCTAAAACACGCCTAATCTGGGGCAAGGTTTTACACGGCTAGCACAGTCACGATGAGATATACTGAGCAAAAGCACTTGTTCAGGTTACAGATTTGAACAATACTTTAATGGAGATAGAAATTAAAACAGTTTTATCAGAATACAGAAAGAGGAAAGTAAATATATCTTAGTCCTGCCTCCGTGCAGCAGACTCAGAGAGTCGGCCGGTTAGGATTCTCTTACCGGCAGTGAGACGATAAATCGTATTAAAAATATTTTTACTAACTATAAATCTAAACATTCATAATTGAATTTGAAAAGAAAGAGACTATACCAGAGAATTTAGCCAGAATTTCCAGATGTTATTGCTATCAAAAGAGTATTACAAACAGTCGTTGAGAGAGGAAGAAAGGGAATACAAGGGTTGCTCAACATCTCTAAACAGATTGTAAAAATGTTCAATAAATATCCATGTCAAAAACGACAAGTGGGGAAGAAAAAAGGTCGATAATTACAAAATTGTACAACTTGGGTTAGTTTGACTGTCAAAATATTCACTTCAAACAAGTGTTTTGAGTTTAATTCATGCTCTACTTTAACGGATCACTTTCTATAGTTGTAGATCCAGTGTATATGACATTGGGAAGATTAGTAGGGTAAAATTTTGTACAGATGAGGTGTCTAGACACTTTGGTCATACAAAGATCACTTATTTAAAGTATAGATTTAATCATTAAAAAATGTAATTTATCTTTAATTTAGGTCAAGTTAAGACATAACTTGATTTTTTGAATTACTTGGGTTATATTTATATAAGATATAATATCCCTTTTTATATATATTTTTATGACTTTAAAATATTTAATTATTTAGAATGATTACACATCGGACCTTATTAAATTTACTCAATATTATATCTTTTCATACTTATCCTGATGCATAAGTCATTTGATTAGTCTCTTTTTTAACTGTTGAAAGTCCAATTAGTTGTAATTCATCGCATTAAATATAAAATTATAAATTTAACCTTTAACAACACTTCAAAGATTTACAATGAGTTGGCCATTTGTTTGAAATACTTGTGAGGAAAGAAAATAGACTGGTAAGTGAGAAGTTGGCTACTAAACTTTTTACTTTATTTTGTTTTTACCATTTTCTATTCATTAATTAATTAAATCTGAATGACTCAGTCCAATCTGCTTGTTGGCATTGCAAATCGTAGTTGTGTATGGGCCAACGTTTTCTTTATCCAAACTAATCCAATTGTAACCCATTTACTGTATGGCCCATGGTTAGAAAATTAGGCCCATATTAAGTTTAACAAAAGTGGAAAATTATTTATTAGGCCCTTAATGGGCCAAAAACTCGGCAGAAGTATCTGCCATTTTAGCCCATTTTGGGCCCAGATGTCTTAAAAAATTTAATATCAGTTGAAATTCTGAAATATTGATCCTGTGAGAATTATGGTAATTTCTAATAACCCAAATTTTCATAACATTTGCATATCTCCTTCCCCCTAAGCCAAAACTTTCGACCGGTATTTGAAATATCAGCCAATTTTTTCCCAGGGCCCATTTCTGGCCCATGAACCTAATTACATACTCCATATTCAACCTATTGTATGCTGAGTTGCTGACCTATATGCAAAAGCACGTGCTTTTAGTAAAATCGGTTAATAACGGTGCAGCTCATCTGACAATCTCTCACTTCAGAAAGTTGGGAGATATCAGGTTCGAGTTCTCATGGCCTCACTTAGTGTGCCGTAAGAGCAATGGATATCACGAATGAAGGTTTTAAGTTGGATTTTCCATGAATATCACCCATGAAAATTTTAAACTGAATTTTTCACAGTTGAGAGGTATGAAATTGATTATGATGATAATAATGACGACAGCAATAATTATATCACTATCGGATTATTATTGAAGATATGAAACCTTTTTAGATCTTTCGTATTTGTATGAGACAAAACAAAATCTTTTACTTGAAAAATGATGTTACACAATATTATATAATCGTGTCACACTTTTGGGCTTTCTTGAGCTTGGGTTAGACATTATCATCATCATCAACCGTAGTCAATTGACATAGGCTTTTAAAGCACAAGGTTTGAGCCAAGCTCAATTTTAGACCATAACGGACATTTATAGGCCTAAGAAAAAAATTCAGCCCATTTTTTTTGGTTTGAAGCTGAAATTATTGTAACACATTGATTATCTTTTGACTAAGGTGTTTAGGCTGTTTGATCCTCTGGGTAAGTGAAGATCTTCCAATCCACACCTACCGAATAATTCTATAGAAAGTGACCCGTTGGAGTGGAATGGAAATCGAACATAAGATCTCCGCTTCCTTATACGAATTCTTAGCCGTCACTCCAATCCTTCGGATTGTAACAAATTGATCTTTTCATCGATACCTCAGCTTAGGGGTACAAATATCAGCCGATACGTGTCGTATCGGTCTATATGAAACGGTTTTGGAACTAGTGAATATCGGCCGACATGATACGTATCGGCCAATATTCACAATATCAGCCGATATCAAAATATCGGTCGTTATTGGACTTTTTAAAAAAAAAAAAAGGAAGAAAAATATCGGCCGATATCGTATTTTTAACCCCTGCCTCAGCCAATTTCAAAATTTTCAATCCAAAAAAATGACCTAATTCTAAATTGGACAATATCTTTGGTCCTTTTAAGGGACCCACAAACCAATATCATCAGGCATTCTAATCTTAAGTGTAACTCCAAACCCAAGTTAGATGAACTTAAGACAAATAAAAAATGACTTCAAAGTGAGAATGCATAACATGATTTTAAACCCCTTTTTTTATTTTGATATATCTACTCAGTGGTTGGGATTTCTGCAAGAATCATTTAATGCTTGCCTAAAATATAGCCCACAGAATTTATTTTTGGATTCATTTATATCAAAGCTACACTTGGACAAAGTGAATTGGAATTTGGGAGGTGGGTATGTGTGTGACAAAAATAAGGATGAATTTAGAAGTAATCTCCCAATTCAAACCAAAAGAAAATTTTAGGTTTGATTCCCATCAATGACAGAAAAAAATGTCTAAAAAGCAAGTGAAAGTTGGTGACTGTTAACTCAATCTTCTTTCTTCTCTCTATTGCTTCCAAACTTTGCCTTTTTTTTTCTAGAGCGACAAACCACCAATGCCTACCTCCCACTTGACCATTTCAATTACCCAAACAACCCCCAGCCCTCAAAATTAATAAATTGCTTATGGGGCACTTGATTTTTGGTCATTTTTAATTTATTTCAAATTTTTAAACTTATGCTAAAATTTGGGCCCAAATTGGCCCTGTCATAAATTTCTATTTTTCTAAAAAAAAATTGATATTTTATAAAAAATTACTATTTTCATCTCATATTAGATGCGAGACTAATTCTATAGATATACAAAATCACCTCCAAATCTCGTGTGTAAAGTAAGTTTAGAAAGAGTCAAATCCATAACCTCTAGTCTAATTTAAAAATTCAAACCAAATAAATTACTTGTGCCAGTTATTACATATTACCTCTTAGGATAATCTTGAGAAAGGGTTCTTAGGTCATTTTGGAACTGAGGTTGGAACTTGGAAGCATCAGGACATTAACTGGTAACATTTATTTATGTACTCCTCTCTTCAATCACTTGAGAGTTCTCTAAAGTCTCAATCCCTTCTTCAATGGCTCTCTTACTCACACTCAAGTGTTGGTGTCTTTCTCTTGCTCTCTTTTTCATTGCATCTTCTTTCTGCAGCTCAGGTATCTGTCTATCTATATCAGATCACTACCATGGTTTTTTTTATTTTTTTTTTAAATAAACCTTTCTGGTGCAAATAGGTACATAAGTTTTGTACTAAAACATTGTTTTATCAATGCACACCATGCAGAGGAAAACCCGGTTCAAATCGTCGACAAGGCACTTCTTTGCTTCAACAATCGAATGGTACGTGAATCGCTTCGAACAATATTTACTTGATATTCAAAGTTCTGTTCATGGATAGGGGCCATGTGAATGATGCAATTGCAGGGATCCAGACTCATATTTCATACATAATTGAATATTAGTTCAATTTTTAGAAACAATTATGTCTTAATCCAAAGACCCATATGATCTTTTGGGTCACCTCACATGTAGGAACCCCATTGATTCTACAATTCCTTGTACAAAATCTAACATTTCTATGACAATTTCTTATGGCTCAAGATCTGTAAACTATTGTCTGATTATTAAGATATCAATACATTAGTCTAGATCCAACATCTTACATATGTTTTATCATGTATTGCTGAATTCTAACATATATTATTAAAAAAAAAAAAAGATCTACGCCGACTGCGAAGAATCTTACAGATTGACGGCGACCGGAAACATCGACGTCCCTCATGAGGCGACGGATGCTTACTGCAATGGGCCTTGTTTGGATGAAACAAAGCTTCTTCTCAACTGCATTGAAGGCGTGCTATCCAACTTCTTTTTCTATAACAAAGCAACAATCCAAGATGTGAGAACTACAGTTGATGCCGCTTGCAGTGATTCTAGTGAGAGAGGTATCATTAATAACTTCATCTTCATTCATATTTTCCATATCCAATCGCAGGAATCAGTATTTACAATTTTATAATCACAGTATCATATATTTCTTCGAGTATATGTTGGTATTGATATTTTACAAGGATGCAAGTTGAGTTGGATCGGGTTGAGTTGATGCCCAGACGCTTCTAATTAGATTATTAAATTTAGAATCAATTCGACCTGAGATATCAATATACCCATAGTTTATGAACTGACCTGAAGATTAGAGTGTATATAAAATATTATATAATATATTAAAATATTTTCCATGAGGTCTTGGGTCTTGGGTTTTTTCTCCCATGACTCAACCCAACTTGAAAAAAAAAACCTTGGGTCTTGAAAACTTAGAACCAACTCAACTCTGAAATTGAACCGGTGGCTCACTTTTTTTAAATAATGGAGAAGAAGACCGAAACATGCCACTAAAAGACTCTATTGAGATAAAAGATAGGCTATCAAGAACGTAGAGGAGGTAGAATAGACAGTTTGTCAAATCCATATGACCATAGCTATTTTTGGTAGCCTAAAAATTAGTTTAATTTTTATCCAACCCGACTTGCACACCTAATTTTTCTTATGCGTGATTAAATGAAATATTTATATGGTTAAATTTATTTAGCGGCTTGTCTGAATTTTGCAGGTAACTTTGATGTGTCTTCTCACATTCAAAGTGAACTTAGCCATGCACAGAAGATTGGTTTCTTAACTTACACATACGCTTGTATGGCTATGATCTTAGCAGGTCGCCTCCTATTTTGATGTTTGTACTCAGATGTTTTATACAAATGTAAACAATATAATTGTTGTAGCATATTTTACTATTAAACAGTGTATTTGTTTTTCACATGACAGTTGTATCTTGAATTGTAGCTTGATTTGTATTGTAAATGGCAGGCCAAAATATTTGTGTTAAGAGTGGTAATTTTGACTCTATCCATCCATCCCTCTCAATCTAAAATGTTCAATTTAATTCAATTAAAATAAATCCGAAATGAGTTGGTTTAGAGACTTCTAAGTGTTGAGAATGCTACGAAGGAGTCTCATATTGGAAGTTTAGAGAGAGATCTAGAGGTTTCTAAAGGACTTGAGTCACTCTACCTAATAGGCTAGTCTTTTGGGCTGGAAGCCCAGATCCTGTATCAAAGCTAGGTCTCAAACTATCTCATGTGGTCTCAGGAGATCTCTCAAGCGAACGAGATGGGCCGACATCGCTCTCTGTGCCTAAGGACCTAGTTCGAGGGGGGATTGTTGGGGATGCTGAAATGAGTCCCACATTGGAAGTGTGGAGGAAGATCTTGAAGTTTATAAAGGACTTGAGTCACTTCACCTAACAAACTAATCTTTTGGACCGGAGGCTTAAGTCTTAACACTAAGATCAAACCTAACCAAACTCTAATTAAAAATATCTAAATAAATACCATCTTTCCCTAGTCAAATGATTCTAGCCCACATATTGCACGCCTAAACTCATAATTAAATGCAAATTGAACTCTCTTGTATCAATAAGTCTGGTATGAGTTGACTCAGCCAATAGAGCTCGGACTCGGTCAGTATCAATACAAATTGAACTCTCTTGTATAATAAGACTCGACCGCTTTCATCTATATACAACCACTTTTAAGTTGATTCCTAATCTAATTCACTTCACTTGAAACATAAGCAGACTAATCCAACTTATTTTAAATTTGAACTGTGATTCAGGTTCAAAAACTTGACCCATCCCTTGAGTAATTTGACAGTTAAGGTGCCCATATCAACTGGTTGCCTCCCGGTACGAGGAAGCGAGAAGTTGCGGATTCGAGATCCCATGACTTAACTTTGGTGTGTCCTAGAGGTAGTAGACTCACCCGTAGAGATTTTACATGCGGTATCCTGCAGTTTTCCACACGTAAATTCAAAAAAAATAAAAAAAGAGTGTGTTTCAAGTTCATAAAGAAAATGGTTGATTTTCCTTATTTGGATTATAGGGTTGGGCTAAAGTCGTTATTTTCAAGCTTCTAGTTGAGAAATTATCCATTACGAACCAGTTTGTTATGAATGAGAAGATTAATTTTTCTTAATGTTTATATTAAATGGAAGAATAAGTTGGTTTGATGGATGTACCTTAAAATAGGAAGTATGACCAAATCAATTTTTTTTTAAATCATTTTAAGTATGATATTAAAAGTTATAATGTTATAATTGTTCATGTGATTTGAGTTTAGTTTAATGGTGAAATTATTTTGAAATAATTTTTTTTTAGATATTGAATTAATTTATGTCTTGATAATAAATATGAGGGTGAAAAAATGTTATGAATACATATTTTATAAAAAAAAATTGACAACATAAACTTTAACTTCCACATTTTTCACATATTCTGAAATCTAATCCATCTTTGAAACACTAAGAGACCAACCTTTTTTTAATTAACAACATTAATCAACATTTTCCATTTTCTCCTCTAAATAGTTTTTTTTTTCCTTTTTTTTCTCCTGAGATACACATAATTAAAAAGAACGAAAACTCAGATAGATAGAACAAAAGCTTGACGATGACTTATGTTCACTGAACTTGGTGCCTTCTGCTGCTTGTCTGGTCCCTTCTACAGCCACAAATAGGAGGATTATGGTTCATCTAATCTATTCATGTGTATTCTGAGTCTCTCTCCATCTAAAATGGTAAGCAATTTGCAATTATTTATCCTGAAATCTCCATCCATGATGATGTGATGGAAGGACTAGGGTATGTGGTGCCTTCAGATTTTCTGCCCCTCAAGAAGTTCCAATTCCAGGATCAGTTTTTCCAAGTGCTTCATTGGTGAACCACAAAATCAACTAGAGTTTCAAGGCTTGGAACTCGGACTCCACTGAAAATCCAATCGAATCAGGACAAGTTTTTCAACTTGAAATGCTACCAAGTTGAGTCAACCTTGATAAACTCTCTCAAGTTTCTAAACTATGGATTCCGGTGTCTTCTGAACAATCTATTCTTTCATTAACACCTTCAAATTCCCAAAATCAACTCATCTACCTGCTTTGACAAAAACATTCGATAGCAAGACGTAATTTTCCCAGAATCCCAAGGCTCAAGTTCAACAAGCTCCTTGGCTGGATGCAACTCAGACTCAACTCCAAATCTAATCGGGTCAAGTAATTTGGACAAGTTTTTCAAATGGACTCACAGAAACTCAGTATAACTTGTTGACATGCTTAACTCGAAATTCCATTGAGTCTCAACTTAGACCAACTCCTCTGAGTTTTCAAGAGGATTCAACCATGCTTTGCCCCGGTGTCTTCTGAACACTCTTTTCTCTCATCAACACCCTCACATTCTCAACTTTGTCCCATCTACCTGCTTCAGCATAAACATTTGATAGCAAGACATAATTCCCAGAATTCCAAGGCTCGAGATCAACAAGCTCCTGGGCTGCACATTCTGCAATCTCTAGATCCCCATGGATTCTGCAGGCACTCAGCAATGCACCCCAAATAGCAGCACTAGCTCTCATGGGTATGCTTTTAATCAACTCAAAGGCTTCTCTCACATGCCCATAACGTCCGAGAAGATCGACCATGCAGCCATAATGCTCAAGTCTTGGCTTGATCAAATGCTTTTTGATCATTATATCAAACAATTCTCGACCTCTTTGGACCAAACCTGCATGGGTACAACATGCAAGAACCCCTATAAAGGTCACGTCATTTGGCTCTACTCCTTGCTTCTTCATCTCCTCAAACATATTGATGCCAAGGTCACCGTGGCTGTTGAAAGCCAGCCCCGATATCATGGAGTTCCAAGTAACCACATTCCTTTGAGGCATCTCATTGAAACACATGTGGGCACTCACTAAATCGCCGCATTTGCAGTACATGTCTACCAATGCATTCCCCACTGCAACTACCTCTTTTGAAAGCCCTCTCTTGTCAGCATAAGAATGAATCCAACGACCAACATCCAAAGCTCCCAAACGAGCGCAAACGGGCAGCACGGTCACCACCGTCACATCATCTGGTTCAAAATCTGCATCCCACATCTCCCGTAAAAGCCACAGGGCCTCACTATCCCGACCACCCTGCACAAACCCCAAAATCATTGAATTCCAAGAAACAACACTGTGTTCGCTCATTTGCTGAAAAATACGAAACCCCTTGCCAACATCCCCTCTCTTACAAAACCCATGAATCATCATATTGCAAACAACAGCATCTCGATGAGGAATTTCATCAAACAAGCGGTGTGCATCATTCATTGTCCTGCAATTGGAGTACAATTCAACGAGGCCAATTTGTACAGGGGTGTGAGCTTCAAACCCAAGGGTGAGGGCCTGAGCATGAATCAAGCGGCCAAGGTCAAGGTCGGAGAGATTGGAGCAGGATTTGAGCAAGGGGGGGAAGGTGAAGTGGTCAGGCCAGATGCTGCGATTCTTCATGAGGGAGAAGAGGCGGAGAGATTCATGAAAAGGGCCACAAAGGGAGTACCCCTTGATCATGGAATTGAAAAGGAGGATGTTGGGGAACTGAGTGTGGTGGAAGACGAGGTGGGCATAGGGCATTTGGCCAAGGGACGCGCAGACAGAGACGAAGTGGGAGAGGAGGAGATTGGATTGATGTAGATGGCAACGGAGAAATCTGGCATGGATTTGTGTGAGTTGAGAGCGGGTGCTGCGCCCGTGCAAGAGGCGGAGGATTTGGCGCTCGAGCTGTCGCTGCCGCTGCCAACCGCCTCTGTTCATCGCTCATGAGAGAGACAGAAAGATTTGAAATGTGGGGGCTAACAGAAATTTCAAATATGAGGAAAGAGAAGCTAACGGATCTGTTCTAATAACCGTGTCATCGGGTAGAACTTATTCCATAATCTAAATATATAGATTGTTTAGATCATTATAGTGCCTAGCGTTCTGTATAGAATAGCCCATAGATTCATTCTAACATTTGATTTAAAAATAAAATTATTATCGAAATGTTTTTACCCAATATGATAAATACCGTTCTCGGGATATCATATGAAGATATTTTCAAATTTTAGAGTTTTTATTAATATATTATCAGGAAAATCTCACAAAAAAATATAATATTTGTAGAAAGGCTTGCAAACACGCCCCGAGGACCCTTGTCACAAATATCGACGGTATTTTCAAATTTACCGCATTTTTATTGGCAAAATACCATTATCGCGTTAAAAACGCGTTTTTATCACCACGACGAAAAATTTCCGATAAAATCGCGTTAAAAACGCAATAAACGTTAATAACATGACAATATCCCAGTAAATTGCCGGTAAATTCCCTATAAATTCCCGGTAAATTCCCTATACCATTTTTATTTCATTAATTTTTTTATTTATTCTATTTTTTTATTTTTTAAATATTATAATTTCCGCGAGATTTTCCCGTTAAATTCCCGGTAAAAATCTGAGAATTTAAAAATATCCCGTTATTACCAATTGCCGTTAATATCCCGAGAACGATATTTGTCACAATCCCGAGGACTAGTCTAGTGCTCTAAGAGGCCCTGGAAACTACGGTCATAAATTTTTTTTATTATAGATTCGTAACCATAGTTCATTGTCAGCTGTTTGGATGGACTTGGATTTGTGGAAAGTGTTTTCTGAAATATTTATTACAGTATGAAAAAGCACTTTCTAATAGAATTGATTATTCACTCAAACAAAGTTTAGGCACTCGTAATTACTTAATTAGGATATCACTCTAGATAAGTTGCAGAGAGAAATTATCAATAAAGGATTTTCAGCTTCCAATTAATTTTTTAGAGATAATAAAAAATTATTTAAAAAGTGATAAGATATACAAATCGTTTAAAGAATATATTCCAAGATAACTCAGACCACCGTTTGGAAAGGTCTTAGAAGATTTTGCTCAATCACCCAGTCCAAATGCAGCTCCGATGCATGTAATTGATCTTAGCCAAAAGGCTGAGAAAGTTGTCAAGCTTGGTTGAATGTGAATTGAACTAGAAGGTTGTTTGCCAACTTCACTGAGAAAATCAATTCTGCATCAAGGAAAAAGAAAAACTATGATTCTAATCAATCTATTCTACCCTATGTGTTCTGACAGGTGCTGTGAAATCTGATGACGTGTCAAGCTATGGAAATTCACATGGTCATTGTTTGAGTTAAAACCTTTATTTCTATTGAAAATGAATGAAATATTGTCTCACCACGTGTGAAAAACCTCCCTCTCAAAAATGGATTTCCTTGGACGAAGAGCGAAAGGTCTTATTTTTTGTGCTCTTCATTTTCCATCCGTTGGAGAATAGCACATGGTACCCTTATTCCAGGGAAGAAGAGAGAAGGTTTGTTTATTTTCCATCAAAAGTAAAATGGCAAATAATTCCTTGATTGGTACATTCAGAGAGCAACTTAAATTTAGATTGGTACATCAGCAGGCCTGGAGTCATCCTGCTGTGGGTCAAATCCTTCATGGATGCCTATGTTGACCTTAAAAAAGATACAAGATTTATATATTGCAGTAAAAATGTACAGCATAAGGTGTTCATATCCTCATGGAAACAAGTCGGCTACAGCAGGCCAGGCTGTTCCAAACAAAAAGGTTAAAAGAAGAAGAATCACAAATCTAATTTCAAGACAATTAGCTTGAGCCCAAAGGAAGTCATAGCTGCTCCAGTGAATTTCATTTTTTGGATGAACGGAATCCTCCAAATCCCATCATGGCCGCAACATCAGGGTCCTCCTCAGCATCAGCCTCTGCTGCCTTCTCTTTCTGAGAAAAGGAATTCCTCAATCAGAAAAATCTATTTGAGCTTAACTGCCTTGGCTAACATTGCAACTGCAGAACTCCTAAAGTTCAAAATAGAAGGCACATCTAAATAGCACTAACTATTCATGAATTTAGTGGTCTAAGCTGCTCTCTTTAAGTGTTAAGATGCATTGTTTTACTGAAAACCAACTTGAAATTCATGAGTACTCTTGTTCTTTTTTTTTTGTGTGTGTGTGTGTGTCTGCATTGCTATCTTTTAATGAACTTTTCATTTCTTATTGGCTATCAAATACTTCATTATTTCACAATGCCATTCAGACAGGTTTCTTTCTCAAATGGCATTTACCAACTCTCACCTTGATGTGATGGGGAACAAAGGCAAGATTGAAGTAAAGACTATTCAAATGGGGCTCGTGGGATTTCATGACAAACTTCCATACAAACAACTTCATTGGGTTTTTGTGCCCTTCGGTTAAATGCTTCTCTTTTTTTCCTGTAATCCCTTTGTTGCAGGCAATGTTATCTTAAAAAGGATAGGATTTTTGGAATTAACATTTTCATTTACATCTCTCCAATTCGTAATTAGTTTGTGTTTCTAACAGGCATATTCATTTATTTATTTTGCTTAAGGATCTTTATGTACTTAATTTTCATTGAAATGACTTTTGTACTTCGGAAAAGTTAAACAAATAATATTAATAATAATAATAATAATCTCCAATGGCTCAAAGGTAATTTGCACTAATAAGATATCATGCTAATCAATAACCTGCAAATCAAGTATGCAGCAGCAGACCACTGCTAGACTGCTTGGAGCTTACCTTCTTCTCCTTCTTCCTCTCTCGGCGTTCACGCTTACGTTCTTCCTCCTCTTGCTGTTGTTTTAATATCCTCTCTTCAAGATCTGATAACAAAAATGAACCAAATCACAAATACAAACTCTTGTGGTTGAAAACCTGAGTACAATGACAGATCCTTGGATGTAGGTGCATCTTGTTGGAAGAACATCTCAAGAAAATAGTAAGGATGTGCTTACAAAGAAACCACCCAAATCATATGCAAAACATCACTAGTTTGATTACATCATGGATACAAGATTGGCTTCTGTTAAGTTCTTACCCTGCTCTGTAAAGCTGCCAGCAACTTTCCTCTTCTTGAGAATTTCAAATCGATCTTGCACCTGTAAACATGTAATGCACCTCAGCAGTATAGCAATAATAATCTGGTATAAGCATAACATGTCAATCAGTGAGGATGTTGGCTGCCCGTTTGCATTACACTTGCTGTCCATCCGAATTTGTAGGACGCACTTCATCCAACCTACATATTTGGTGGATTATTAAATATATAGTGAATTGAAGATCAAAAGGACCATTGCCAGAGAATACTGGGGAAGAATCTCTTATTCTTGAAGAATCACTCATAACTTTGGTTTTTTCTTACTATTCTGTTATGTTGGGGTGAGTTTGTGCAAAAGCTCTTCGGGCTCACTCTTTGCTTTGTACTCTTTCTTAATAAAATTTTAGTGTTGCCTTAAATATATATATATATATATATATATATATATATATAATAATTAAAAAAAAATAGGATCACCTTAAGTAAAACCCAGGGAGACTGACTATCTTAGCCTTTCAAATGTGGCCATTAATTAGATGGGATCAAAACTTCACCCATTCCCTATTCATGTGGTTCCCACACTTTCAAAGTGTGGGGCCCTCTAAGTGGCCCATTTTCTATTAGCAGACCCATTTTTGTTCATGGTCTACCTAAGAAGGGGGCGCACTAAGAGTTTTATATGGTTCAAAAATTACCTTTTTCGGATGATTGTAACAATCTCATGAGGGGCCTCAAAATTGACAGCAAGAAGAATTGAATCTACCCATTGCCTTTCACATGCTCTTGATTCATGGGTTTTGATTTTCAAATCAAATTGAAATTTAGGCCATACATAGCCAATATCAAGGTTTCTAAACCAACCGTCTAGCATACTAGTAAGGGAGTGAAGTGGCCCCACAATGTGGACTGGACTATAATTGTAGTGCAAAAGAAGGGATTTCTCATACCTATTGACTCTTAAAAGATAGCTAAAGGGACACAAGAGACACAAAAAGGAAGTTTCAGAATTCAAGTTTGCTTTTCTTTTTGTAGTTTTAATATGATCTATGTTGATCTCATAGAAGGGCATTTTCTATGACAGAATGCCAGTATGCTAAAGTGTCCATAACTTGTTCTGTTCATTGTCATAAACTTGGGGCCTTGTCCTTTAGAATCATAATTTTGAAGCAATATAAAACTTGAATTCATAGAGTCTGACCCCCAGGATGATCTGTACTTCAGTTGCAACAGTAAATCCCATACCACAGTAATGATTACTTGATTATCTATTTACTTGAGAGGTCACAGTTTTGAAATTACAAGTAACTAACTAATATTTCAAATTTTAAATTCCAGCATTGGCCATCCATGGCACTCTTGCTCCTGCGATTGGCATTTCAACCTTTAGGAGTTGAAGATTTCCCTAATTCTAAGATACAAAAAAGGGCAGTAATTCCATATCTTCTATATAGTTTTGTTGGAATTATACACTGGTAAACATTTGACAGTTAGTAACATGTAATAACTTTCAGTTTATTTACTTTTCCACCATGACTCAATTATTTATATGTCAGAGAAAACATCTTACAGTTTATTCATTTTTTTTTGCCACATTATTTAGCAGCTGTTAACAAAAAAAGAAAAAGAGAGAGACTTAGCAGATGGTGCCATATCATTAGAGAGAAATGACTGCTACCTTTAACGAGGCTTACCTGTTGAAGAGATGCCCGTTCAACTCTCATGGACATGCCCAAAGCTCTTTGATCTAAAACAGCATCATTGGATCAGAAAAATCAGCAAGTGCGAAAACATTGCAAGACTAGGTCAGTTTAGGAAGAACAGTAATCCAAGAAACACTTACGCTTCTTCCCATTTATATGGTCCAAGTAGTTTGCTGAATCCTTTACCACACATTCACAAACTGCACAGTAGTATCCAGCCTGCAAAACAATCAAATTGGAGATTAAACACCAATAATTTAGTACTGAAGCAAATAGCCTCCACTGGTTCCGTTGATGACTTGAACTGATCTGATTACAACTAGCTAATACAAGTGATTACAATTTGATGTTGACAGCTAAAGCATAGCGAGCACAATGGGGGAAACAGATTTTATTCCATAAATAAAAGGATAGGTGGAATAAGAATCATTACCATCCATCAAAAGGACAAGTTAGTAAGCTTCAATTTGGAACTTAAAAAAAAAAATCAGTTTGGAAGGGATTTTTTATAGCGAGTAATGGACATTTGGTCTTTAGCAGACATATATTTTACTTCAGATAAAAAATTATTTAAAAAAGATCCCAATGGCCAATAAAGGTGAGTCCACTGACGCATTAGCATTCTCATGACTCTGAAAGGGCCATTGCAGCAAAGCTATAGATTCTTATCCAAAACATAAACATGTGGATTCATCAACAATACAAAATTGTATAACAAACAAAATACAGCAAAAACAAAATGTTAAAACACCCTTGAAATTAATTAAGTTGCAAGTACCTGTTGGCTTAAAGGTGCAATTGGAGTTACAACCTGGAAAAAAGAAAAACAAAAGTTACCAATGATCAGAGTATAAGTCAAAAAGATGAAGTCACAAATTCATAATATTTCCCTGATAATAAACAATACCAAGACCAAATAAGAATCTTAACTTTATTTTGACAGGTAAATACATCACCCATCATAAGACCCAAATTATCTGCAATAAGTAAACCAAATCACAAACACAATAATTTGATAAAGAAACAAAAAAAAGATGGAATAGGGATTGATATATAAACATCTTCCAGTTATCCATTGGCTGCAAGGCTTATGATACAAAGAAATTATTTCTGTAAAAGAATCAAAGCACCAGAAAAACTGTGTTATATCACAGCTTGTATTGGCTCACTAGATGGAATCCAGTGTAACGACACAAGAGAGCTAAAGACCAGACTTGCTGTGAAAAAACACTCCTGATTGAGTTCATGCATTGTATGACACACTGGAAAAGGCAAAAAAATGGTTGTATTTGTATCCCCTAACAACAATTCTCATGAGAAAGATTATCAAAACTTCGGTTTGTGGGGCCCACAACAGTGAAAAAGTTTTATCCTACGAAACGGTTCTGCATTGTTCATTTCTTCTTTTAAGGAAATTCCAATCGTATCCTAAAGTTTCCTTATCGTTGTCATTCGTGCAAATCGATCACCAACCTCAGTTCCCTCCTCTTGCACACTAAAAATATGGGTAATCACATTTACCCATTATTTCCCCTAAATGCCCTCTCCTTTTGATGTTATACATCTACTCAACCTTCCTGCCCCATTCCCAGTCTCATTTCTGCCACTTCTACCTCAGTTCCTCACCACATTCAAGACCAATAGAAAAGATTGTGTCGTGATTTTGATTTTCACCTAAGATTTGTTAATCGCCATAGAATCTATAAAAAAAAAAATCGTATCAGTTGTAGGAGAGGGAGACAGATTTTTTTTTCTATAGTAGCAACAGACCTTATCATCGAGAGCAGCACTTGGTCAAACAGATCTCTCATTTTTCCCTTGAATATTGATTTCTTCAATTGGACAATTCGCCATGATTTTATCCTTTCTTTAACTTTTTAATTAGAAATTTTAGAGACAGATTAGCAAAGAAAGGAGATGAAAGAGAGAATCAAGGCAGCTACGAAGGAAGGGATGGATGAAAGAGATGGTGTTGATGGCAATGCTACTAGTTGGGTTGGTAATTAGAGCAGAAAATGCTATGACAAATATTGGGGTAGGATCATAGGAAATAATATCGGCCGATAAGTATCGATTTTTTAAACCTCAATTTATATTGGCTAAAACAATATATATCGGCCGAACATGTATAACATTGGTGATATCGGTCGATATATCGGTCCGAGAATCACCTTTTTTTTAATATATATCGGCGATGGGGCCCACCGATATATCGTCTATATTTTGCCTAATCGGAGAGAATGATATCGGCGATGGGGCCAATATTATATTTTCAGAAATTTAAAAAAAAAAAGGTCTATTTTTCTGTTTTTTAATTCAAAAAAAATTAAAACAAAATTTTCGGCAGATATTTGAAAAAAAATAAGAAGAGAGAATGATATCGGCCAATATCTCAGCCATGATGATATTTAAACCCATGGGTAGGATGGGATGAAATGTGGGTTTTGGAGAAAATTTGGATAAATCCCTAATTTCACATTTTTGTTAGAGAAGAAAATATGTTGGTGGTTGGAGAAATGGACAACGGTTAAAGAGGAGTCGAAATCGGAGAAAGAGGAGTAGGGACACAGAGGGAATTATTTTTGCTCGAAGCTAGTAGGGAACAAATAGAAACAAGTTTTGCATCTTAAACAGACTTTTGATGAATCGCATTAGATAAATGTGAAAATTTGAGAGCCTTAAAAAACGTGGCTTCTCTTGTCCAATCAAACTAAAATTTTATATGAACCATATACAAGCCAAAGCCTTTCAAACTCATCCATCCATGTGGGCCTAGGTGGAAAGTCTCATAAGAACTAGTTCTTAGGGAATTTTTGTTTATATATATATAAAGTAAAGAATATGTTTGAATCTCCAAAATCTTTTTGGGACACAGGTGGCTGGGATTTTTTCAGTAGAAGAGAAAAAGGAGAAATAGAAATAAAGGAATGATGTTGAAGTCGATCTTAACCTAAATGCCCTTTTCTAAAGGGCAGAAAAAGTTGAAGGATTTGGAATAGTTTTTTTTTTTTTTGGTGGGGTGGGGTGGGTTGGAGAAGATAGTTCCAATAGCTTTTTTTCAAGATGTCATGATCATTGAGGAAGCACCTTGCTATCATTTCATGGTATAAAGTTTCTAGGTAATATTCATCAACTTTTAAGCAAAGAACCATCAACGTCAAAGATGTTCTTTTAATTGTTAAAGTGGAATTCTCGATGGCTGGTGCAGAAGCTGAATTGACAGAGGTCATCATTCTGAGGCCACTTCCAGATTTGAAACCTAACAAATATTCAGTAGCTGACGCATTGGTTTTGTAGTTGCCAGGCAGGTTCTCTCATGAGAAGCTAAATGGATTCAGCCCAAATAGGCTGAAGAACAATTCAAGGGTGTTCGTTACTGCAACTGTGAGCAGGTTCATGTCAGCTATACGCTTAAACAGACAAACACACAGAGGGAGGGAGTGTGTGTGTGTGTGTGTTGGGGGTGGGGGGGGGGGGGGGGGGGGGGGGGGTTGGTGGGGAGTGGGTGGTGTTCACAGGCAAACTATGCTGCATTGGACAGGTAATGACAAGAACTTTGCAAGCACATAGAGACCATTAGGAAAAAAATCACATCATAAGCAGCTTAGCAAAAAATAGTCATGTATCATAGAGAACAAGTAAAAACCAGAATGAATGACAAGGATTGCTACTGACCTGAGTTTTTCCCAAGCGTGAAACAAGATCCACTTCATAGTCTCTGTGCTTCAGGGGTTTCCTTTGAACTGGAGGACCTTTAGCTCAGCACATGAAGGTGTTTAACAAACACAAAAAGGCATCATTTAGAACAGTTTGTCTTAGAAAAAAATGATCCTATGAATCTGGAGTTAAATCGTTTCCAGTTGTGAGAAAAGTTCAAATTTCAGCAGCCCGGAACCAGCATGAAACAGGGGAAAAATTACCGCAACTTACCTTTGGACTTCAGTCGTCCTTCTTGCTCCTAAATCACAACGCAAAGTAACACAAATAAGTGAACAGGAGGCACTAAATCAGTAGCAACTTACTGCAAATTTGGATACAACAGTTTGGTGGAAAGGCAATTATCCAATCAACCATGTTTGAAGGAGGGTGGAACTCAAAAACAAAAAAGGGTAGGGCACTGTCTTTTGCCTTTCATGCTCTTTTGTAATCAATGCTGATTGCCTATTCTAATTTCAGGAATGTATGAAAAAACCCATCCCATATAATACAAGGAGCAATTCCCATGCCACCCCATCACATTGTTTGATGGATAAACATCTATTCCACTAAAAATTCAAACCAATTGTGACTTTGGTTTCATAAAAAAAAAAAAAACAAATTTTACTGAATCCGATCTCTACTACAACTGTATGCTTTCTAGTCAGATGATAAATACATTGAGAAATTATCCATTGTGAACCAAATCACTTGAAACTATATTGAAACTATATTTACATGATATTTTATCCCTCATTCTCATTATTATGGCATGAATCAGTTTCATACATAATATGAACCTATTTCAAGATACATGCACCATTAGAACAAACTCGAGTCTTATGGACAGCTAAAGTTTTGTATCCTGTAAAATTATATTTAGAATGATTTGTTCAAGTTGAATTTTGACACACTTCCTATACAAGTGTAGATGTTTCAAATCAACTCATCCTTTTTATCAAAAATGAACATAAAGCATTTTAGTAAGCAAACCTGCTCCTCCCGTTCGCGGGCTCGTTCCAAGTACTCCTCTCGATTAAATTTCCTCCTATAAGTATTATCAACTCCAACGGCCTGCACATATAAAAATCAGTACAAACATAAATTATCCCGAATATCCAAGTATCGATACAATACATTTCTATCCACCAAATTCAGTTTATGAAGATAAAACTCACACTACTGTTCGACTGAGCCATCTCGATCGTAATTGTAATCACAAGAGATATTGAACCAATGACTCTGTTGCCTCCAAACCAATCTAAAGTCGCTTGCTTTATGCCATCGATACAATAAAAATGCGAAAGCTGAAAGAAAAAAAAAAACAGAAATGAAGTAAATTGAGCATTGGTGGAATTGGGAATGGAGATGATAGAGATTATTATTGCGATTATTATTGTTAGAGAGAATAGGAACATGCAAACGCAATAAAACCAGATAAAAAAAGGATCTTACTTTTTTGCTGGATTGAAAACGAGAAAATCAGACGAGCTTGCGGGATCCTGATATATCAGTATTGCAATTTTGGGTGAAAAAAGCAGGATTGAATCAGGTTTTGATTGGGTTTGTATCGGGGCGAAGCAAATAAGATGAGATTTGAGAAATTGCCAGGGAGAAGCTCAGAAACCCTAATCTGTCTGGATATTAGGGTCTACTCGAGTGGGAAAAACAGGAAATGGGAGGAGAAGAAAGAAGTCAGGACTCAGCACTCAGGACTCGGGACTCGGGACTCGGTGCAGCATTACACAGTAAAGTATGAAATTTTGGAAACTCTAGGGAGACCCTGCTCATGTCAACTGAGTTACACATTTTGACATGAAATATATAGAAAATAATAGAAAAATGAGAAGATATATTTTTAGTCATATAGTTATGATATTTTAAAAAAATATTATTATAGATTATTGTTTTTTTATAGCTCGTATGACAAAATTATAATAACTGTATACAAAAGATTTTCTTAAATTATGTTATTCATGAAATTTTTTATTTATCTTCACACAATCATAAAGTGTCTTAACTCATAATAAATGTGCAATCTCTCTATGTAAAATAATTACTCAATCTTTTTAAAACAGTCAATTATATTATAATGTCTGAGCTTATTTTTTGCACCATTATAATAGGTTCATTAAAAAAATTATGTTTGAATATAAATCTAAAAAATTTCTCCATCATATTGATTGAACCACCTTTTACCAACTACAAAAATTAAGCGATTTTAAATTAGCCCACGTTGGTATAGCTCAACTAGTAATCTCCCACCTCATAGAAAATGTCAAGTTCGAGCCTCCATGACCTCACTTGGTATGCTCCAAGTACAGTGGGTATCACCCATGAGAGTTTTACGTTGGGTTTCCTGCATTTTCCTACACGTAAATTAAAAAAAAATAAATAAATAATAATATATATTAATTAACTCAAATAATATATTTTTTGAATTATATATTAAAGACAATTATAATCCTAAATTATGGGCCTCACTCCTTAGTGTCCCACCTACTAGCAATCAACATCAAATAACTTAATCTTTCTCTCTCCACCCACTTTATGATGATGAGAATTGAATGATCGAATATTAATCACAAAGGCTAACAAATTGTGAAAAATGAATTCCATCAAATTATCTCAAGTGTTAATTAATTAATATTAAAAAACTATTGAAATGTTTTAATTTTAATATTTGATCCAACAATGAAGATGTACTAAATGAACATTGAATAAAGTTACACCTAAATTTAGAGGAGAAAAAGTGATTTATAATTTAAATTTATCATCGAGTGAGTCTTATATAAGACATAATAAATATGAATATACAAAGGTAAGAAAAATTATGTGAATGAGGTTTTGCTCAGTCGTTCATTTTTATTACAGGAATTAATAGATATTTTATTGGTTTTTAAATAAGCAACATCATTATAAATAATAACAAGTGAATAAAAGTGATAAATGACCTTATAAGGGTGTTTAGAAAGGTATGTTTTATTTTATGTGCTTTTCTAAGTATTGTTAATGGGTGTTTGGTCTAGTGGTATGATTCTCGCTTCGGGTGCGAGAGGTCGCGAGTTCGATTCTCGCAACACCCCAGTTTTGATTAATTATTTATTTTAGTATATTTTTATAAAATACCAGTCCTGTTTTGAATAATTATTTATTTTAGTACATTTTTATAAAATACCAGTTAATTACATCATTCTTAAATATTAATTATTTTTTCATATTCAAGGAGTATGCTGAATCTTGACGGCACCTATTATTACTGTTATATTTTTTTTCCTTTTTGAAGTTTTCAGTAATTTGATGTAAAACAATAAAAGTAAATTTAATAAAATCATATTACAACCCTTTCTTTTATAACTTTACAGTTTAAATAAAAGCTTGAAAAAGCATTCTTAAAAAATAGTTTATATCATAGTCTTTCAAGTAATCACCATATAAATCTAATTGTTAGACTATTTTCTTATACTCCTAGTTGTATCATTATCATCATTTTGCTAGTCATTGAACAATTGACTATGTTAGTCACATAAAATCATATATACAGGCAAATAGCCAGTAGGGCTTAAATCGGGTTGGATCAGGCTTTTACTAATATGTGGAACCCGACTCGACCTGACCTGAACTTTTGACTCAGACATCTTGATCTGACTCGACCCGAATTATAACCCGACTCAACCCAAAATCCTACCCGACTCGCATTTTGAACCTACTTTAACCTACTTTTTACCGGGTCAAGTTGGATTTGATCGGATCGGGTCGGGTTAACTTAAAAAACTCTCAACTCAACCCGACTCGAATTCAATGCGAGTTTATGACTTTTCAACTTGATCCGACCTGTTGACCCGACTTTCATAATCCTATCCGCATTATTTTTGGGTCGGGTCATGCGGGTTTGGGCCAAAACCAGACCCAAGTTTCACCCCCATGTAGCCAGTAATATATGTTGAGGATTTCACTCTCTCTCTTTGAGTCTTTCAATGGTTTTCATTGATTATGAGAAAAGACTGCCAAGATATTCAACATATGATTACAGTGTATATTTTCATATAAAACTAATGATAACCATGGATAAGTCTATTAAAAGTTATTACCATTGGGTCAATGAAGTTGCATTTTTAAGAACAATACAACTTTACATATTTATAATAATTTTAAGTGAATACAATTTTTGAGTTAGAAAAATAAACATTTTTTAATGAACTACATATTAAAATATAAACTCTTCTAATATATTTGAAGAGTCATATATGACAATACATGTTTTGACGGTCATAAATATTTATATTTATTATTGCATACGTGTAATTGTTGATCTCAAATAATTTTATCTACATGTATTGATGAACTATTGATTTCGTTTACAAGCAAGAGATGGATTTGATAAATTCTATGTATTAAGTCGTAGTTATGTTAGTCCCATCAAACTTATATTCTTTTTCAATGAAAATTTGTATGTAACCTAGTTTTTCGGGGTCGTTGTATTTTTCTTTTTTTTTTGTCTTCTTTTATGTAATTGCACCTTTGGTACTTTTTTTACTAATATATTAACCATTCAAAAAAAATAAAAAATTTGCTTTGACTCAATATAAGAAAATTTGAGCTTAGTCATATATATTTTTTTCTTTTAATCTTAGTTCAATGTAACTTGAGTTCACCCAAATTGTAAAATGCTCATATAAATTTGTCATTTTCTTTCCTCCAATATTTTGGTTTATATATCTCATACTTATTGATTCAAGTCCATCACCTCAATTACCTATAGTAAAAAAATCACAAATGGGTAGAAAGCTTTTTCTCTTTAATTTTTCATTAATAATTTATTTCATTTTTTTTATAAGATTTGGATTGGGATGAGGAAAATGAAATTCAAATTGATTTTAAGTTGGGCACTTTTTAAAAAATTAGACCAGAGTTAAAAGGGAAAAAATACTCTATTCGTCTTATTTTAATTGTCCCATTTTTAAAATTTGATTTTTTTAAGGAATGACTCTCAAAAGGCTTAGGAACTTCTCTCAAAGAGTAGATAGATAGAGAGAATAAAAATGGTATATCAGACAACTATTTTGCGATAGTCTCAGAATGTATATCAGATAACTAAATTAGAACAGAGGGAATATTATTTTATCGAGTCAATCTGATGAACCCATTGCCACACTGGCTCCTTAGAGAGTTCTCATCTAAATAGTGTAATTAAGTCAGCTAGAAATTAATAATGTGGCTTATAGTTATTGATCGACAAATTGACAACAACATTTAACCAGTATTGAAGCATTTGATAGAGAGACGTGGATACCAATTATCTTACATAACACATGGTATATTAGTGAGAATGTGAAAAGAAAATATAAAGATTTTTTTTTTAAATGATTCATATATTAACATATAAAAGAGGCACCGAAGCTATATATATATAAAAAAAAAAAAAAGAGAAAAAAACTACAAGCAATAAAAACTGAAAAAGAAAAAGTCCAAAGCACCTTAAGATCATACAAGATCAACATACTCTTTCCATGCTCATAGAATGTCTCACATATAGATATTTGTGAATTCTTATAAAGAGGCAACCCACGATGAATACACGTCTTGCAATTGACTCGCTGGACTCAACATATCTTTAGAGATCCTATTATTATATTTCCTCTAAAGGCTTCAAAATGTGACGAATAAAGAAAAATGTCAAAGAGTATTTAGACCAAAGGAAAATAATGTCCCAAACAAAAAATAACTCAACTACCGACGATGACATGGTCCAAACCACACAAAACTTGTTTAAGAGTGAATTCCAAACTTCAACAGAAGAGAAAGGACATTGAATAAAAAGATAATTTGACTTTTTAGAGACTTGTAGACAAAAAGAACAATAATGTGGTATAAAAATTCAACAAAAAGAAATATATAAAGATTATTATTGATAGAAAACCAACAAAAGTATAATGTTGATTGTCATGTGGTTTAATACAATAATAGCGAACAATTAAATATAAATGGCTAGTACCTTACAATCATCGATTCACATGAAAAGTTATCATTATATGTCAGTAATCTTAAACTCTTCAATTAAAATATTTACAAATTTTAAGTTAGTAAGACTTTCTTATCCAATATTATATCATATGCACACTAACAATGATAATATGCTATGATCTATGTCAAATAATAATACTAACAATAATCATCATCATTTAACATTTGTACAAATATAATTCAGTTGATTTGAGTTTCTAAGAATAGACTAGATATCTTAGATTCCAACTTTTTTTTTTTTATATAAAATTAAACATGTAAAGTAAATATTACCTATAAATTTCAAATTAATAACAATCCCCCATACGATGCAATTGCATCTTCGTAATTCTTACTTTTATGCTATTTCTCAAGCAAACAACATTTGATCACCCAGATAAAAAATATATTTTTCAATTAAGAGTCCCATCTGGGCCAAAATATATTTTAATATTACTTTGGCAGGGAAAGAACTCTAGGAAAGCGCCACGTGTCTCTTACAAGAGAATGAGTAAGGAAAGTTCTGGCTTTATTACATTGCGATGGAGTTTTTGTCTTTTAAATTCCCCTCTCGATTTCTCGCTTACCCGAATTCCGTAGTACCAAAAGAAGCAGCAGAAAAAGGACACCTGATCTCGCTGGGAAGCCGACGATCCGACGGAATCCGACGAACTCGCCGGAAGACGAGAAGATGAAACCGATGGAACGGACAATCAATATCAACGAGTTAGCCAAGAAGGTTGATGTAGACAATCGGATGTCCCTTCATTACTACTACCGAATCGCTTCCAATCTTCTCAAGCAGGTCTCGATTTCATTTCGGTCTCTGTATCGTTTTTCATTCAATTAATTTTGTTGTAGATTATATAAATGATTGTCACTTCAATTCTCCATAGTCTGTGTTTTTTAAGCGCAAAATTCCGGTTGTTATGATCAATTGTTCAATTAGGGTTCATAAAAAGATTCCTCAATAGGGTCAATAGAGTTTGATCAACCCAAACGAAGCCCACCCCTCTAGTTTTATTTCTCATTGTATCGGATCCCTACTCAATTGACCCCCTCTTGAGTTGATCTCACTATCAAGATTAGTAAAATGCGAGGCATACCCTGGAAGTGTTGGCATATTTATATTGCGTGATATGATTCAATATCTTTTCGAGCTCTCAAAATTCCAACCAATTAGCCACATCAGCATCTGGGTATAAAACGACTACAATTCCTTATGCATATGGCTTCTCCCAAGGGAGTTTTAATTCAATGGGAGATGCTATATGTACATGGAGTTGTACCCTTTTCATACTAATGACGTGGTAAGCTAGAATTGGTTAAAATTTCTAGAGTTTAAAAAAGTTGCATTTCACCGGATACTACTAAGGGTACAAAACTTGGGTATGTTTAGCATTTTGTTGCCTTCAAAACATGCCCTTAAGCATTCCAATGAAGCATAGGCATTTCCAACCTGCCAGCCATTTGGCATGGAGTGGCTATCCCATGTTCTAGTGTGTGGATGATCATCAATTTTGGAGGTTTGAGTTAAATTCTTAATTTTGATCTTGTGCACTGTCTTCTGAAGAAGAAACATAAATAAATTTCATTTTATTTCAATTCATTTGTTGTGCCAATAATGCGGTTATTTTAAGACACCTTGAAAGATAGGAAATTGTCTCTTACCAGATTACGATATAATGCTAAAAGTGTGTTGTTCACGAAAATTTCTCTATGTATATGATGATGGAAGTTTGGTGGCTATGATTCTTTTGGATGTTGTTTCCGTATAGGGTAAGGTTTTGTTGCTCGGCAATTCACCTTTTTTATTGGGCGGGGGTGTGGAGGGTATGATGACATGGTCCGCTTTGTAATGTGGTTATAATGACCTAGGTTTTGGTAGCAAGGTATCCCAAAATTGCAATCATCTTGAAACATTGTTTGAACATGGTGGGTTAATCACATACTTAGTTGCATTATTGGGACTTGAGGTCCTTGGAAATCATATTTGGTGGGAGTGTGCGCTTCTGACCATTTTACCTTAACTTGGTGATCATTCATCCTCATCATCATTTTGCCACTTCCCCAATCTATATGGAGTCAGTTTTTTGAGTCCTTAGTTTCCATTTGTTCCTCATCGAAGACCACATCTTCCATCACTCCACATTCAACTATCCCCTTCTTACACCTCTCAATCCAAGTTTTTAAGGGTCTAACCCTTTTCTTACTCCTCACAGCTCACAGCTCACAGCTCATAGTTTAAAAGTTTTTGTGTTAGAGCTATTTTTTGGACATTTAAGGACATGCCAAAACCATCTTAGATGATCGTTCCTCATTTTCTTCTCTATTTGGGGCATCTTTAGGTCCCGTTTGGTAGAAATTCTCCTTAGAATTTTACATTATTTAAAAATAACCTTAGATGATAAAAGGACTGAGATTGATGTGCTAAAGGGGACATGATAAATTGTGGACCTACGGGTCTAACCGAGAAGGAAAGTATGTGTATGTCCATATTGAGAAGATGATGAAGAAGAAGAAAGTGTAAGTGGGGTGGTGGAGATAGTGCTGCACTGCATGACCCTTGCCTGCCCTTGGCTCTGCCCTTTTTTGTTGCTATGCTTTTAGTGGTGGCTGAGTTAATCATAGAAGCTAGGATTTAATTTCTTGATTATAGATAGGCCAATACCTTGTGTCACCAGTTTTGAATATATAAATTAGGGAACAAAACCTTGCATACTTCTCCAATTAGAGCTTCATTTGATGTGGATAAAGTTAAGGGATCCCTTTTTTAATGGTTTCACGAAGGATGATCTACAGGTCTGGTCTCTGTATATGTAAATATTTTTGCTCCATGGGGATTGTCCCTTTAATGTTTTAATTTTTGCTTTACAACTTTGGAGCTTCCTTTGATTTGCAAGCTTAAATTTTTTTTTTTTACTTCCGTTTCATGGCTTATTATTAGCAGCAGAAGTGTATAATACTGTGCTCAACAGATAGGTTCTAATGATTTATCTGTATCAAACTTCTCTTGTTAACCAAGACATCTATAGTGAATTACTTCTCGAAGAGGCATCTTTTTGAAAAGTAATAACAGGGAAAAAGTCTTTTTCCTTTTTAATTATTTCTTAGCAGGAAATAAACAACATTTTCATCCAATAATATCTTTAACTTGATGAAATATTTCTGATATAATTTGTTTCTTGGGCATTCTCTATTTCTCTTACAAGTCTAACCTTGTTTGATACATCCAGGCAAGCATATATCGGGAGGAAAAGAATCTCATAGATCTATACATTATACTTCTAAGATTTTCGAGGTAAGAAAGAATAATGATGGCCATGCTGACTGCTTTTTTGTTAGTTTTCTTCACTTAGCCAGCTAAAGGTTCTCAATTTTTTTTTTTTTTTTGGTTCACCCTTTCTCCCATGTGAGGATGCTCGCAAACACAGAGAGAAACACACATACACAGTGTACAAGGAATGTGGTTGCACCTTTTCTTGTCTTGTGGGGTTTGTTAGTGAATGTCCAATACATGGAGTTGGGTGGGATATGTAAGGGACCATGAGGATGGGGGTGGCCAAAGTGTCTCTTAGATCAAATCATAT
This sequence comes from Chimonanthus salicifolius, assembly GCA_013350335.1. Taxonomy (NCBI): domain Eukaryota; kingdom Viridiplantae; phylum Streptophyta; class Magnoliopsida; order Laurales; family Calycanthaceae; genus Chimonanthus; species Chimonanthus salicifolius. The sequence continues at coordinate 32,628,284 of CM023540.1, read as the reverse complement.
TGATCCTTGCTTTTAAGGATGCAAAGTTAAACAATTCCATATGGTGTATCTCCTTTGGCATTTCAACTTGGTATCCAACAGTGAGTGATGCATTTTCTTTCGTGTTACAAATTTTGAATCCAGTAGTGGTCAGTGCATTTTCTTTGTTGTTTCAAACTTAACAGTAGGTGTCAGTGTATCAGTTGGATAGGTTTCAAGTTGGTCTCTTATTGCATGTGATCGAATGATATGATCTGGTGTGGCCAACCTGCTCCAATGGTAGTTCAAGCGAGTAGGTGGGAGCTGTATTAGGGACTGTTAGGGGGTGGTTGACAAACATGTCCTTCCATTGTCTGTAATCTTGTGATTTAGGGCCATTAATGTCTCAACCCTTGCAGACTAGAAATTTTCATTGCCCTAGATTAGAGCACCAAGATTATTGGAAAGGCTTGATTTTTCATCCGCCCCTGTTGTTAGACTAAAATTTTTCATGGCCCTAGATTACAACCACAAGATGATTGGAAGAGTTTGATTTTCATCCACCCCCTTTCTACATGGTCCCTTAGAGGTTGTTTGTCTATTTCCTCAAGGGTAGCAATTCTGTGGAAAAAACTATTTAGGGTTCTATTCACACTATCCAATAAGTGCTATGAAATCTGGCATCGTTTTACCGCTCGAAAAAAAAAGATCTGGCATCGTTTCGGGTGTGAAAACCTGACGTTCTGGCTGTTTGCGTCAACCTTTATTTTTATTGAAAGTGAGAGAGTGGAAAATGTTACATTTCTTGTGATCTTGAAAGAGAGCTCATTCCATAAAAGAAGAAAGAAAGGTATCATTTTCCATGCTTATTTTTTCATAACTGGAAAATGACAAACAGCCTCTTAGAGCCATATCTCTACGGTTCTCCTTGGTTGCTTGCCAATCATGAGGCGATTAGGAGATGGGAAGGTCTTCATGTGGATGAGGGTGAGAAGTACCACCTTCATCAATGATGTTGGCCTAGTCATAAAAAAAATCAATGATCTTGGCCTACATTCAAGTGATCCGAATGTCAATGGTATACAAGGTGCAACCTTCACAAACACTCACTCCATGAATTTGTTATACATTTCAATTGCACCATCTTGATGTAATTTTAATAAAGTTGCAATTTTGGATCCCAATTCAACAGTTCTTCTCATTATTTATCTGAATCCCTTCCCCTAAATCTCATAGTCATGCTAAAGGGAGTGAAATGTCATGATGTTTATCCTTGCACTTCAAATTGTCACAGTTTAATGTCCGAAACTATACCATTCCATCGTGATTACCAGATCTTGCTTCCAAAAGAAAAGACCACTTTTAGAAAGGTGAGTACAATTGTATTTATTATTTATCTTCGGCTCATGAAGTTGTCATCAGATGAATCATATGAAAAAAGTTATGAAAACTGCTTCTGACTCTTCCTTTGTAATCTTAGAAACTATTGGAAGCTGTCAATGAGTTAGAATCTCTGAAGCCAGTTGTTCAGCATCAAGTTGATGAACTAAAGAAAAGCCAAATTGCTCAGCTCGATCACGAGGAAAGAGTTTCAAATAATTCAAGCTCTTTACCTTTACATTTGGTGCCTCTCAACAAACAAGCTTCCTTAAACCCTGGCATTAAGCAGGTTTTTTCCCCACTTCATTGGGCCTATTCATATTTTTTGAGTTCCATGTATGAACAACTTAGTCATCCTCAGAGGCTGATTTCACTGAGTAGAGCTAAAGGTTTCTTGAATGGTTAAAGATTTTTTAAGCTTGTGCATTTAAAAAAATCTTTTTTGAAACGTTTTAAAAGACGTTTCTATGCTCTCCATCTCTCTCTCTCTCTCTATCACGGGATCAACCGTAGTCCGACCATTTAGAACTGCCAACAGCAATCATCAAGGGTAGATGTGCATTTATAAAGGTATAAGTTGGCCTCCCAAAGAATGCCAATACTTTATTGGCCATCCAAAGAGAAAATTTCTGGTTCCAAATCTAGCAAGTGCATTTCTAATTTCAACTCCAGCAAAATTGACTCTCTCTCTCTCTCTCTCTCTCTCTCTCTCTCTCTCATTTTAATATGCAGATTATGTTAAATTTTACCTTTACTTATTTGATTCAAAATTCTATCCATTCTTTTTTGATAAATACAGCCAGATAACCTTGGTGATGCATCTCAGTATTTATGGAGACACACCAATGAGCCCAATCATGTTTTATCACCCAACTCCATGCCGATTGACAGGCAATTTCAGAAGCTGTAAGTATTGTTCATTTATTTACTCTCTTTTTTGCAACATCTAGAGATGCATGTACTATTAGATTTGACATATTTGTTCATACCATTTGTACATGCAGCAGATTTTTTATTGTACATCAGACCTCTTGATGCTGGTAGTTGAAGCAATGGCTATCAGTACACTACAACATGCACAAAAGTTTATACTATTTTACTGTTAAAAAACTGATGTATTGTTTGATAATTTATTCAGAAATTTTTCTTTATTTTTACGTTATATGTCCTGGTTCTATTTTGCTTTAAGAAAATTACACAACTGCAAATTTGGAGGGCCAAGCATGTGGGCAGGTGTAAGTGCTAATTGAGACATAATCCATCTCAGCCCTTTCTAAACTATTTCGACTTTCGAGGTCATTCTTTTTTTTTTTTTTTTGAGTATTCCAATGGTTGTTAAGATATATCTCTCTCTCTTTCTGGGGGTGGGGGGGTGTTAATGGCTGAGGTTAATGGACCTTTGTTCGTGAAAGAAGAGAGATGCAACTGAAGTACAGAAGAATAATGAGTAGAAGCCTCTTTGAGGTTGTGGAGGCCCTGTTCATGGTTTCCTGTGTATCATCTCCATAATTGGAGCATTCCACATGATCTCTGCTGTTGAAACAAATTTTCTAGTATTTATGGAAGTCTGGATGCTTGCATTCATCCCAGAGTCTACTTAGTGATACAATCAGGTCTATCCTAGATGGTATTTTGTCCTCAGATCCGACATAGTATCTTCCGTCATCAGTATTACTGTTTTTTTTTTTGAAAATCAAGGTATCCAAGCCTCTTAGAGCCCTCATCAGTATTACTGTTATGGGTCCTTTGTTTTTCTTTGATTGCAAATGAATTTATGATTTGGGTTCAGTCCTTAACTGGGTCTGGAATCAATCAAATTAAGAAACCAGTGCCTATTTTTCATGGGTTGTGAGACAGTTCCATCCTTGCCTGATATTCATGTGAAACAAGGGAAAGATTCCATATGTGGCAGTGCTGAATTTCATGGTTTGTGAGACAGCTCCATCCTCTGTTTTTCTCTCTTTCAGTTTCCTCATGTGACAGATTTTGTTTAGCATCGCTTTGACTTCAACAATCTCTAAGTTGCCAACTTCATGTGACAGATTTTGTTTGGCAAGGCTTTGACCCTCTTATGGGTTCCTTACAATCCAAACGTGAATCACATGTGCATAGGTACATATTCAGTACATATGTACGTAACTACATACATAAGTATGTAACTACATACATATGTACGTAATTACATACATATGTGCATGTGTGTCCATGTGTACATATGTTTATGTCCGTACATCTGCGTACAGATACTTACACACAATTTGATGACTTCTATCTGGGGCCGACAGACACATAAATACAAAATTAGGATACCCTAGGAACTAGTCCTCAAATAACAATTTGCGGACTTCTATGTGGGGCTCACCATGATCATGATCTGTGTGAATGGGTCAGCTGGAAAGTTTTTTGCGTAAATAAGGTGCCCATAAAAAATCACCTTGAGTGTATGAGTGAAGCCATGGTTTTTAAGATCCCAAAGATTCAGTTTATCCAACATGATAAGTGATTCTATGCCTTTTTAATGCCTCAAAGATTCAATTTTGTCCAAAGTTAAGCCATGTTTTTTAAGATATTAAAGATTCAATTTTATCTAACAGTGAAAATTCTTTGAGTTAAATCAATGGGCTGTTAAACTTATATTGGGGTCAAGTTGGGTAAGGGTCCAATTCATGGGGGTAGGTGGGCTTGAGGAAGGAATTTTGGGGTCATGCTGGGCTCCATTAGGTCGAGGTCCTGAAGTTGTTATTTATGTAAGTGAAAACTCCTTTCAATTTGTCTACTAGACAATCATTGAATTGTGAAATTCATACAAATTTGTCTGTAATTCAAAACAATTTGAACTGGGTAAGGGTGAAAAGGTACATGCATTTGTACATTTTTTTTGGGGAGAGATTCATGCATGTGCCTACATGTTGCATCATGTGTGAAATTAACTGCATATACATGTGTCTTTGCAGGGATATCCCTCCATGACCAATCAGGTCATGCCATACTAGCATTTTGCATTTTTTTCTATAGGGCCCAATCTGTTTTGTGCTTTAATGCATATTCTAATCATTCTTAATTGATATTCTACAATAATTTTGAGCAACAGTTTTATATAGTCTTTGTTCATTTTCTATGCATTGAACCTGCACGTTGCTTGAAATATACAGATCTCTCAGTTTACCTCATCCAAAGGAGGAAACTTTGACCAGACACTCCATTTTAGGCCCAAATGGACTTGGAGGCCAATGGATGGGACCTACAGCTGGCATCAGGGTACAAAATCCTTGTATCTTCGATACATATTTTTCCAAAGTTGAAACATTTATAGGCTACTTGTGATAATATATTTCATGCTATAGGTCCAATATCCAAGCAATGCCGACTTAACTCCAATTGAAATTTCAAGGTCAGAATTTTGTGCAATTTTCTAGTGCTTCATAGTTTTATCATTTTTTAATCTTTTTTTTAGCAGTATCATCGCAGTATCATCTTTGAATCTCTATTTCTACGGCTGATCCATCTTTCTTTTTTTTTAAAAAGAAAAAGAAAAAAGTGGCATGGTTGTAATTGACATTTTTACCACTAGGGAGCATTTGGATAACCTAAAATTGAAAGTACTCGAATATTTTGGTAGGAATGAATGGCTATCCATTACACAACGCATCCAGGGTGGCTTGGATGTCAGATATTATATGCACCTATACGTCTGTCAGGTTATTGTTCAGTGTGGAGAGAAATCAGTTAAGGTGTATCCGTATTACCACTTATTTGATGTGATGCAGAAGTGCACAGGGGTGAGGTGATGATGCACTCCTTATGTTGTCTTGTTTGTATGGCCTCCAATGCAGGTACCTATCAGCTGCATTAGGCGTGACAACTTTTTCTGCCTTTCCTCGTCACCATCAATCTGTCGTATATTGATTTAGGTTGTAAGGGTTGGGGGAAAACACTGTAATGTGGTTTCTGATTTCCACTCTGCCTCAGATACAGACAGGATAGATAGCCATCCATTTGGCCAAAATATTCATAATGATTGCAGCACCAGCTATATGCAGACATTCCCTGTGGTTTTCTGAATTTTTTTGACCTCTATCTTACCATGAAGTATGAATACTGAACTATCCTCATTCTCTATTTGCCTAGTCCTTATTCATAACTTACACTATCTCCTGCTCTCACCTGGCAATAGCCAGAATCAGGCTGGACAATATGATCTTGCAGCTGTTAAAGTCAGTGATTCAGGATGGAATGGATCTGCCATGGAGTCAGTTCTCTCCCTGGATGATGGTAGATGGCCTAAGGACTCATCTTCGCTGATTAGTGATCATGCACGTGAAGATGTCATACAGTTGAATAATATCAGGCAGCCTTCTCCTCCTCCGGTTCTTGCTCGTGTACAGAATGATTTGCTTCCAATTCCACCATCAAGAGTTGCTGATCCAAGACCTGGACCAGCAAGACCACATCTGGACGGAGTTTCTGACTCTAAAACTTATCAGCATTTGCACATTGTAAGATGACATTTTCCTTTCCTGTAGGAGTGATCCTAGCAGACAGTCTTGCAGTTCATGTCAGATTGGTGAAAATGAGGCTTTCTACAAATTTTCAATTTTCCCTGATGAATGTGATGCTCACTTCAGTGAACTATTTTACAGCCACCAAAGATGATGGAGGACTTTTTGAGGCTGGCGCAAGCAAACACTGCAAAAAATCTGGAAACATGTGGAATTCTTTCGGGTTCACTAGTAAGCTCACTAAATTGGTAGTTTGAAGAGATGATTTGAAGTTTGTTTTCTTGGTTCTTATGTTGCCCATTGCCACTGCTTGCAGAAGAACAGAAAGTTCTATATTACAACATTGATAATCCCAAAGCAGGAATCAACCTCTGATTCAGTAAGACGAAATTACACTTGTTTTTACTTGCATTGTGTTTCTGCGTTTAAGTTCCTTCCTTTTTTCCCCTGTTTGACTTATCTTGTTATTTATCATAGTTTATTTTATGAATGCACCATTAATTAGTTTGCATACAAGACTAGCTACTTGTTTAGAAATAAAACATCAGCAGATAAAGGATCTGACCAGCAATTGAAATATTGTGTATGTACCACTTGGCCCATATTGTTCAGGCTCTACATGTGAACATGTTAATAATTAACTTTGAATAGTATCTGTTTACCACTTCTGTTTGCTCAATTCATGACCTATTATTTATTATATTGTATACAAGACTGGCTACTTTGTTTCTGTTAGACATATCAGCTGGTAAAAGATCTATCTAACAGTTAACTGAATGTTCATGTACCACTTGGCTCACATTGTTTGGGTTCTAAATGTGAAAATGTCAATTTAAATAGTTATCTTTTTTTAAAAAAATTAACTTTAAATAGTTGCACCATTTATCACACCAAACAAATTCTGGCAAAAATGAACTGGTGCAACTTTCTTGTTTTTATCTAGTTACTTTATGATATCGATTGATATATGTGGATTAAGAGATCAATGCAGCAACCTTGGAATTCAGGTTGATTGGGTTGATCCAAATTGACTCATGGAGAACACCAAAAAGGACAAAGGTATTTGAGCAAGCTCCAAGTAGGTTGTAAGCGTACAGCTTAGACCACCTTGTTCACAAATGGAACTTGAAATATGTGAGAACTGATTTATTGCTGATATTTATTTATTTTTCTAGGCAGTGGTGTTTGAAGATTTAGGGAGTGACTTTATGACTTGGGCTGCTCATAGTAATTTTTTACTATAAAAAAAGTTCCCATCATGATGAATTTGTTTTATGTTCAGTGCCAGACTATGAATGAAGAAGAAATATTTGATGTTCAAGACAAACTTTCACTTTTTCCCCTTGGATGGATTCATGTGAGTTTCTGAAGATCACCTTCATTTCTATTACCTTCTATTTAATCTATTTGACCTGATTCTGAAGCATATTGATTTTCAGACTCACCCAACACAGACTTGCTTTATGTCGTCTGTTGATCTTCACACTCATTACTCCTATCAGGTAAAGTATTGCTAATTAAGATATCTCCACATATTACTTGTTTACTGTATTCTGTTTTGCAACAAATACCTGTTTATTTTCTTTCTTTGTAGTTTCTTGTGGTTGTTGATGTTATTATGAAATGGTAAAAAAATTATTCAATAGATGCCCAAGGAATGTGACACAGATAAAAACTACTAAAAAGGATTTACGCCAAGGCACTTTTACAAAAATAGAAAGCAGACTCCCAAAGGCAACCAAAACCACCCAAAGAAGGATATCATTCTATGAAGTTTGTTATTATCATTATGTACTAATGTGATAGAATTTCAAAACTTTTAACTGTTGCTCCAAATTTTGTTTGAGACAGCCCCACATATTATGTTATCCTGCTAGATTTTCACTCATCTATGTTCTCCTAGTAGGAATTGTTGGCTGTAAACTAGTGCTGAAGGGTTTCTCTGCCATCCATGCAACAATCTGAAACTGCATTGACAGTTTTACACAGTTATACCTGGATGACTTGCATCTTAGAAGCCTAGTCAGTTAGATCGATGCATATAGTATTTTTTTCCCCAAGGCCAAAAGTAGGGTTTTGGGTTGGGTGGAAAGGGGAGAAGGGGGTTGGGGGGGGGGAGGGGGGGGGGGGAGTCAATGGTCTTGGTCCTGGTCCTATTCTTGGGCTTCAATTAATAACTGTGTCGGTTACATGCACACCTTGTAGTGTGGAGACTCTTTTGCTGTAAGGGTTGGGACTAGTCAAGTCACATATTGGAACCTTTGTTGATGGTTTTGGGTTCACCAAGAGTGCCTCTACTTGGGTTGATGAACTAAAAGAACCAGGGAACACACTTTTGTGACTACAGGATTAAGTTGCTCATCTCAGAAGTGCACTTGTCTTTCACCGAGGCAAGAAATTTGAAACAAAAAAGGATCGATACAAATAGATCTAACAAAATGACAGTTGGACCAGTCATAAGGAGATGAGAAAAGAAATATAAAATTGGCAACACAACTAAAAATACTACTAATGATAAAAGTTGTCCAGCTCCAATGTTTGACAGTGAATCCATTGAAAGGTGCTTTAGCCATAGTCCATTAAATCAAATTTATCCCATGAATCACTGAATCAGCATGTTGTGCTTTATCCTAATTTTTTTTTTTTGCTCTAGAGTTAGCAAACCAAGCGATGGCCAAAAGTACCACTTTTCACGTAAATTGGCCGATGGCGATGGAGGTCAATGTATATACAGATTCTTTAACCAAACCTAGGTGCATCAGTCCCTGGTGGCGTGGTGCTTCTTTGTTTATAAGCATTCTGGTCATTGTTTTCTTTAAGAGGAATGTGTTCTTTTTTTTTTTAACAAGAAAAGAATTTGTTCTCTTCTTAAAAAAAAAAAAAGGAGTCTTGTCAACCATGCAAGCCCACAAACCTTGTCTAATCAGTACAGGGGTTTGGGGGCCTGCAATTGGGGTTGAATGGGTCAGATATGGTTTAGATCATGGGTCGAATTAGTAATCAGATCTGAACCTACCCTTATCTAATCCATGTCAATAGCTTTCCAGGCACAACCTGTGACTTTAGTAGATAATGAAAAACAAATGAATCAGAATAATGTTTGATGGCCCAGAACCACAAGTGAAATGGTTGACAAACCATTGAAATGTCATGAAGAAATCCAATGACTGTTTGTATAGTGAGAAGTGGTGAGACTTTTCTTGTTTGAATGCATTCTCTAGGAGAAAGTGGGGCCTACAAACAGTAGATCTTCCCCTCCTCTAGGAGAAGGTGGAGAACACCATATTCTCTGAGAGAAGAAAAGATGGCGGAAGTTCTCCTACCCCTGGAGAACCTCCTACTTCCTCATTCAAACACAGCCAATGCTTTCACCTCAGTCAATTGTCAATCATGCAATAACGCATGAAATCCTACTTCCTATTAGTTGTATATTTGATTATAAATCCTCTTTCAGGGTAGAAGAGTCTTCTAATGGTTGGAATTTTTGTTTCTGTCATTTTATCAGGTCATGTTACCAGAAGCAATTGCAATTGTTATGGCACCCACAGATACAACCAGGTAGAGCATTCCCCCAAAAGATTGTTACAATGCATTTAGTGACTGGCACAAACAATTCGGTGGAAACAGCACACAGACTTGATAATGTCCATCGATAACAATTCATGTGTGCTGTTTCTAATGATAATTAGTTGCAAGGATACTGATAGAAAAATGGAAAATTATAATTTATTAATCCTGTTTTTGGCTTTTATCCCAGAATGTTACTGTCTTTTTTTGCGACCATCCATTTTTAGCCTCGTCTTAAAAGGGGATAGAGCCTTCAAATTTCCCGTAATTGGATGGTTCATTAGATCATAAATTGGATTGCTCAATGATGGCCTCATTTATAGGAGTTTGAGATCTTTTTCTCAAAAAATTCAGAGTTGGGCATCTGGGAAACACATAACCCAATACATTTTGATCCCTCTCTAGTGATGATTTAACCCTTTTGATCAACAATCTTCAATTATTAGTTGCAGGAGCATATTAGATATAGTTTGATTGTTGGTGCACTCATTCATTTTTTAAATGTTTCTGTAGAACCCATGGCATATTCCATCTATCAGATCCAGCCGGCGTCTCTGTGATACGTGGTTGTCAAGAACGTGGCTTCCATCCTCATGAAGAGCCTGAAGATGGAACCCCCATTTATGAACACTGTTCTCATGTCTATATGAACCTAAAATTGAAATTTGATGTTGTCGATCTTCGGTAACTTTGTAAATGTAGTTACTAACTTAAGTTGTATAAGTAATTCAATCAGTAAGAAAATTCTAATAAAGTTGGATTCGTATGTAAATTATACTCAAATTTTTTATATGGGATTTTTTTATTTTTACAAGTTATTTCTTTTTCTTTTACCTTTTTCACTGTTGCATGAGTAAAATTAGTGAGGATGTAGGGATAGATGGTGAAATTGTACAAATTGATGTATGACAGCAGTTAAATACCAAGAAGACAAATAAAATAGAAACAAAACGACAATACAAAAGTTGATACACATTGATGTGCACAAGCAGATTAAATACTAAAAGGAGGAGTTACAAAGAGTCCTCTCATGATTGTTGCAAAGTTGCAATTTTAATGTTTATTCAATCAAATAGTATCTTTTAATTAATATTTGATGTCAGCTCAAATGGAAATTGGAATGGGTTGTCTTTGTCATTTGAAGAGAATTTGCTTATTGACATAAATTCTTTCATTTCAGTGATAGTGGTGCCTTTTAATTAGTCACTCGGCATGCATTTGTCGGTCGAGATTAAAGTTTTCACTTGAAAATAATAGCTTTGAATTTGTAATATTGGATTTAACCTCAAGCGAAAAGTGTTGATAAAATGTTCTTTTGCACTCTTTAAATGACAATAATCTTGCTACATTGTGAAACGATACCTTCTACTAAAGCAAATGCAATTATTGATCGTAAATTGATGTTTTGATGTGATTTATAGAGTCAATCCTCTTGCAATCATCTTTACTTGAAGGCTCTTTAATTGGGGTTATTACAAATTATTGCCTAATTACTTAGTTGCATTTTTAAGAATGAAAAATAGTTTATTTGTAAAATTCAATCATAAATAAAAAAAATTGTAATGAGGACTTTTATTTTAAGATTTTTAAATTTGAACTTTGGAATAACAAGCCAATAATTTTTTTGTAAAATAGGGACTCTGCTTCTCTAAATTTTATTTTAAACTTATTTTTAAGTTTCGTATATTTGTGGGGGATTAGTATCATCTCTAATAAATTAATATTTTAAAAAATTGAAATTTTACTAATAATTTTAAAAACGACAATCACGTTGAACTTTGCATGGGCCATGGTGGGCCCAAACCCTAAATGACATGTACTGGAGAAGAGCTTTTTCTTTTCTTAAAATAATCACCATGTTTCAAGTGGACTATTTTAATTCAAATCAACATATGGGCTTTTTACTTCTTACCAAAGTAAATCCTCTTCTTTCGGTGGGATGATTCTGACTAAACATCAATTATTAAGTTAAGTAAGTATCTTATGAAAAGATAATATTATTTGTTTTAAATATATGGTCTGTTAAAAGTAATTCTAATCGTTTTGATTAAGTCATATTTTCAAAGGCCGTAAATTTAAAAAAAAAAAAAATTGAATTGTTCAAATTCTGAAAAGCTTGAGATTGATTCAATCCACTACTAATTTTTAATAGATCACATATTGAAGAGAGATTTTTTCATTAAATTCATCACCATTATTTAATGAATTTATATTCAGATGTGAGCAATTATATGCTACTGGTGTTATATTGGCATGTATATATATTATTTTTCAGAGAATAAATTTACATGTTCTTGAAACTCACTATTATTAAGATCTTGAACCAAATTAGAAGGGGACTAAATGTTAATTCAAACACTTAGATAATAGTGATTAATGGAATTTGAAGTTTTAAAATATTCAATAAGTTACTTTTTAGAGCCTTCAAAAACTAATAAAAAAATAAATATGAGTGTAAAAATTAGCCTACCAGGAATAAAGTTTTACTAAAAATAAAGTTAACAAAGTTTGGTTAAAACTTAATAATAAAGTTACGTGAAGCATCTGAATCATCTAGAAAAGAGACACTCCAGCATTAAACAAGAAAAGACGAGACACAATCTTTTCAAAAAAAAAAACATTTCAAAGTCTAACAAAACTTAGCTTCCATTGACGTTGCTCCTCTAGAATTAGGGCAGAATAGTAAATGTGTGGGTATTTTTCAGCGCCTAGGGCACCAGAGCCATATGTGGGCTCACTTTGTGATAATATTAAATTATTAAAAAATTTATTCTCTCTTTTAAATTTTAGATTCCACTGTGTTTATGTTCATGTAATGCTTTCTCATATTTCACTTGATCATAATAAATAAAAATATTAATTAAATAGTTTGTTTTTCATCTAATAAAATCAAGGGCCAGGAAGTCCCATTTTACACACATTGGAAGTCTCATGATATCCATCCATCTATTTAATTATTTTTATTATAGGCTGAGATTTATGTTGGGGCAGGAAACAAGTCCAACATTCATTATGAAAAGAGAGACTGAGGGATTTATAAATAATCTGGGTTACTCTACCTAATTAGCTATCTTCTTGGGCTAGATATCTCCAAACAAAAATTGAGAAAATCCTCTAACCAGATGGGATGACCAGCAACGTTTTATCAATCAGGGGAAAAAATGTTGGGACAGTAAATGAGTCTCATATGACGTGACTTGTCGAGAAACCATAATTTCAATTGTAAATGTTTGGGGGTCCTCTTCTAAAATTAACACTCCCAATTTATAATTTTCTCTACTTAGATGTTTCACATGAAAATAATTTCATAAAAAAAATTGAAGTTATCTAATCACGTGATAACTTAGTGATCCAATTATTTAATTGATCAATTTAATAAAAGTAATTTATTATAGGATGAGGTCTATTTTCTGACGTAACTTGTCAAAACAATATCTTTTCAATTCGTTGTAAAATTAATTACTCTTAATTTATAATCTTCTCTACTCACATGTTTCATGTGAAAGTAATTTCATAAAAAGGTGGAATTATTTAATGATGTGATAACTAAGGTGATCAATTTAATAATTAAACATTTTGATAAAGATCAACGGGTTGAGACAGAAAGAAAATAGAGGGGAGTGGGACAATCAATAAAATGGGTGGACAAATCACTTTTAATAAATGTTTAAGCTTTTTTATTTACTTTAATGGTCGCTTTTGGAATAATAATTAAGAAGATGTTCACACCATGACAAGACATAAAGACCCATGTGAAGTTCTCACTTGCCCATGAAACATGTCCCATAACAATGACCTAATTATGTTGCCATTTTACACACAATGCAACACTATTATATTAAATGCAGGGGCTACATTGAGGGGCTGTTTCTTGACCATACAATTAATTAAATTGATTTGAGTTCGAAATGATCAGTTTAGGAAAATAAATCTCTCGGATTTTAACACGTTGAGATACCGGTCGATATCTGATATATATATATAGTTGATATCGGTCAATATCTCAAATTTTAATTAAAAAAATTAAGTGAGAATTTTTTTTCGACTTAGATATATACCGAAATTTGAACCCATGAATCAGTCTAAATTTAGGATATTATTATGAATATTTGAGTATCTAAGGGATGATGATAGGTAGGGGTGAAACTCGGGTCGGGTCATGAAAATCGGTTCAGCGGGTTGGGTCAGGTTGAGAAGACAAAGGCCCGCATTAAATTCAGGTCGGATTGGGTTGAGAGATTTTCAAGTTAACCCGACTCGACGCGATCAAATCCGACCCAACCCTGTTAAATTTAGGCTAAAGTGGATTCAAAATGCAGGTTGAGTCAAAATTTGAGTTGAGTAGGATTATAATTTGTGTCGGGTCGGGTCGAGACATTCGGGTTAGAAATTTGGGTCAGGTCAGATTTCATATTTTAGTAACTCGGGTCGGATTGGGTTTTAAAAAACCCGACCTGTCCCAGCCTGATTTCAGCCTAATAATGGGTCTATTGAAAATATATTTTTTAGTACAACATCTATAAAAAAGCACTTTAATGGGTCAATAAACTATATATTTTTAAGACGGTAGAGTTTAATAATTAAAAAATAATTTAAATTGATTCAAATTTTTAGAGTTTAAAAGCATGACTTCATTAATTCAATAAAAGTGATTTAGGTGGTCATATATTCTATACAGTACATTCTCAATAGATTTAATATCATCCTCATTTGGTAGATCCTGTGCCTAAGTGTACATAGGTCTCTACGTACAATTGTCTTTTCTAAGGATATCTCACAATCTTTAAAGTTCCGGAATTGATTCATAAAATTATTTTTCTATTTTTTTATCGTTTGACAGAAAAACTTATGTAATTGTTAGGGATAATGATCAATTTTAGAGGCAATGGATTTTAAATATGTATAATTGTCTATTCATGGCTCATGGTGGGGATTCTAAGACTTAGACACATTTAATTAAAATCTACAACTTGAGACACAAATGGATAAAAAGAGTCAAGATAATCAATAATAAAAGATGATGTATCATTTAATAAAATCTTTTATTTTTGTGGTCCTTGTTGTACTCCAGTGAATACTATTCACATGATAATAGAAGATTAATATCCATGTGCGATTCTCACTAAAATAGGGAGAGACATTGCCACTTGCCGTAACTCATAATAGTAAAATAATTTAATTATATTTGACATCTGCCATAACTCATAATAGTAAAATAATTTAATTATGTTGACATCTTCCACACATTGCACTTGAAGTCTTTAATGCAAGGACTTGAGAATTTTTGTCAATTGAATTCAATAAAATCAGTCCAATGTTGACAAGTATTGTAAAATTATTGAATTTTATTATTATGAAATTTTATATTTTAATTTATAATAGGGACAACATTTTCTCACAAATATTTTGTTTAACGCGACATAGATTTTACTATATTATCCATTTGCCTTTGGCATCGACTCGCTGAATCCTTCGCTGTGAATGATTTAAAACTTTCAGTGAGCCAATTTGATAAATAATACAAATAATATAATAAAATTTGTGTCGATTCACACATAATGCATAAGGGAAAATATCTATTCCATAGTAGTCATACAAAAAGTAAAATTTAAAAACTTACAATGGAATAAGTAAAATTTTAAATTATGACAGATAATGATGATTGCAGTTTACCAGCCGCCACATGTACAGTAAAAAGTAAATTTTCCATTCCTTTCATGGTTTGATTTTATTTCCTCTTTCAAATGAATGGGAATAATTTATGTGAAAAATGGAGGTCACATTGATGGCCGTGTTACATGGTCTGAAGGTGGACACTTGGACCCCACCATTAAAAAGAAAAAAAAAGTTAAAATAAACCCCATCCACACCTAAAAAATAAATAGAATAAAATAAAAAATAATTGAATATTTGAATCTAGAAGAATTAAAATTACTATTCAGTAAAATGTGGAATTCCTAAATTATGCATCTTCTTTTTTTATTCAATTAATAAACTAATATGATATTGATTTTGATTGATATGTTAGATCTTCTAACTGTTCAAATCATAATCTAACATTATAGATACTGGTGTATATTTTAATAGGTGAAAATTTGAGATGATCTACATTTTTACCCTTCTAGAAGTTTCCATTTAGGCAATTGTATGTAGAGTCTAATACTTAGCATTCATAAAAAAATAATTAATTGTTTTTGTCCCCTAAAATTTAAATACTCCCAATTTTGGAGCTTTCCTTGTATACAATTTTGAAATATTCAACCATTTCTTAATTATATATTTAATGATTAGACATATGAAGGAAAAACTACAACTTGAGATTAAAATAAATAAATTATGATAGTTAGTAATGTGGGGTGACACCACATTTAATAATTATTTTTATTTAATACCCATGTCAAATTTTCAATCAATTTGGGAGAGACAAAGCCACTTAGCATGGCCTCCAATATGGACCTAACTATGGTGGCATCCCACCCAAATGCTTTTGGGGTCTTGCATGAAAGGGTCAACATTGATGGGTTTTTCATGAAATAATTGTCATGATTGTATACAATTAAATTGAATTAAAAAATCATTTTATTATAAAAAAATTGAGAAAAATTGCACTATTGCTGACCAATCCTTTTCATAAATGATGGGTTATCTTTTAAAAAATTTGAAGTGTACAATATGATGACTTTAAACCCTTCCCATAGATGGAGGGGACCAAAAGAAAATTTTGGATGTCTTCCTACCTTTTTATAACTTTAATTCTATCCATTAAAAAATTAATTCCATGGTAAAATAAAAAAGACCCAATACTGAAAAATGAAAAAAAAATGACTTCTATTAGAGATTTTTCAGTATTTTTCATATGAGTGACTATGTACGAACGTTCTTATTTCATTTTCTACTGATGAAAGGTCATTTGCCTCAATTAATTTGAAAAATCTCATATTAGAAGATTATACCCTATAATTATGATAGTAAAATAGAGAAGAATTGTCTATATGAGTGTAGCTCAACTACTAATCTTTTGCCTCAAGAAACGGGAGATGTCAGGCTCGAGCCCCATGACTTCATTTGGTGTGCTCTAAAGGCAATGGGTATCACCTATGTAAATTTTTCATTGGATTTCCGTGATTTTCTACATATAAATTTAAAATAAATAAATACACAACCAACTATTTCAATTACCTTATTTAATAAACTTTGTGGCACTCATCAATCGTCATGATGCTTTTCACATCAATGATCTAAATCACACTAGATAATGTGAAATGGCTATCTAAAATGGGTGGGCCTGCAAATGAGAGGAACATGTGACAAACATGTGAAGAAGTGGATGAATAAAGGCTTATAAGGTGGATTGTGGTTGAACAAAAGTTCAACTTCATCTTATCATCATAGTAAATTAATTTAATATATTTATAGTGCTTAAACAAATGTAATTTTCTTTTTAATTTAAAATTCAACTATATAAAAGATGTATGGGTGACAATTAGGGATATATAAGAATTCACAGAGTAGGCTTGAAATTAAGCTAGAACAGCTAATTTTGGCCTTTGATTAATGTTTAAACATATTCAGCATTTATGTTTTTTATTTTTTTTTTACAATTTTGAAATTATTCAATCATGTCATAATGTTATGATCAATTCAATGACTTCACGCACAAATGAAAATCTACAACTACAAGCAAATAAAAAAAAGCTATGGTGATTTGTAATATAGGAAAGCACCTAATTTAATAAATATTTTTTTAATTGGGTTCCCTGCACAATCTAAATAAATCCCCAATGTGATGATAGGAAATCAATAATCATGTGAAATTGTCAACTAAGTTGATAAACTTGCTCATGGGCTAGAGTAATGACCTAATTATGTTGGCATTAGTATTATAATGCAAGTGCGTTAGGAATGAGACCCATCAAATGAGTTGTTGATGGGTCCATGAAAAAAAAGTCGTCTAAAAGGTTTTTCAATTAAGGTGATTTTTCGTGGGTCATATATTGTAGCCCAATGGTCTTTGGTGTGGGGTTTGCTCTATCATGTCCCCGGATCAAATCCTAGTTCTACCACCCGACTTATTCAGAATGATTATATGGGCAACGGCAGTGCAGGCCCCAAAAAATTAGTCTTGTTGGAATAATACCTCAGAAATAGTCTCAGTAATAAGCCACAGAACAATATGCCGATTCATCCTTTACAATTGAATTATATCCAATGACATTAGACTATAAATGAGAAGTTTGAAAAACACAGACTTATTGCTAACTTATCCTTTTCATGATTCATCTTTTAAAAGATTTAGTGCAGCACATGATGCTCTTAGACCGTTTTCCATAATTGGAAGGCCCAAAAGAAAATTTTGAATGTACCTTACCTTTCATACTTTGAGGAGGGCCTTCCACTTTTGTTCATTATCAATTTAGGACACCTCCTAGTGAAGGACTGAGAGAGACATGTCATACATCACTTATAGCGATATAAACTTAAATATACTTTCTTCATCATTAATAGACATGTCATTACATATTTACATATATAACCCCAAAGGACATATAACATTTAAGGAAAAACATTCTATATTACTATAATAATAAGGTGAGCGATCCTCCCACGAGTACTTTGTGTATACATACACGGGTTTTACCGTAATGTCCATTTTGCCCTTCACTTGTCGTACAAAAAATGTAAAACAATAGGAATGTCAGAAATCGGCTCACCAAGAGTAAAATCGGCTCACCGGATCACTCGTAAACAGTAAAATTGACTCTCTTAATCACCTGTGAACAATAAAATCGGTTATCCGAATCACCTGTGAACAGTAAACCGGCTCGCCAAAAACTAGTAAAGGATCCGATTGGTGAGCCGATTTCTAACGTTCTAAACTTTTTCGGTACGGCAAGTGAAGGGCAAAATGGACGTCACGGTAAAACTCGTGTCTGTATACACAAAATGCCCGTGTGAGGATCGCTGGCCTAATAATAATATAGTATCTTGAGTAGTGTCTAAATAAATTTTTGAAAATCTATGAAGAAAAACTAAAGGTAAACATTCTCACGCGTGAGAATTTTTTTATATCACATGAGATTTTTTTTTTTTTTAAATTCTCGTGTTACCCTTCCATTTTCTGTGATGGTTGGAAGGGTAAAACGGGAATATAAAAAAAATTGAATTCATGTTTGAGATAAAAAAATTCTCCCGTGTGAGCATGTTATTTGCAATCATCTATTTTTCAATTAAATGAAAATGAGAAATAACTTCTTAATAACTTATTATTAGAGACTTTTAGTATTTTTCCACATAGTGACTATGTTTGGACATTCTTACTTCATTGTCAAGTGAAGGAGGTTATTTGCCTCAAATGATTTCAAAAATCTTATATTAAAAGATAATATTTCTACAGAAGGGGATAAAATAGAGACCGAACTATTCTAATTATCTTTAAAAACTAAAATTCAGATACTCAACATTCAAAAGAATAAGATCAAAACCCATGAGGGTTGATTTGACACTCAAGAATCTGCTTAATATGTGTGAGATCTTGAGTTCAAGTCACTTTCAACATAAAAGAGTCATTTCCCATAATATTACTCGGTATGTATAGATAGGAAGATCTGCACATATTTTAAAAATTAGTCAGGTACTCTAAGAAATATGAATACTTTGATCTTAATGAAAAGAAGAGCAAGATCGAGTCAATATAACTAAACCTCCGTCCTAGGACTTGAACCACCGACCACCCCTATCCATCTATCAATCAACTCACTACTTAATGAAAAGTTATTATACTTAATGGAATTTTGCTAGTTAAGCTAAGAAAAAGTTATTGTTTCATTGTATAGAAAGATATCCATTCTAATAAATTATTTTTATTATGCTTAATGGAATTTAGAGGCTCCCTCCTCTCTTAATTTTGAAACTAATATTTTTTTAAGATTAAGGTATCGAACCGTCTCACATGATTAATTTTTGGGACATGTGTGAATCTTTTAATCCGCACACGTCGAGTACATAACAATGTGGAGTAATTCTTTTTGTGTGGATGAGAACTTGATCTTGAGACTTTTCGCAAAGAAGGACAGGTTTTGACCACCAAACCAACCTCTCAGGATTCTAAAACTACTAATTATGTCGTAACCATGTGATTAATTCGATAATTAGAATAAGTACTAGTGAAAATCTAATACTTAATACACTAATATTTTATTTTCATGGTGCTCTATTCACTCATACGAATCGAAAATGATGTGCACATGATCATAGGAGTACTGGAAATAAATATCCATATGCAATGCTCTACCAAATTGGGAGAAACAGAGCCACAATGACCCATGATAATAACGACTAACTATGTTGCATCTTACCCACAAGAAAACAATGCTCTTGGAATCTTAAATACATCAAATACCATCTCACACGGGTTAATTCAACTAGTAGACACTTTGATTTGGGAGTTCTGTATTCACACGATACTCGTGACTTGCAAGAGGCTATATGTATTCGAAGTTCTACTCAATGTTTTCGTACTCGAAAAGATAATGAGGGTCTTAGGATTCTTATCACAAAAAAAAAACCAACATTGGAGGGTGTTTCTTGAGAATAGTTATAATAAATTATGCAATGCAATTGAATTAAATCTGATAAAATCATTCTAATATTTGAGACAATTGTTGACCTAACTTTTTCATGAATGAGGGGCCTATATTTTAGGTAAATTCAAAACTATAGTTAGACCAAGCACACTATTAGTATGGATGTACATGATCTATGTAGGATCCATTTAATGATAAATTTAATCATTCAAAATGTTATTTTTCTTCGTTAGATTTAAATTTTAATCTAAATTGGTGCCCATGATGCATCCTTATTATTAAATTGAACATCAAAGATGAAAATATTTAACTAATACTAGAGTAAAGAAGATTTGATGGGACCTATTTTGAGAAGTTTAATATTCTCTATAATGATCTATGCAATCATGTAATTCTTTTAATCATTGAGTGATCCACCATCTAATAGAACATGTCAGAACATCTAAGCTTTTTACCCTTTGTGTTTGATAGACCTGACTTTAAATAATTCAAGTATAAACTTTTTCAATGAACAAGAAAGTATGAAAGAATATTCTAATTACCTTCCTTCTCCTTATTCTTTGAAGGACTTAGATATTCGAAAGCTCTAGGATCTCTTGCAAGGCCAATAATTTACTTCATAATATTATACTGTAACGCCCCGCCCTTTTTCACTCGCTTCTTCCCTACATTCTCTTACCACTCCTTAGGCTAATCTTCTGTATCACAAAATGTCGCTTGTTTGGGGAAAATTGCCAAATAAACAACTTGTGTTTCTTGTCCCTGGAAAAATTGCCAAATCAGCATCTTGTGTTTCCTGTCCTTGGGGAAATAAATCATATTTTGCTATGTTGGATAATTTACTGAATAATTATGTTATGATTCCGCAGGTTGTGATTTTTATTCCACATGGTGATATTGTTATGTGTGAACTATTTTATTGGACTGAGTCCATACACACATAGGGTTGGCCAGTTAAGGGTCAGACTTTAGAAGTTCGGACTTAACTCGCGTCGTGACGTCCCGCGCTCTATCACTCTATTCTGTTACAAAAATGTATATATAAATATATATACACTGAATTTACAGAAAAAAACGAGTGAAAAAGGACGGGCCATTACAAATACAGTATAAAAAAATGATTTTAAACTTGAGAACTACCATATGGCGACCCAAGAGATGCTTACTTTATAATAGTAAAAAAATTGAGTCGGAGCACGTTGAATAATTAAAATAAGCAATTCGGGTCAAGTTTGATCAAATTCAATAATTTTGACATTTTTTACATAAGTTAGA
Source organism: Chimonanthus salicifolius (assembly GCA_013350335.1). NCBI lineage: Eukaryota > Viridiplantae > Streptophyta > Magnoliopsida > Laurales > Calycanthaceae > Chimonanthus > Chimonanthus salicifolius. The sequence continues at coordinate 32,607,022 of CM023540.1, read as the reverse complement.
TTGAATTGGATTTATTCAAATCCGATCAACCCTACTTTTGATCTATTAAACTATAATATAATTAATCTCAGGGGCTCTCATGGCAAATTTCAAAATCCTACACTTCACAAGTATACAACCCGCGTGCATGATTTTACGCTAAAAAATTCACCGTTATTAACCTTAAAAGTTGTGCTCGGGTATCCTGTGATTTGATTAAATTCAAATCAATGAGTTCTACACATAAATTAAAAAAAAAATTAATAATAATAATTTGTAAATTTGTACAACTCAATCTCAACCGTAGAAAAAGAAGTAGATTATTCTCCAAGTAAATGACATTGATTATGCAGTCAGTGGGCCCACAACATGTACTGGCGTCTGGGCACATGAAAAAATCGTACAACTTTAAGAAGCCCCACCAAGTCGCATTCCTTAGGTGGGCCACACTCTTCCAACGTCATTGGACCTGCGATGGAGCTTGATTACCCGTGAACGTCACAGTACCACATGACACACAGACTCAGAATTACTTTGTAAGTCGAACCGTACTACTTTTTCTTACATAGTTAATATTGATAAATAGTATATGATTTTTCATTTTTAAACAAAATTTATTAGGAAATATAAAATAGGGTGAAATTTTTATTTTATCATTATCAGTGTATTGTTTATCAAGTACCAGTGTAATGATATTCAGAACAATGTGTTCTCAGTATACTGATAATTGATGAGTAATACACTGGTATGAATAAAATGGAAATTTTACTCAATCATGTATCTCTTAATAAATTTTTCTTGTGTTAAGATGGCGGGCTATACAACTGTTTTTTTTACTCTTTCACTTTTATTTATTATTTTTTTTATTTACGTGTAGGAAACCACAGAAAACCTAACGTAAAACTCTAATGGGTGATACCCACTATTTTTAGAGCACACCAAGTGAGACTATAGGGGTTCAAACTTGACACCTCATGTTTCCTGAAGTAGGAGATTATCAGTTGAACTACACCTATATAGAAAAGTTCATTCATCTTTATACATTCATCCGCTGAATTCCCTTCTAATGAAGGAAATGAGAATGTCACCACTTCCACCACCCAAAACCCCAATTCCCAGCTTCCCTTTCTCACCAGTCTCAAAATTGCACGGCGACGGCACTGAGTGAACTCCATTTGTTGTCAGAAACTCATTGCCATCAGCACTAGTCATCGAAGGGAAGAAGGGAGAGAAGAAGGGGATAGAAAAAAAAAAAATTCCTCTGGACTAAACTTTTTTTTTAATTAAAATAAAATTGTTAAATACATATTTTTTCTTTGATGTTCAATCAAAATTAAGAATATATGAAATGAGCATCAATTCATATCTAATCTAAATATAGAGACGAAATAAGATTTCAATGGATTTGAACTTATTATTTGTAGATAGCCTGCTTAAACCTACGGCCATATATCATACAATTAGTGTATGAGAATCTTTTGTCATACTTTTTTAGACATAAGAAAGTGAAAGAAAGTTTAACTTTCCCATCTCCCATGTAAAAAAGGTATTTATGTTGAAATAACATTATTAAGTAGGAAATGGATTTTTTATAAATAAAATATAATTTATATTTTTTTTTTATGAATACTATGTATTTCAAACCCATTAAATTCTACATTGTTAGATGAAGTTTTGTATTGTAAGAATAGTTAAGTAATATCTTTGATGATAGATAAGGCTGAAACTCATGCGGATCGGGCTGAGTTTAATAAACCCAACCCAAGCTGTATTAAAAAGTACTGAATCTGACTTGACTCAAATCGAATTGCTAACCTGAATTGCTCAACCTAACCCAACCTATATTGAAATTTTTTGAAACTGATTAGATCTGATTCAAGTTTTTTATTCAAATTGTTCAACTCAACCCGAGCACTAGTCTAAATTGTTGGTCTGACTCGGCTCATGTGCTATATTAAAAATTTTGAATGGTTGGATCGAGTCAATTCAAATTAATTTTTTTTTTTAAAAAAAAAAACTTAACTTGATCCAATCTAAATTTAATTTAAATTCTTTTCTTCAACCCAATCTAATTCTATTTTAAAAATGTAAAACTCAATCCAATTATTTTATTGAGTAGAGTCATACAAATCAAGTTAAAACTCGACCCAAAGTTTCACTCCCATAGAATAATTTTTTTTGAGAAATGCTCCTTCTACGACAACTCTGTTTGATGTAGCCAATAATTGCAGATCAAATCTATTTTTTAACGGTGCAGCTTTTTTTCTTTCTTCTTCTTTTTAAGGGTCAGCTGACACGTGCTCTGTACTCAAGTACGGAGTTATTAACATATTGTAGTATCTCCGCAATAGAGATTCCAATTCGATACGGAGAGGGGAATACGGGAATCTGGAATATTCATCGACCAAAAAGATGATGAATTTTACTCTATAAAAAAACGGAGAGATCAATAGATTATTAAAACGGCTCAAAACAAGATCCTTTGAATTATTCTAGCACTTAATTTTTATGATAAAAATAGATTAATGGATAAATATTTTCACCTATTATAATCAACCTAACGGTGAGAATTCATTGAATAGACATAAATTTTAATTGGATCTAAATCTCAAAAAAGGTAAAAAAAAGAATTAAAGATTTGAATTTATTATTCAATGGGTCCATATTGGGCTTATACACTCAAGCATGTCATCATCCACTTGAGATTTTTAAGTTTTCTCCTTTTGGTTATTAATCATCTTACTAGTTAAATCAGTTAATTTATTTACTTAGAGTTTATATTTTAAATTTTCTATAGATGGAAAAATAGTAATGGTAAAAAAAAATCTAATTTGTTAAATAGATATATGCATGTCCATATCTTTTTTATCCATTGTAGTCTAATATAAAAATATTTTTTAAAAGAAATTGTAGAGGATAGATAAGGATACTGTTGTTTTTTTATAACAGAGGATACTAATCCTCTATACCCTGTCGTGGCTCCTTTCCTCACCACATATTCTCCACATGGGATTCACCCTCCCTCCCCTTCCTTATATTTACTCCTACCTTTACCATTTCCACCTTCAAATCCTCTCTCCAACTCTTTCTATCTCTCCTACTCTCTCTCTCACTTTCTCTCGAGATCACATAAACAAAATTTGATCACATACTCTGCTTCTCTCTCTCTACTGCTCTCTGTCTCTCTTGATTACATAAGCTCTCTATCTCTCTTTCACTTTCTCTCACAAAATTCTCATTCTCATATAGAACCATGGGAAGAGCGCCATGTTGTGAAAAAGTGGGATTGAAGAAAGGGAGATGGACAACAGAAGAGGATGAGCTCTTGCTGAAGTACATTCAAGCAAATGGAGAAGGGTCATGGAGATCATTACCCAAGAATGCAGGTAGGGAAATATCAAAGATGTAAAAGGAAAAAAAAGAGAGAGAATAAGTGCTTTTGTTTTAAAAAATAAGAATTTCGAAACAGATCCTTCTGTGCATTTGCATTTGACCAAAATATCTTTGTAATTATCTTCTTCTTCTTTTTTCTCTTTTTTTTAAGTGAGTTGGGTTATTTCAGAAATTTTGTGGTTGCTAAAAAAGAAACTAGAAAAATATGATTTTTAAAAGAGTTGGGATTTTGCTTCTTCTTTTTTTCATTTATTTATTTGTTCATCTATCAAATATTTAGAATTTTTTTTGTTGAAATGAGTTGGGTTTTTGCTTTTTTTACCACGTTATAGAACTCAGTTGGTTGCATAAGGAATCTTAGAGCTTAAATATCGAAAAAGGTCCTTATTAAGAAAAGAGTGAATAAATAATGAAATCGTTGATAGGACTAAATCCAAAAGACTAGCGTGATAAGTGGACTGACCAAATCTTTAATAAATTCTTAGATATCTCTCTATAAACTTTGATAAAAAAACATCTTTTTCTCTCTTTCAAACACTCACATGTTTTTTCTATTTAGTATCAAAACACCTTTTTATCTCTTTCAAGCACCCACATATGTTTTTTCTATTTATGTGAAGCGAGTTTGATTTTTGTTCTTTCCTGTCATTTATTCTTTTGTCTTATTTTGTGTTTTACTATAAAGGCTTGTTGAGGTGTGGGAAGAGTTGCAGACTTAGATGGATTAATTACTTGAGAGCTGATCTAAAGAGAGGGAATATTTCTAAAGAAGAAGAGGATGTTATTATTAAGTTACATGCTTCGTATGGAAACAGGTGAGAAAAAGCCACATTTGTCTGTGGACTGCTTTAGACTTTAGTGCATAAACATTCTTAATATATTTAATTATGTCAATGTAGCTTAATGCCATTATTACTCGTTTTTTTTTTTCATCAATGTTATGTCAAGACCGATATTCAATTCAAAAGACTAGTTTGTTAGGTGGATTGATTCATGTCATTTATAAGTCTTTAAATCTCTCATTTTACAACCAAGTAGGACTCATTCGCTGCCCCAACAATCTCTCTCTAATAGATAGAATATCACCAATCATTCTATTCGACTGGGAGATGCTTAAACCCACGTGCTATAGTTTGAGAACTTAGATTTGATACGACTAAGTATCCAACCCAAAAGACTAGTCTATTAGGTGGAGTGAGTCAAGTAATTTATAAGTCCATAAATCTCCCTCTTCACACCCAAGTACGACTTGTTCAGTGCCCCCAACACATTTAACATTTCTTTCCATTTTTAAAATGTTAAATATAAAATATAAATGTTGAATGAAAAAAAGTTGACATGTCTCTTACGAGACAACAGATAAGAAAATAAAGATTAAAAAGAAGCAATTATATGTCTGCATATGTTTACTTTGATTTGAGTCTATTAGGGCATGTATATGAACTTTTCAAGTGAAAATCATGCTTGTGTAGGTGGTCTTTGATTGCGGGGAGTTTACCGGGAAGAACCGATAATGAGATTAAGAACTACTGGAACTCACATCTAAGCAGGAGAATCGACAGCGTTAGAAGAATCAACGACGGAGCACCGATAGTCGTCGTGGACATGGACAAAATACCTGGTGGGTGCAAGAGAAAGGGTACGAGAACAAGTAAGTCAGCCGTGAAGAAGAAGAAGAAGAACCACCAAGAAGAATTGGGGAATGAGAAGCAGAAATCAATTGCCAAGACCCCATCAACCGTATCAAATAAAAATGAAGATGAAGCGAAAATACCCGCGACTTTTCAACAAGAAAGTGAAGTGATTTTAGACACGATATCAATTGCTGAGATCCCATCAATTATATCAAATAGAAATGAAGATCAAGAGAAAACACCCGTGGAGGTTTTATGCTGGCTATCCTGCAGTTTCCCACATATAAATTCAAAAAATAATTCACCCGCGACTTTTCAACAAGAAAGTGAAGTGATTTTAGACACAAGTGCAGTAAAAGAGAATGAAGAATGGCTAGAAAGTGGAATATCAAGTCCTAGCAAGGGCAGTGAAAATGAAAGAGAGGAAAATGGGTGCTTGTGTATTGACGAAAGAAGAACAGAGAGTGGAGTTTCAGGTAGTAAAGAGGAGAGTGACAGTGGTGGAAATGGTGGAAATGGTGGAAATGAAGAAAGGTGTGAGAATGAGAAGGAAATTGAATGGTATTCTTTGATGGACACTTGTTTTGAAGACATAGGATCTTTACAAGAAGATTTTTCTGGATTTGGATTTGGATAAGGATTTTGATTTGGATTGGAATGGAATGGGAGAGAAGTTGATGATGGAAGATGGAGAGGAGATATGGTCATGGCTTCTATCAGCTGATGCAAATGATTTGTGAAGAAATTGCACCTTAGCGTGTAAATGGTAATAAAGATCATGAGTTTTCATCTTTGGTAAAATAAAAAAAGAGTTTTAGGGCAAAATAAAAATTTGGTGATTCCTTGCATTTGGCATTGGTTGAGACTTTTAAGGGTTTTTCACAATAGTTGTCTATTTGTCCATGAGAGTATTTTTGGACTTTCTCTCCCTTTTTCTTTATCAAGTAGTAGCCTAAAGTAGGGGTTCAAAATTCAATATCGGCTGATATTTTTCTTTCTTCTTTTTTTTTTTAATAAAAACGACTGATAACGATCGATATAATACGGCCAAATATCGGTCGATATAAATCATATATGCCCATACAATACGTATCGGTCGATATTTGGACTCTTGGTCTAGAGTCTAGAGTACTCGTTAGAATTGAAACATTGATGCTAATGATATAAAATTGTAAGTTGGTCTCTAAGATGTCACTCTCTCAAAATGGCAATTAAGTATAATAAAGAGTTTATAGTGATGTTTGAGATATTTGAATAATGAGATTAATGGTTAGAGCACTTGTAACTTTTTTATCAAATAGAACTTTTTATTTAGTACCACTTACTTTTTTGGTCGAATAAAGAATTAGTGCGTGTCGTACGAAGGTGATATAATTGTGTAACAAGATTTTTATTATGCAATATTTTTTCTTGAATTTACATGTTAAAAACTGTAAAAAATCCAGTATAAAACCCCCACGAGGGTGATACCTCTTATTCTAAGGGCACACCAAATTAGTCCACGGGAGTTCAAACCCGTCACTTCCCGCTTCATGAGGCTTTTGTTATGCAATTTAACATAAGGTGAGATAAGTTAGTCTTGTGACATAAAAAAAAGTAGTTATTGATATGAAAATTTAAGAGAAATTAGTCTCAATAGACATTTATAGCTACTTGATTTAAAATTTAAACTAAGTAAAATAAATGATTGAAGTAGAGCTATCTATCAACTGTTCATTTTAATTGCTTAAATCAAATGAATAAAAATATTATGCTTTAATTTGATAAAATCAGTACATTCAACAAAGTGAGTTATATTATTGAAATTAGAATTGAATGATGAGAACTCGTGATGTTTGAATCCTATGATTGTTGATAGAAAAGTAAACTATTCAATATTTGTTAAAATAAAAATGTAAAAAAAAGCCAAAATTACTCATACCAATTAAATAGTCTGATTATATGCCATAAATCTGGAGATAGACAGATGAATTTTCTCAAGGAGGTTCCATCACGCGAGCAACCAGCTCATAGAAGGTAACCTAAGGTGTGGTTACCAATCAAATGTTTTGGTGTTAAGACGTTCGTTCTAGAAAACAAGGTCTTAAGTTCATTCAAGTTCAACTCCTCTCAATCATTTTCTTTAAAATTATTCTCCATTAACTTAATTAGTGTGTGTGGATTAAGAATTTTGTACGAGAGCCCATATAGACACCTGGCTTTCTTTCCTTACACACCCGATTCCAAAACTTTAGGTGAAATGACCTTTTGCCCTTCTACTTCCAATTCCATTGAAGCCACAGCCAAAATACCTTCCTTTGAACGACCGATTCCTTCCTTTGGACGAACCAAATATACACAAGAGAGAGAAAAAATCAGTAGGCCCCACCGTTGATAGAAACCAAAGATCTTCCTTAGCCGTGGATAGGTGGGCTAAGGACGATCATGGTGGTGTCAATCCTAAGGTCAGAAGTGTAGGAACCACTTGGATCTAACAAAAAAACCCAAAAAATTGATTTTCAGATGCCCTAAGCAGCAGCCAAAGAAACCTGCTAGAAGAAGGTCTCACCATACCTAGATCAGAGATCTGATCGTACAGATGGATAGACATAAAAAAACGGAATGGGTATGGTGGTTCCCGCCGGAAGAAACTTTCTCTATCACCTGATCTAAGGCCGAGAAGAAGATCTGGCAGCAGCAGATTTGGTGCCGCCAGATCTTCTTCTCGGCTTTAGATCAGATGATGGAGAAAGTTTCTGCCGGCGGGACCCACCATACCCATTCTATTTTTTGATGGTCTATCCAACTGCACCATCAGATATCTAATCGGAGTATAGTGGGACCCTCCTCTGGCCAGTTTCTTCAGCTGCTGTTTTGGGCGTCCGAAATCCAATTTTGTGGGTTTTTTTCTTAGATCCAAATCGATCCTTCACTTCTCCACCTAGGATCGACACTACCATGATCACCCCTTGCCCACCTATCTACGGCTAAGAATGACCTTGGATTTCGATCAATCGTGGGGCCCACGTTTTTTTTTTCCTTCCCAATCGGTTCGGTGGTATATCCTTCAAACGAATGCGAAAACCCATCGGCTGATTCGTTCGGTGATTCGGTACTTTGAAGTGGAAAGACAAAATAATCATTTCACCCAAAATTTTGAAATCAAGTATATTGGGACAGAATTTTCGAGTGTTTATATGGGCTTCCATTTTGAACGGACACGTGAAATTAATCTCACATAAAAGTAAGAATATCCATGTTAAAAAAAATAAAAATTATACCACGTCGCCTCCCTTGCTTTTGTTCAATTTGGTTCTTACATTTTGATTATTTTTTCCCTCATATTTTATGCAACATTAGAGCCCACTTCTTTAATTTGGTTCTTCTAGTGGGAACCCCTTTTTAGGAAAAGTGGCCACATGTTCCTTCCTTTAATCACATCGTGAGAGTAGCAGCCCTAGAAAATGCTATGGAAAGTTCGACTGATGCGACTAACCATGTCAGAGACTATAATTTATTTAGGATTAATTAAATAAATGATCATAAACAAAGTCTTTTAAATTTCTTTAATCTTTCTTTTTATATAAAATAAGATAATTAAATTTAAATAAAATTAAAATTTTCAAATGTTCAATCGAACCCTACTAATAAATTTAAATAAAAAATAATGTTTTGATGAGTTTACATTAAATATCAAATGGGCTCTATATATGAGCCGTACACCCAAACAGGCTGTATTAAAAATTTAAAAGTTAAAAATCTTTATTTATAATATTCAATTCAATAATCATTATACATTGGATCAACATCAATCTAATTTGAATCTAAATATAAATAAAGAAAATAACATTTTGGTTTTACATATATTAAAAACATCCAACGGTTATAATTGATCATTACCGACATTATCAAATTATTTAAATAGAATTCTGTCAACTTTCTAATTTATATTATTGTTTCTTTTTCTAGAAACAGCCATAGTTAATAAATTCAAATTTTTTTAAATTGAATATATTGGGTTCAGCTTTTCTTTTTTTTATATAACAATGGATATCTTCACATGAGACTTATTTTACAAAATCAAATATTCTATTATGGAAAAAAAGTTATTAAAAGACACGAAATAAAATAAAATGATTAAAAAGGCTACTTTCGTAAGTAAAGAACATACTTTTTACCTGATCACTTACTTTGTCATTCTAATCTGTAACACGTGATCCACCATCATATATGTAAAACCAATTATTGAAATTCTTGTCTTTGAACACTTGATGCCAATGATAAAAGGACAGAAAAGGTAAGACACATGGCACTCAACTAGATTGCTGACCCCACCAATAACTTTGGGTGGGCCAGCTCCATATTATCACTTTAGTTTAATAATAAGTTATTGACGGACCACGGACAAAAATCGCTGCCCCGATCAAGTGAATAAGACTTGAGAAAGATTCCGTCCTGTCGTGGGCTTAGGTACTGTTAATTTTTTTTTAAAAAATCTTCACTTATTCTTTGAATTGTTATATAAATTATTTTTTATTAACATTAAATTTACTTAACTATAAAAATATATTTTTAAATTCGTGGAGTTGTCTTAGCCATCAAGAACTCAACTGAGATGCAAAAGATTTTAGTTTTAAATTACTCTCAACATAAAAATGTCACTTTTTATAATATTATCCGATGTATGTGAATAAAGAAGTTTACATATGCTTTAAAGATTAGTCAGGTGTTCTAAGAAACTTGGATACCTATATTGAAAAATAGTATTTTAATTTGAAGTAGTTTTAAAATATGTGTTTAAACATATTCATCATTTTTTTATAATATCTTTAAAATATAAATTGAATAGAAGTAATTCAAATGAAATTATGTATAAAAAATAATTCAGAGGGGGTTGACCTGACAATCTTCTCAATGAAATTACTCCAAATCAATTTATTCAATGTATATCGATTGAGAGGTTAACACATATTTTGTCTCACCTTACACATATTAAAAAAAAAAAACTGCATGAGTTAGATGCTATATAGAACAAGACTCAATACGCTGTCTTATATCAGTTTATTTTTATTAAAAAGGAAGATCACACTGAACAAATTTGTTTTCGATTCATCTAGATTTTTCAGATCTGATTTGATATGAACTTTTTAATTATTTAGTGGCCTAAAGTCTTATTTTATTCTAATATGATCCCATTCAATCTCACTTTGGTTTTTATAAAAAAATTAAAACTAAAAGATAAAGAGAAAAGTATTTTGATTTAAAAATGAAAGATATTTCACCCTTTCTAGATTTATCAGACACTTCCCCACAATTAAAAAATCAATTTAAAAAAGTATTCTTTTTTTTTTTTTTTAATTTGATAATCACTTGCACACTCTTTATTATACAAGTATCGAGCCAACGTGGATCTCATTTGATAGGTACGATGAAAATCTCTATTTTAAATATTGGATTTAAAAAAAAAAACTTAATAGGGCAATCAGTGTATGCAGTACGTGTTCTATGGTCATTAATATTGAATATATATATTAATGATAGATTTATCTCTATAATCTGACCAAATTTTAATTTTATTAAGAAATAAATTCATCGGTGGATAATAAAGACCATCCGCTTGGAAAATAAATAAATAGTTTTTCTTTATTCGGAAAAAATGTTGTCCGATTTTGTAAAAATCACCTGCCATTTTTCAAAAGTTGCAAAGAACCCTTATATTTCTACAATTAAAAAATATGATAACACTTCTGTGTCGGTGAACGTAGTTCTTAGGAATCCCATGTGTGGCCCACCGGAATTTGAGATGACACTCTCTTTTTCACTCTCATCTACTTTCTATGAATTATAAATTTAAAATTTAAACTTCTTTCGGATTGATTTCATCGTTGCATTCAAAATTCCATTCAAAACTGATTCGGTTCGATCATTGATTTTTATATCCTTGAAAATCAAGCTTTTCAAATCCAACTTACTTACTTCTTTAGGATAAGTGTCATTTTAAAAATACTTTTCAAACCCACTCATCCTCATACATGGGAAGGCACCCTTGTTTGAGGTCATTGTTGTTAATTGACAATGTCACCTAGCTAAAAAGAATTGTAATAAAAACAAAAAAAAAAAAAAATTAATATTCTAATTTTGTAATTTATCTTCTCAAAAAAAAAAGGACCAATTTTGTAATTTATCTTTTGAAAACTTAATAATAAACTTTTGCCCACATGTACTTCAACTAATTGCCTCCTACCTCAGAAAGCGGAAAGTTACAGGTTCGAACCCCAATGGCCAAACTTTGGTGTGCCTTAAGAGTAATGGACTCATCCGTGAGAATTTTTGTAAGACTGTTTGAATTTTCCACACATTAATAAAAACAAAACCAATTTATTTGTGATGAAATGATTGAACGAGGATGAAGGTAAAAAGCTCGTCTAAGTTAATTGAATTTCAAGTTAAATCCTAGTTTCAAGTTTTTAAACTTGATGGAACTCTTGTAAATCTCACTTGTCTAAGTCAAAATCTAAAGATTTTTCAAATTCATAAAATTACCTATTCCTAAATCACAAAGAGCAAATAAGGGAGATTGGGGTGTTGATTTTCAATATAGAGACTGAACATTTATATAGTTAAGTGGGACAGATAGAAGACTTCATGAATCATATAATTTAAAGAAAACTCCTCTATCTAATTCCTTTATCTAATCGTCATAACTCTATGAGATAGACCACAAAAATCAATGACTTGTAACAATTAAATTTTCAAAGTCTGAAATATGGCTAAAATGATAAATGAGTTCTCAAATTTTACCCATCAATTTTCTTTTGCAAATTTTTATATATCTCACCCAAAATGCTTAAGCCACTTCAAATTTTAATAAGCAGGGCTTGCCAAACAGGGAGACTTCTAGAGTTTTCAAATCAGAAAAATTTAACTCAAAGAAAGAGCAGCCCTAAAGAGACTGAGGTAACTATTTTCAAAGAGGAGACTGCATATCTATTAGATTCATTTTCCTAGAAAACAAACCAAGGAGCTGCAGAGAACCTGCAGAAAACAGTAATCAGGCCGCCAAGAAATTTTCCCACAAAGGTTTCTGTAATTTGCAAATGATTACATGATTTACAAGATGAATATCACAACACACACTTGAAAGTTACATACCTCTTACAAAATGATGGAGGATCTCCAGCAGTGAAACAAGTGGTCGAGTAGCTTCAGGACAAACAAATCAAGAACATGGCTCATCCACTGCAAATATGCTTCTGGAATTCCTAGAACCTCATCTTTGATCCTAATCCTCCTGTGAAGACCCATTGATGTATTTTGAGGATGGATGCTCAGTTATTTGAACTTTGAAGCATTCCCACCCAATGCGGATCGTCTAGATGGTACAACTCTAATTCTCTCCAACCCATTTGCTTCAAAGACTCCTTCCCCAGATTCATCTTTGAGATGGAAGTTTGGAACTCCGTAACATTTTTCGTCTCTGGGTTCAGGCTCCGATAAACCCATTGGTGAACGCTCCTCAAGAAGCATACTTTGAATGCTTGTAGATTCCTGGAATTCTCTTACATCAACTAAAGGTTTCATGTATGTGCAGGTTCGATCCTCAGAATCTTCCACGTTAGGCATGCTCTCTTCGCTGCTGTTGTATGGCGATTCAAAGGCAGGTGGGCTGGGTGGCTGGGCTTTCATCTGCACAGATCGCAGCAGTGCTGCCCTCCTCAAGTCGGCTGAGTGGCATATGTCGCTTGGAGATGATGGGAACCGGCCCTCTGAGTCTGACCCACGTTGGCGCGGCTGAGAGCAAGCCCGATCGGTAATATTGCAGCTGAGGGAAGGGTATGAATAAGGGGGTGGGGATGAAGAAAACCCAGCGAGAGGCCTCTGATACCTGTGAGGAGAAACTGGACTACTCGGATTAGAAAGGCCATCATGTTGAGAGGTATCATAGTATCGAGTGTCATCGGAATCTTCCGACATCGGTGAGTACTGTGAGCAGACCTCATCCCTAGAGAGACCCAAAAGGCAAAAGAGGATTTGGATGTAATTAACAAGACAAAAAGTTCTGAACAGGTAGCAATACGAAAAACAAACTTCATCAAGGGAATGAAAGTACCGTTAATTTAAAAGATCCAAAGTATCAAATGCGACAAAACAGTGCCTTCAATTCAGCAGCGAAATCTTAACATCACGACGAGAAAAAACATAGACATGGTTTATAACATTTCCACAATGCAGTAAATGGATTGGGCTAACCCAATTTTCAAGCAAGCCTGAATCTGACTCAAATCCAAGTATGGCGTCTTTGAGGTTCCCCTAGTAAAACAAAAGGGCTGTGCACAGCACAAAAGACCACCTAATTCTTCACCACGCCAACATAGGAAATGGATGGTCGGAATCGTGAATTCCACTTCTCTAGGTCACGTGGTGTAAGAATCTGGTATATTTTTGGAATACAAAAATAAATGCTCCCATCACTCTATTACACCCGCTTAAAAAACTGGTCATAACTTTGTCTATATACGTCAAAATCGCACAAACTTGGGCTCATTGGAAAGGTTATTGAATAGTTTTCCAATGAAACCAATTTTATAAAAATCCAATATTGTTTGGTACATCAAATATGCCTACAAAGTCACACCACATTTCTGCCAATCCCTAAGTGACATGTGTCCTATCTAAAAAATAATGGGAAAGGAGGTGGTGCCTAAAGATTATCCCAAATTGGCGTAGAACATTCTAAACTTCAATTACTTGCTCCTTAAATCAAGAGAGTAGGAATCTTCAATGTAGGCAGAGAGATATCCATTCCCGTAACAAATCCTTCTCTCTTTTGGACTACCTAATTGGGTCAAATTGGGCCCAAATTGAGAAATTATGGCATAACCCATTACCATACCAAATAAGTCACTTATTATAGAGTTTTAGGCCCAAAAGGATGCTTAAATGGGCCTCTCTTTCACGATAACAAACTGCATAAAATTGGTGAGCCTTTTCTACAATCAAATTAATTAGTGAGGATGCCCATAGCAGAATCTCGTCAGATGTGGCCTTCCAACAAAAAGGCCATCACTCTTGGAGGCTATTTGCCGATTTCCGTGAGGAAAGGATCTCATTTTTTGTGCTTTTAATAGAGAGCCCTTACTCCATGGAAGAAGAGGATCACATTTTCTGTGTTCTTCATTTCCATCAGTTGGAAGAAGAGAGAAGGATCACATTTTCTGTGTTCTTCATTTCCATCAGTTGAAAAATCACAAGCAGTCCATTAGAGGTTGTTTGTCTATTTCCTCAAGGAAAGCAATTCCGAGGGAAAAATGATGTTTAGGTTTGAGTCATATCATTCAACAGGTGCTATGAAATCAGGTTTCATCAGGCTATAGAAACTTGAATATTTGTTGTTTATATCAAACTCATTATTTTAGGTTGAAAATGAATTGAGTATTGTCTTGGTGAGCAAAGAAGACATCCCTCTTTTTTCCTCGTTAAATTTTACCACCCACCCTTTCTTTACAACCCCACCCCCCACAACCACCCCCACACACCCCGAATTGGAAATGGATTCTTTGCAAGAAGAGTGAATGTCTCATTTTTTATGTTCTTGGCAAAGAGTCCATTCTATGGAAGAAGAGAGATGGGTTTTATTTTCCATGCTCTATGCTCTACCTTTCCATCAATGACAAACAGCCCCTTTAGAGGTTGGTTGTTTATTCCCTTGAGGAAAGCAATTTGACAAAAAAATTTATGTCTAGGTTTGATTCATGTATTAAAAAAGTCCATAAAGTCTAGCTTTATATTAGACTATAGAAACCTGACATATTTGTTGTTTGCATTAAAATCTTTATTTTCGTTGAAAATGAACGAAGTGTTATCTTGGCAAAATGAGGAAAACCTCTCTTTTTTCCTCATGAAATTGTCTTATCCCTCTTATTGGAAATGGATACCTTGGAAGAAGAGGTAAATGTCTCTTTTTTTATGTTCTTGGCAAAAAGCCCTTATTCCATGGAAGAAAATAGATGGGTCTTATTTTCCATGCTCTTTACTTTCGATGAGTGGAAAATGACAAACAATCCCTAAGGGAGCCAAAGATTCCAAATGGATTGTATATCATAAACAAACAATCAATTTGGGGTGCAATAAAAAAGTATAGACTTGATTAAAAGAAAAAGAGAGAGAGAGTATTTCTTGGGATCGCCCATCCAAACACTCAAAATTTTCCCTACGATATTTGATAGCATCATTGATCAAATCAATGATTTCTATTGCAAGATTTCTTAATCCATCAGGTTTTGCTGAAATATCAACAGTCAAACTATCTCCAATATATTTGGCACAAAGTGCATCTCCTAAAGTGAGAATGGAGAGATAACCTCACCCACCCAAGTGTCCTCCCAAATCTGATCCACTCATCCTCATAGTTCTTGATATTTTTCTATTACTTCTACTCATCATTGATATGTCTTTCCAAAATGGAACCTTGAGAGCCACATCCCACTTTCTTCCCCACCTTGAGAGCCAGATCCCACATTTCACTCTAGTAACTTCTCCATGAAGATTCTATTTCCTCAAAGTTATCTCCACCATAATTTATGCAATAGAGCCCAATTCATTTGCCACACATCTTGAAACGGAACACCAGTCTCCATTAGTAATTTCATAATCTACTTCACTGGATGTAGTTTCTTTTTCTCCTCCACCCCATCCCATAGGAGATCCTTTTTTAGATTTTCGAGCTACATATTGGACTTGTAAACAACGATAAATGGCAAATAGAGAAGTTTGCTGGGGTTGAGTTATTGAGTGAGATCCTGCCACCAAAAGATGGGAAAGTTTTTTCTGTGACTCTAATTTCTCACTTAAATCTCCTAGTGACCAGATTCTACACACTAAGGTTGCCCCAATGGTCAGGTGCCTCATGGCTTTGATGACATCCACGATAGTGGAGTCTTGTCTAAGTAGAGTATCATAATTTATAAGTACCAAAGAAATGGAATACCTGCAGATTACCAAACAACTTAAAGGAGTGTACTAATGTATATTCCTGTAGGACAAGAAAGGGGCATCTTTATCTTTGCAAATGTATATTAGTTTTGGGTTAACTTTTCTATGTAAACCATTCTTAGCTCCTTATAGGTCTCAAAAGAACGAATGTAGCAACTAATGCAAATAGAAATAATAACAGAATCGGTCCTCCCCTCGCAAATCAAGACGACAAGGTTCCACTTCTTCTGCACATCCCATTTTAATATTGTATCAAGGCCTTGCCGTATTCTCTATTTCTCCAAGAACATCTACTTCACGCTGATCAAGAATGGGCCTGTGAAGTGACAAAAGAGTCTCACATCACCTAATTTGAGAAACCAATGACTCTATATAACACTTGAGGCACCATTCTCTTAAAGGATAGCTTTTGAGAGTGAGTTATACCTCAAGAATGTTATCAAGTAATGGTTTTCTAACATGGAACTAGAACAGGTTCCACGTGCAGCCACTACACATAAGGGAGGGTGAGCAGTTGCACGAAAGGGAGGGTATGAAGTGGCAAGAGAGTCCCACGTCGCCTAATTTGAGAAACCAACGACTCTATATAATACTTGAGGCACCCTTCTCTCAATGACTAGCTTTTGAGAGTGAGTTCTACCTCAAGAATGTTACCAAGTCAGTGGATCTCCTCTGTGAAGGTCTGCACTCCAATCGATGTCCAGCAAGGAAAAGTTGTGCTATCAAAGAGGCTATGGATAGATGATGACGAAAATCTCCTAAGGATCCTAATGTCAAATATGTGTGTCTGATAGGATCCCAAGGACTCATCTTGTTTTCTGTTCTCAGTTTATACCTTTTAGACCTTTTCTTGTACTTTTCACTTTTCTTTAATAATATTTTCCCTTTGTTACCGCTAAAAAAAAAAAGAATGTTATCAAATCATGGTTTTCTAACAGGCCCCACATGAGATTGGTTGTTGTTCTTGATGTTTTCTTTATCATATCGGTTCTATCAGAGAAAATATGATCATTAAAAAAAAGATACTCTTCAAGAGGCATTATTGTTTTTCTGGTGTATGTTGATGATTTATTGTCAGCAGTCATGACCTTCTAGGTATATAAGAATTACAACATCTTTTACATAATTGTTTCATGTGAAGAACCATGACAAGTTGACCACCTGGGCTTGAGGTGAATTATTTGGAATATGGTATCTTTGTATCATCAAAAGAATACCCATGAACATCAAATTGCTCATCTTAACAAATGCCCATATAACACCATCAGCACTCTTAAGGTGAATATAAAATACAGCTGTGATAATAGAGATCCATTTGACAATCTGCATCTCCATTGGAAAATAATGGGTAGTCTCATTTTTTCTTGCAAAGACATCTCCACATACTTAATATGTCATCCAGATTGTAAGCACCAATTCATGCATGGTCCATGTCTTCTACATTTGTGCAACCAAGCACAGCAAGCACACAACAAAGATACAGCATGACTGCAAAGTGCTCAATTATCAGCACAAGTACAAAGCCCAAGACCACTTCAAAAACCACACTCGATAGACTTTTTTTTAACGACCAAGGTGTCCAGCCCTCTTAGAGCACCCGACTAATCCTTAGGACATGTGCAAGACTCCCTACCCACACACACTGAGTAACTCTACGGAGAGTGGCCCTTTGGGGTGGATGGGAATCGAACTCAGGACTCCCGCTTCCTGAGGCAGGTTCCTAGTCATCGCTCCAACCCCCATTGGGTTACCAAACTCGATATATCCGCATGAAAAACTATCCTAATTAGCAAACATAACTAGCAAAAGACATCAGGACAGTTGGAAGGTCCTCACTATTGCAATAGTGATGGTTGCAGGTCCAAGCCATGGTACCAATGGGAAAAAGGAAATGAATCAAAGATGTCCTAATGAGAAGGTAGCAGCTTCAGGCATTAGCTTGAACAAAAAGGGAGATAGAACAAGCTCTTTAAACCTTTATCGGATGTCACTGAAATTTTCTAAAAAAATCCATTTAGCAAAAGACAATGGAAGCATATCAACATCCAGTTTAATATTTTTCTATATTAAACCATATCATGTCTATGAACCATATAGTTAGGCCACTCAAGTTAACTGTAGGAAAGGATAAAAGATACAGCAGAAAATCACAACGAAGGGGCATCAATATGGCTGTAGGCTGTCGCACTAAATATTGAAGGCAGAAACCCAGTAGATAAATACCATTAAAAAATATCAATAGTTACCTCATTTGGGGTATATGGTATAGGTTATGGTCTTCTACTCTCTCCACATCCAAACACAAAAATCTTCATAAACTTTAAGGACGTTGCTGCACAACTGAAACAGCCCATTTGAATCAAGCAGTGCCAATTCGAGTTAAGCCACCTGAAATGCGTATGTCCTTGCTTTTAGCCTAAGAGGGGCACTGGGATTTCTTGTCATTTATAGAGAGTCTAAATTAATTAACCATCTTATGTATTTGCACACTGGTAAACAGAAATTATCTGTCTCATGTTGCAATGAAGCACTGATGGGGACATCACAGACTTAATTTATCAATTGGATCATGAGGACGGTGGAATGAAGAAATGGAACCACTTATGGATGAAATTGTGAAGAAAGCTCTCATTGTGCAAAAGAAATTTGAAGGTGCTAAAAGGGGCCACTTAAGGCTCAATTTGGGCCTAGAACTTCAAAATGAATGACTTATTTGATGGTATATTGAGCCAGGTCCTTAATTTCATATTTTTAAGCTTGATTTGGCTCAATTTGGAGGCCCATTCTTGGAATGCAAGGAAGAGATGCGGGATTTACTTTCCACCTACTTAACTCCCCACCTTAAAGATTCCAATCCCTATTTTTTTATGTAAGGATTTGAATGTGGGAAGCAAAGCTCTCTCTTTTTAGCACTTGCTTCCTCTCCCGCAGCAAGTGCTCTTCTTTCACTTGGAGGGCTGTGCTCTCCTCCCGGTCATCTGACCATAATCGCCCTACTGCTGAACTTGATTCAGCTAATGAGGAAGATATTGCAGGCTGGCAGCAAGGAATAGCTTGCATCATCGGTTCAGTTTGTGACAGAACCTAGCAATGGTTAGTCAAATTCATCCCAACGATTCATCTAACTCGATTCTACTATCCATTAAACAAAAGACTGTTTGGATGGATCCCAAAATATGCTTTTGACGATTTACTTATAACCAAATGAAATACACATTGTCAGGTCTGTATCATTTTATTTAGGTTGAATAACCAGTTCTTGATTATGTGGAAGCAATTCAAATTGACAAGGCCCTATAATACAGTTGGCAAGTGCCCAACGTCGCAACTACAAATGCTGCAGGCCATTTCAATTAGAAATAAATTGCAATCATATTCACAGAGACAAATTCTGAAGTAGGAAGATTAAAGTGATCATTCATTTCCATAATATTCCCACATAATTAGTACAAACTAACTCAACATTACATAAAGAATTAAAAATTAAAAATACCAAAAACCAAAATATAAAATAAATAAATAAATTTACCTGGGATAACACATGCCTTCCGACCTAGCTGGAGAATCCATGAGATTCTCAGAAAGTGATTCTCCAACTGTTAATCCATTCAAACTGGATGCCATTATCTGACCCCAATAAATATATAAGTAAATAAACAAATAAATTAAACGTCCTAAAAATGCCTGAAAAGTAGTTTCCCAAAATCGTATTTAGAAAAAAAAAAAAAAAAATGCATCACCCAAATAAACAAATTGAGACCCAAAATCCAATTTCAAGCAAAACCCGTTAAGATTCATCAACTGAAATTATTTTTTTAAGAACCAAAACAACAAAAACTATTGAAAATAAATTAATCAATAAATAAATTACTAAAAATGCTTGAAAACTAGTTATCTAATTTCACATTTATAAAAATAAAATAAAATAAAAAATTAATCACCGAATAAACAAACTGAGACTCAAAATCCAATTTCAAGGAAAATCCATCAAGACTCGTAAACTGAAATGATTGAAAAAAGAAGAAGAAGAGCAAAACAACAAAATAAACCAAAGATTCTGAAATGATAAATTTAAAAATAGCAAGAAAATAAAATTGAAATTCCGTTGCACAATGAAATGATTGGTGACAGAAACAGACCTCACTTAGATAACGTTTGTGGGAGTGTAGATTGTCCACATACACTTCATCTTCCGGATCTCTGCTTCGCTTTCCCGATGGAGAAGAACAACCCGTTTCCGGACCCATTTTTCCCTCTGGAGAAAGAAAAAAAAACGTTTCGGGTGCAACGTGTTTTCTTTGGTTTTTTATCGGTTTTGAGAAGTTGACAGCCATGATTTGAGCAGTGAAAGGGAAAGGCGATAAGAAGAGAGGGTCACCTTTCTTTTGGTCCTCCCCCGTACTACCAAATTAATACTGCACCAAATCGGGTCAGCCCATTGGGTCATCTCGGGTCAGGTTCACTACTAGGTAATTGTGGGTTTGAATTGAAAAAATTAGAATTTCGATCTAATAAATAAATAAGTCATGTCTAAGTTAAATTATTTAATAATTGAGCCATGTTTGATATTTGGAAGTCAACCTGATCCATTTTAGCACCCTTAGTTGCTAGCTTATAGATAATGATTCTAATTATAGCCAAAAAAATGTGCTCTAGATTAAGAAAAAATTATAGCGATCCACCATGGGTATTTTGTTCATTCGACACGGGTTTTAGTGTATTTTCAATTTTACCCTTCGCATGAACAGTAAAAATTTTTTGAGCTGATTTATTGTTCATGTGAATTTCGGAGAGTCGATTTTCTATTTATGCAAATTTCGACGAGCTGATTTACTGTTCATGTGAATTTTAGCAAGTTAATTTTACTGTTCATATGAAGGGTAAAATTGAAAAAACACTAAAATCCGTGTTTAATTACACAAACCTCCCGTGAAGATCGCTACCCAAAATAAATGTTTAAAATTTTCCCCTTAAAAAACTTCAAAATTCTGCCATCACCAAATCTAGGGCTTGATTAGAGCAGTATTGGGATTTAGTGAGGCTGGTATCTGCCCAGGCCCAACTAATAACAAGCCCGTGAAAACAGCCCAATGGACCTTTTAGTTTGCCCTAAGCCTATTTATTACTACTGAAGGCCCAGACCAAACAAAGCAATGGTAATTGAGAGATGTTGACAACTCAATCCAAGCCCGCTTATATTAAGCAGGTTGCTACTTTTGGTCCAACCCATATTTCGACCTTTTCTCTGTCACGGCCGTAAATTATTTCTAATTTAGGGCAACCAATTTGGGTTGAAACAAATTCAGTTATAACTCAACACATACAATTAAGTAGACAATTGGATTTAATATAATGTACACTGAGTTGATTTATTTTATATAAAAAGGTATTCATAAAAATAAGTTTTTATCACAAAAATATAATTACTCTAAAAAGTTAAAGTTTCAAAAGTCATTAGATAAATATATAGAAAAATTAGATACACGTATATAATTTCAGGTAATTCAAGTAGGTTTGAGTCATGAAAAGCTTCACCTTAGCCCAGCCCAAAATAAACATGGGTGAGGTTGATTTTTTGTCTGAAGCGAACACATTGGGTTAGACTGCCCATTATTTCGGGCCAGATCAAACGAGTTCAAGTTAACACTAACTAACTTTCATCCTTAGTCTCTAATTTTTGTTATGGAGACGGCAAGCCCAAGCCCTAGCTTACATGTTTAATGAATGGCCTAATTTACAGGCCCAAAGTCGACCCATTGAATAAAATGGTTGTCTAAAACTAAGTGAGCTGGTCATGGACCCGGATTAGGCCCACAACTAACCTTGAGCTAAGGTGCGGGGTAGAGTTAAGTACAACCATTGTGACAAATACCGTTCTTGAGATATTAACGGCAATTGGTAATAACGGGATATTTTTAAATTCTCGGATTTTTCTCAGGAATTTAACGGAAAAATCTCGCAGAAATTATAATATTTAAAAAATAAAAAAATAGAATAAATAAAAAATTAATGAAATAAAAATGGTATAGGGAATTTATCGGGGAATTTACCAGTAATTTACCGGGATATTATCGCGTTATTAACGTTTATCGCGTTTTTAACGCGATTTTATCGGAAATTTATCGCCGTGGAGATAAAAATGCGTTTTTAATGCGGTAATGGTATTTTGCAGATAAAAACGAGGTAAATTTAAAAATACCGCCGATATTTATGACAAGGAGTACAACAAGGTTTACTAAGTCCAATGGCAGAATTTACTATAACAACTTTTACCGAGTCAAGTTCAAAAAAAAAAAAAAATCCTGAGTCTGAGTTTTATGTTTTCAAAGTATGACTCAGATTGACCCTGTTTCAGAGAATCCAACCTGACCACAATATAACTTTTTCCCAATCTTAAGCTCTTCCAATAATCAGCATCAGATCAAATACTCTCTCCGTCCCATTTTAGGAACTAGGGCTGCAATTTGGGTCGGGTTTTGGCCTGACCTGCATGACCTAACCTGAGAAATCATGCAGGTCGGGTTGATAATTTGGGGTCACAGGTCTGGTCGATTGAGAAGATAAAAATCTACATGAAATTCAGGTCGGATTGAGTTGAAGATTTTACAAGTTAATTCGACCCAACCCGGCTAAAATTAGGCTAAATGGGTTCAGAATGCAGGTCGATTCGGGTTAGAATTCGGGTCAAGTCGGGTTGAGAATTCAGGTTAGATCGGGTCTGGTTTTAAAGAACCCAACCCATCCGACCTGAGTTGCAGCCCTATTAGGAACTCTCTATATAAGGCTAGCATTCTATGCGATCTCATCCATTTTCAACACATTTTATACTCTTCAAATATGAATGAGATAAATATTTTGGTACAATTCCAAAATCTATATCAGATAACTAAATTGGGACAGAGTGAGTAATAATTTACCATAATCTATGCTCGAGTGGGAACAGTCCCACATCGCCAACAGGGGTATGGGATCCTTTATATAAGGTTGGCTCTCCCTCCTTCCAAGCACAAGGCATTTTGAGAGTTTCCCTGAAGTGGGTCCTCATATGCAAAGCTGTACAGACCTTGATGAAGGTCCAAAGCGGACAATATTATGCTGGCGAGAGCGGGGTGTTACAAATAGAATCAAAGTACGATTCAACTCTCAACCGAAGGTGTGGGATTGATCTCCTCATTACCTACTGAAAGATACTAATATATTGTATTTATTAGCTATGGTGATTCCCATTTTTTGTGGGGCCTATTGGAGTCCAAATTAACATTCTCTCTTTCTCATACAATCTATCATCGTGAATTATTTCATACATAATTTGAATTAATTTCAAGTTGATCTCACCATTGATTAAAATCCATCCAAATTATTCATATTTTCACTATTGATCTTTGAATCCTTAAAAATTATCAATTTTCAAATTAAATAAATCTTATTTTTATACAAAAAAAAAAATATATCGCTCATAAAAATACCTTTGAAATTCACTCCATTCCCATCCGATACCAGAGGCCACTGTCGGTCCATGAGAAAGCCATTGGAGATTCCTACTACTCATGTGTATTCAGTATACACTAAGCATTTTTTACTAATATAACAACATAGAATAATAATTTTTCTTATCTTTACTAATATTAAATTGCCCCATACTCATTATGTCGGCCAATGTGCATTGGAGGTATGAAACACTTACAACTGAGAAGAGGAGAGTATATTCTATGCATATGCTATCTAAAAATAGACGTTGACAAAATTTGTTCGAGATGCAGTGATTTATCTCGGTTAGTGTATTCTTATGAAACACCAATGTACCAATATGCGTAATATATGTACACAGGTCAATATGTTATCGGTATATCGCTACTTGATGAACGATACACTGATATAAATAAAATAAGAATTTCACTTAATCTTGTGTCTCCTAATAAATTTTGACCTTGTTAAAATGGCTGGCCATATAAAATATGCACAACATTATTTGTATTTTGTCTTGTGTATTATTTCACATTTTGCACTTTTCTGTGTATATTGATTTGGATTCATTCATAGAGAGGGGAACTGTCCAAAATAATAGAAGGAAGGTATGGGGCACTTAGGGGTCGAAAATTCGGTTCGATATTTTATTTCGGTCGAGATTTTTCTCTCTTCATTTTTTTTAAATCTCAGTGGCTCTTTTTTTTTAAAAAAAAATCATTTCAAAAAATGAAAAAGGCTGTTTTTTGAAAAAAAATTAAAAAAATATAAATATCGGCCGATATTTGATATCTAGGCAGATATTCGCCTGTATCGGACAAATATCGGCCGAGATATCGATAGGGCTTGTGCCGATATTTATTTATTTTTTAAATAAAAAATAAAAAAAGCCGATATTTGGCCGAATTTTTTATCTCTGGCTGATACGCACAGTATCGTCCTAGATTTCAACTCCTGCCGGGCACCACAGCCCAACAAAAAGAAGAAAGCCCACAAGCCAGGCCAAATACAATAAGAGGCCCAAACTAGCATGGCCCAAAAAGCCCACCAACCTACCCTACAGAGAACAGCCCAAAACACCAAAATGAAATGATCCCAGGCTCAGAAAGCGGAGCTGGGCATAAGGTAAAAAAACAGCAAGGACACCAATCTGGCCTAAATAGCCCAAATAAAAAAAGAAGACACCCAGGCCCAGAAATCCAAACAGAGCCCAGCAACGAGGAACACCAGAAGTACAAAGGCCCCGTTAGACACTATAAAAAATTCTCCGTGAATCATGTGGTGATTTCTGGAAGGTGACTCATACTTAAATGAAATTTGGTTTGACACAGGCGTTAGAAATATCTATATCGGCTGATATATCGATTGTGAAATTTCTCTCTTATTTTTTTTTAATTACAACCATCGGTATTGGATGATGTCGGTGATATATATCAGATATCGTCCGATATCGACCAATATTAAAAACCCCGTAGTTTCACATGTTGTTTAATGACTTTGGGCAACAATTTTAAAAAGAGAGGGATTGTATACTGACAATTTATTAAATCAAAATTGTCTCTGAAACGGTTTAGACTTTAGAGTGCTACTTTAATTTTTAAAATTCTTTGGTTGATCAAAAAATTATTGCAATTTATATTTATTTTATTTTCTCCTCTTCTCATTCACTGAAAATGTCAGTTTTCAATATCTGTTATTATAGTATCATGATTGCAGTATGTTTTTAATTTTTATATTTTTTTGATGATTTACTTTTAAATATAAAATATATAATATTATTATAATGTTATTCTAATTTTACAGTTCAGAATAATTCAAAACAGTTTAATCAATCAATTGAACTTAAGTAAATCAAACTGTGATAAAAAAAATGATTTAATTAATTAGTCAATTTGTAAAACATTGATTTTGAATAATGGAACTGTCATTTTTTACCACTTGATTAAAGGATGCTCTCAAATTTTTTTTTTCAAACTATTTTATTCAATTAAATAAATTTAATTAATTAAAACAATAGTGTCCCCATTGTTAATATAGGCTGTGTCAAATCACACCTCCTTTCTTTTTCATCAAACTCATTATCAAACAGTTGAAATTAGACAAAAAAATTGGCAAATCACCTTTTTTAAAAATAAATAAATAAATCTAATCCAAAGATACCAGGAACCACATATCTATATATCTTGCAAGTTGCACAACTCATCATCGTCTGTGTCTAAAATAAGTAGGACCTACAGCTCTAATACATGACATGATATGTGACCAACCTTCACTCTTTCTTTAATAATAATAATAATAATATTTATTATTATTATTATTATTATTATTATAAAAGGGTATCAGGAAGTCGGGAATTACAGAGATAGTATTAAATGTTTTCAATTTATTACATTGTTATTGATTATTAATATTTTGAGTCCTTAAAATACAAATATAGACAATATCAACCCTTTTACAGATAATTTGTTTGTTCAACATTCAGTCAAATTGTCAACTTTAACCAATATGGCCATTTAAAAAATTTGGCCAAAGTAGCCAAAATATCAATTTTATTTTTATTCCAAAAAAAAACATAAAATTTCTAATAAGTTCTCCGTATTAATAGCTTTAAATGAAGTATGCACGATGGGATGAGACCTTGGTTCCAAAGTTCTGCGGAAATC
Organism: Chimonanthus salicifolius; assembly: GCA_013350335.1. NCBI lineage: Eukaryota > Viridiplantae > Streptophyta > Magnoliopsida > Laurales > Calycanthaceae > Chimonanthus > Chimonanthus salicifolius. The sequence goes on along the minus strand of CM023540.1, from coordinate 32,580,918 downwards.
CAAAAATTTCAGCTAAACTTTATTAGTTTTGATATGGACCAAAATATAAATATAAAAATATGAATAGCTCTTTATAAAAGTTATATTAATCAATATTTATCAGTTTCTTATCAAATTTAGATAACAGTAACAACCATTTCTCAATCAAGATGATATTGTCTGCTTTAGATTCTAAATATATGCCCTCACGATTTTTCTTTGAGATACACTCCAAAATATCTCATGCAGAAAAGAAAGTAGTTGTCACTTATATCCAAGATCCAGACGCTCGCCTAAAATGATTTGGGACAACTAGAGTCTCCCCCTCCTTCCCTCCTTCATTGAGCGCCTTCGTCACAATCCACACACCGGAGATTTCCCCCTTCCTACATCTAGGGCAGGTTAGCACGCACGATGCTTGAAATTTCTCTTCTCCACTAGGTGCGTGCCATCACAATAACCGATTTGATGAAAATATCAGTGAAAAAAATTAATTTAAACCAAAATTTGTAAGTGAAGATAAGAGGTGTTCATTCATTTTTCATGTTTCAACTTTCAAGCAGACATGTAGCAGGCAAGAAAATAATGGGCAGGGGCCACAAATGGCAAGGGCCATGACCCATATGCACAAAATTACAAAAAGATCTCTAAATTCTTGTGGGTCAGATGAAGGACCCCGACCACCTAACAGGCCAACCCCCTTTTCCATCGTAGGTCAGAAACCGACGCCGGGAATTATTAAAACTTTAATAGGGGAAACTTGAAACTGACAACTTTGTGAATAACCACCCATCACAGTATGGGTGTTTTCTTTTAGGAGACATGAGTTATAAAAAATTTATATGAAAACTCCACTTTATGCTTCACTCTTTCTAACCTTTTAAAAAATAAAATTATAGGTGCACCGCTCAGAATTATAGATACACCGTTCATAATTATAGGTGCATCGATATACATGAGTTCTGCACTCCAAAATCTTAGTTAATTTCTAAATTATAGGTGCACCGTTCAGAATTATAGGTACACCGCTCATAATTATAGGTGCACTATTATGAATGAATTCTGCACGCCAAAGTTATAGTTAATTTCAAAATTATAGGTGCATCGTTTATAATTATAGGTACACCGCTGTGCTCTACTTAAAATTTACATACGGAAAGGAGGGGTAAAGTGAAAATTTCAATTTATCCCGTGTTTTCTAACAAAAAACACCCGTGTTAGGATGGGCGGCCTTTGTGAATCTATTATTTTTTAGATAAATTTCAATGTGAACAAGTTTATTCTAACTTATAATAAATAGTTTTTGAGGAAGTTTACATTTATATTATTTCTACCCTTCTCACAAATAAATTTTTTAAAGATTAAACTTATAATTAAAAATAACGGTTATTTCTTTTTAAATGGTCACCCTAATTGTTTTATTTTTTTATTTATCTCTTATTTTTCTGTATTTTTCCAAAAGACAAAAAAAAAAAAAAAGAGAGAATTTACTGTTGATATGTACAATTGGAAAGGTCTATGAAACTAATTTTTGCTCGTAAGATAATTTATCTTAGAAACTCTATCTATTTGAATCAGGAATTTTAATATCGGTCGATACAGCCTATATTTAATGATATCCGATAGTTTTAATAAAAAATAAATAAGAAAAATAGATTTCACGGCGAGATTTCAACACCTGATTTGACTGTTACTGCCTGTCATACAAAATTAAAATTTAAAACCTCATATCTCAACTCAACAAATTCACAACATTAAATGCCATCATATGGACAGCTATACAATGACAAATGCAAATATATATGCCCCACTTTTATCTAGACAAAACGAAAGGAAGGTTGCTAACTTGCTTGAAATGAAAGCTCCCTCAATTAGACAAGCTGCAAAAAATTGTAAGTACAAGGCGTGGATAAATCTAAACTTTGTTTATCCAACTTTATCATGTGATTTTAGATATTCGAACATTTAATTGCACTACGTGATTGATTTTTTCATGACAACTTCATTAATAGATGATTTTTTTAGAAAAACAACTTATCAAACTTACATGGGCAAATTCCCCTTGGACAGAGTTTAAAATTCACTCACATTTTTTTCATCACTATCTTGTTCAATTTTTTTAAAGTATTTGACTAATCTTTGAGACATGTATTAATGTTCAAATTTTTTAAAATATCTTATTAATTTTTAAAACATGTGTTAGTCTCAATGCTATCAAACTCGACTTGTGGGTCAATTGTGACCCGACTAAAACATAAGCCAGATCATTTAAAAATCCTTCTAAATTAAAAACTTTCTATGACCTGCAGATCAATCTGATTTTTTTAATAAACTTGTGATCTTTGACCTTTAAAAACCCTTGATTTCTTTAAATAAAAGAAAATAAAGATAAAAAGGTTGATTCGTTTGAAAATATAATTTTTAGATTATTATTTTTTTATATTTACAATTATATTTGTGAGTGAAAATATATATTAATAATACAGGTAATATAAATCAACCAGATTGACCTTTATTTAACCCACCTTCAACATGGATCACTCCAAGACGGTCTCTTTACTTATACAGAATAATAGAAGTCAAAACTCTTATTACAAAGTGTTAGTGAGATAAAAGGGAACCTTCAAAGTCGATTATTGCATGTTAGATGTTTTTTACAGGTTGAAATGATGTTCCACGATGAGAACTCATTTATTTATTAAACTCATAAAACGATGACGCACACTGAAAAACATAAGACTGTCTGGCCTCGTAAAAAAAGTAGAGAGAGGAGAGAAGAAACACAGGCATGCGGAAGAGAACAAAAAAATGAAGAAAGTGGTGCACGTGGTGACGAACTGACGACCATCCATCATGCTGTCTAAATCAATCAATCTCTTTATCCACCGACTCCGACCATATCTCCATATCTAATTTCCTAAGTTATGTCTTTACCCCAGGCACAGCCATCGTACACGAGGCGGGCGGTGTCGGTCCGGGCTTCAAGTGAAATTTTTTTAAAAAAAAAAACAACAAATTCTTTATTGAGAAAAATTGATGATTGAGTGTAAAATTCAATGTTATTTTGTTTTTTACATCAAATTCTTCATTTTTATTAAAATAGGCAAAGCATCCTTGATAAATGAGAAAATTGTCATTTTTTACTCATTAAATTTTCCATTATAAAAAAAAATGCTTTCTACAATGAAAATGAGCCATTAAACAGAAATCAACATAATTAAATTTTCAAGATACTTTTATTTTAAATAAAAGTCAATTTTTCACAGAAAGGGTTAATTTGATTTTGCTTGAACCAAAAATATTGAGCCTGACTCGTAGGTAGCGATGATAAAGAGAGTGGCCCATTGAGATAGAGATGTGAATAGAGGCCAATTGGAGTCGGATGGGAATCAAATTGACGACCCTCACATACTCGTATAATTTCTTGACCATCAATCCGACCAGTTGAGTTTATAAATATATAGACATCCTCTTTTCATAAGTCAGATTTTTTAGATGAATTCTACCCAAAGCTGAGATTTTTAATGGTTTTGAGTCATATCTCCATGGGCATCTCTCTTTGTAGGTCGGTTTTTAGAGATGAGTAAAGTCTATTTTTTGAAATAGAACCTTTGTTTGATAGAACAAAGATCATGTCCTCCATTTCCCCCCAAGGGGATAATAAGGGCCAGCCCCTTTTAATAAATATCATTCTAATTAAACCACCCTTGATTTAGCTTTTGCTTGGGCTTTGCTAAAATCTTTCTTCTTTCCATAAAGAAAAATAAGCCATAATATGGGAATTCACTTGGAAACACGGTGCAACATCTCACATTACTATTGAAAATTAACCTTTAAATAAACAATTAGAAAATAATTTATCACCAAAAGGCAACCGGTGTTAGAATAAACACCGGTGTCCGAATCAATCCCCACGTAATAATTTATTTGAGTCCCTTCTTTATTTTGACTCCCAAGAAGCAAAGTCCCAAGTAAACTAGTTAGGCAACTAAATAAAGAAATGATGGCATGTACTGTTCCTTTCATGTGAAAGGAAGCCAGTGCAAGCGAATCCAATGCATCTGCACCAGAGATCATGCTTTTTTTTTTTATGGGAAGTACCAAATCAAAACATGGAAATCTATTTTGACAACAAAAATTCTTTTAATACAATAATTTCGAAATATAGTCTCAAATTCTATTGGTATGATCAGGGGTAGAAAAATCGGCCGGGCCGAGATCCCGGCCGATTTTTCATATCGGCCGATATATCGGTTCGGCCGATATATCGGCCGAATTTTTTCTCTCTCCTACCCGTTTTTATTTTTTTATTTTTTATTTTTAAAAAAATTCAAAAAAATTACAGTAAATACAGATAATTATGGGCTTATTGAATATGTAATTTTTTCATAAAATATCGGACATTTACATCTTCTAATATATTTTTGAAGTTACGACAACGAGAAATTATATAATTAGTAATAAAATTGTAAAAATTACAAGGAAAATGATATAAATGAGGAAAATTTGTAGAAATAATTTCATAATTTATTTTTTTAGTCAATGAGTGTTATTTTAAGTTAGGATATCCCTAGGGTGTGCCGAAAACACAGTATTTTACAAATAAAGGTATCCCTTGGGTGTGCCGAAAACACATTTAGGAAAGTCAAAAGACCTTGAAGTCTTAAAGTATTTTTATCAGGTTATCGTAATTAGTCCGGATATTCAATTTGAGAAATTTTGAAAATACACAGTGCTTAAAAAATAACTTTAAAGTTTTAAAGGAGATTTTATTATTTAATACATTATGCACATTATTTTTTAAGCATCGTGTATTTTTAAAATTTCTCAAATTGAATATCCGGACTAATTACGATAACCTGATAAATATACTTTAAGACTTTAAGGTCTTTTGACACTCCTAAATGTATTTTCGGCATACCTTAGGGATACTCTTATTTGTAAAATACTGTGTTTTAAATATTTAAGAGTGTCAAAAGACCTTTAAGCCTTAAAGTATTTTTATCAGGTTATTGTAATTAGTCCGGATATTCATTTTGAGAAATTTTAAAAATACACAGTGCTTAAAAAATAATTTTAAAGTTTTAAAGAAGATTTTATTATTTAATTACTATGAATAGATACCCTAAAATTATTAGATGGTAAATATAATATTAAATTATTACAATAAGATAACTAAAAAAAATATTATAATTTTTACTTTCTATTTAAAACAAAATTTTATTATTTTGAAAAAATATTAGGTTACACACGTGAGCTTTTTAGTAAGCTCACGTGTGTTCTTCACTTACAAACCCTAATGCACTTCTTTTTATACCCTTCTTCTCTTTCCCTCTTTCTGCTAAACCCTAACAGCCGCCGCTCTCTGTATTGCTCTCTGTATTTTTCGATCAACCGAAGAAGAAAAAGAAGAGAAAGGTAAGCTGTAGCGATTTTTTTTCTTCAATCTTTTCTCCATATTTTATTTTCTCTCTTTCCATCCTTTCTAGTCCGATATCTCTAAAAAAAAAAGCTTTTTTTTAAAAAAAAACCAAACAACCGAATTTTTAAAATTCGGCCGATATCATGACCGAATTATCGATATTTTTTTTTTTAAAAAAAAAAACCATACTTTCCAGCCCGATAAATAGTATATCGGGCGATATTGGGCCGATATTCGGACCGATATATCTCCCGTATCGGGCGATATTGTATTATTTTTTTAAAAAAAAAAACGAAAAAAAAAATCTAATATACCGATATTTTCGAATATCGGCCGATATTAGGGCCGATATTGGGGACCGTTTATCGCCCATATCGGCCGATATTCCAACAGTACGGCCGATACTTATCGTATCGGCCGATATTTCAAGGTTTCAAAAAACCGATATATATCGGCCGATACGATATGTATCGGCCGATATTTAAACCTTAGGGTATGATAATCAATGTGTTCAAAGCATCTGAATGCTTATATAAATTAAACAGTAACTCGAAAAAACTTATTTTCTGAAAAAGCTTTATTCATAATATAAATTAGGTAAAAACAAAGTAAAATATTTTAAAATTTGTACAAATTCTCATTTAATGTTCAATATTTTAATTATGTATACAAAGAAGATAGTAGAAATTGCTAACCATGACCAGAAGCAACTACATTTTTTCCTTTTAATGAAGGAACCAACTACATTAATAAGCATTTTTTTCTGTAAGAAATGATAATAATAAAATGACATAGATACCCTTCAATATAGCAGTATTTCAACAGTACTTTCAATGGCATGAGTGCATGACGGAACAAGTTAAAAAAAATAACGATAAAATAAACAAAATCTATACATAAACTAGGACCAAAATGCCCTCAGAATCAGCTGAGCTTACCTGGACTGAACGGGATTTAGGGTTTTGGCAAAGCCGTTCATGGCGCCGTAGCTCTTAGAACTGAAACCCAAGCAACCCAACAGCCCCTGTCTGTACGGCAAGTAAGTTCTCTTCCTCATCTCCTCCATCTGCGCTCTGTTCTCCGTATAACGGAGCTCGTGCAGGGACGGCGGTGGGCCTCGCCGCTTCCCCACGCCGTTCGCCGGCTTACCACCACCGGTCGGCTTCCTCGCTGGGATCTGACTCCCAGCCTTCTGCTTCGCCATTTCCGCCGCTGGAATCTGACTTCCTTGACTTCCCTTACTCTTTTGCTGCTTCTGCATTTCTGTAGCTTCTCTTTTCTTGTCTTTAAAAGGGGAAAATAAGAGAGAATGCGAAGGCTTTTTGTCTTTGGAGGAAGGAGAGAAGGAGATGGAGGACCAGAACTTCTCTTTCCCGTTTCCTCTCCCCTCGCTCTTGCTTCTGTACAAGAAATCCTTGAGAAAAATCCATTTCTTCGAGCTCCTTCCTGAAGATGATGATCGAGATGAAGAAGCGGAGACTGACGGCTCGATAGTGTCCGTCGACTCCTCCTGCTTCTGCTCCAGATCTTTAAGATCCAGATCCTTATCGGCTCTCTCATCATCATCTTCCTCCTCGTGCCAAGGGGAGTTTCGGAGAGGAGAAAGAGATCTGGCTCGCCGGTGGACAGATCTGCTTCGCAACCGACTCTCTCTCCCTCTCAGATCGGTTTCTTTGCCTTCTTCTTCGTCTTCAGGATCGAGATCTATAAGGGGAGCGAGGACCTGAGGCCGTTGGAGATGGGAAGAGAGCTTCATCGGACGGATCTGACCGTTTAAAAAGAGTTCATCGGCGGAGATCATGGATCCGATAGTGGAGGAGCTGGAGGGGAAGCGAGCTGAAAACTCGAAGTCTCCGGAGCCAGATCCAGAGACGGAGAGGTCGGAGGGGATGAGATCGGAGGAGGCGCGAGCTGCGGAGGAGAGGACGAAGTGCATGGGGCTCGCCGGAGCACTGAAGTAGTAGCCATTGGGGGTACGGCCGGGGCTGGAAGGGGCGGAGACGTATGGAGTGGAACAGGAGCTGTCGATATCGTCTTGGAAGCGAGTGTTCGTCGTCGGATGCGGCGGAGACGAAGGCAGAGATTCGCCGTATCTAGGACTTTGGAACTCTTCGCAACCTTTGTTCCCATTTCCACCATTGTTAGGGTTTTGGAGTTTTTTCTTCTCCATTTTGCGGAGGGAGAAGAAAGTTGTACCGTTTCTGTCCGTTGGTTCGTTGCTTCTTCGATACGCAATGATGCTGAATGTGCAGAGGTTCGCAGCAGTGGGCGAGGAAGACGAGAAATAGATGGGTGACGGGAGAAATGGCCCCGATCTTCAACAAAATAATGCTAATGCCACTCGGTATGGGTAAGAATTCAGTGTTATTTTACACGGACGATTCTACCCTTGGCAGGGTTTCTTCTCATGTCATAATTTTTATATTCTTTTTTGTATTATTTTAATAAAATGTAGAGTATTTTATAAATAATATTCTCCCCTTAAATCTACGAGCACCCCTTTTTTCTCGCATTGTTTAATGGTTTTGATTTTTTAAAATAAGTTTTTCATTTTTATCTATATCAAAAGGCGAAAGTAGGAAATGAATTTTTTTTTATGTCTTCTAATAAAAAAAATACTGGTGAATAAATTAAAATTATTTATTTACTCTCGTAAATAGAATTTCTATTCAATTTAAACTCATAATATCTATTTTAAATTAATAATTTATTTAAAAATAATTCTATTTTAATTATTGCCTTTTAACCTCTTGAAAAATATAGGTTTTTGTAAAAAAAACTCAAACTTAATATTATTGAGTCACAAGTTCTCATGACTTTGATATGTTTGACTTTGATATGTTTGACTTTGATATGTTTTCATTGTATGTATTAATCTTAGTAGAATGTGGAAATTGTGAGTATGTTGATGATGAGTTATTCATTTAAATATTTTTTTTATTTAAACAAATAAAATTAATACTTATTGAAAACTCAACTTTAATTATATATTTCTATTCTTATAGTTAATGAAATAATTTATTTTTAAATTTTCATATTTAATTTTATAAGGTGAATGAACTTTAATTCATTATAAAATATTGTTTAATTTTTAATTTTTTCATCACTCAACTATTTAAGTAATATTGTCTCCTTTTAAATTCAATTGACTTGATTCTTTATAAGAAATGTGATAGTATAATCTATGAACATCTTTCAAATGCACCTATTCCTTACATTGAATGGTACTGATTGCGAAAGACCATGTAAATGAAAATAGTTCAAAGGATAATGCAAAATACAAAATATTGTATAGTAAAAAACTAAAATGCAGATCAATATAAAAATAAAGGGTGGCCATCTTAATACACAGTTAAAGTCTTTTAGGAGACGTGATTTTTTCAGATTTTCTATTTTACATCCATCCTATTGTATCGAAAGCCTTTAAAAAAAAATGATAGAGAATTAGCTCATTTATCAGTTCAATTATCTATTTATTTATCAGATTACTTTTATTTTATCTAATTAAAATTATTTTTTTATGTAGACAACAAATTAATTTACTGATAGGTGCACCGATCAATTCAATAATTTCTCATTCTTTTTAAATACTTTTGTACTAAGTGAATGAAAAAATGAAAAATTCAGAAAAATTCATGTATTTTAAAAGACTTTATCTGTGCAAATGTCAATCTTTATATATTGATGAAGTCTGTTTGAATTGATGTTTGGGAGGATGGTTTGTCCTAGCTAGGCAAGGGATAGCAATAGACACAGTATAATGATAGATTTGTTTTACAACTTTAATTTGATTGACTTTTGTGATTTTGTTTGATTAGACATAATTTCTTATGAAAATATAGTTTTATATAATAAGATAATGAATCAATATTTTATAAAAAAATTAAAGATGAGTGGACTTTTCTTTTACACGAGACTATTGGTTATAAAGAAATAGAAAGAATAAGATTAATATTAGTGAAGTACATATATTAAATCAATAAGTTAGAAATAGAAAATTTGAATGGTATTTTTAACTTAAGTCTAATTACAGTTCAAGTTTGAAACTCCTCAATTCAATCTCTTTTTCAGTCAATCCATGATCGCCCATCATAATTTGATTATTTTAATTGAATTGATTTCAATTAAGACGGTTCAATCCAATTTTAATAATAGTAATGCACATTAAGATATCTTTATCATTGACTGATATTATTTTAAAATTGAACAAAAAATAATGTATATAAAATTGAAGATTAATATGCAAATTCAAATAATATATAGACTTTGTTTTTAGAGTTGTTGTGGGATATCTCATCCCTATTAGATGTAAGCTTGGAAAAAGTTCAACTAAAATAATTAACTGCAGATAAAATCATAATAAATAAATAATAAAATATATTCTTTCTCCATGTTGGATCATGCATTTATCTATATAGACAAATAGATACGTTGAAATATATTGCATTTAAAAATGATGAATTGCTCCCAAAAAAGAAAGTAGACTCGAATTCCTGACATACGCCACATGGTGAACCACCACCTCGACCTCCTTGATTGATTCTACTTTAATTAATTAAAGGTATAATTATAAAATATCTTAAGATAAAAGATTGATATTAGAAATAATTATCAGTCATTTAATTTAAATACATCAAAAGTAATATCTATCTCGATATAATATTATAAATTTAAATTTAATAACTAAAAATATTTGAATAGGACTCTCATATAATATTTTTAGTTGAAACTTAAAAGAAATAGTTTATTCCACATGGTTAAAGTGACACAATTCTGTTAGTTTAGCATTACTGAAGTTCCCGTCTTATCTATCGAGCCACGTGTACAATTTCTGTGGTCCCCACCGTCCTGGGGTACTTTAGGCAGTAGAGGAATTGAGAGAACCCAGCAAAAAGGAGGAGGAGGGAATTTGATAGAAAGAGTAGCGATAGAAAGGTAAACAGAGTGAGAAAAGAAGGGAGGGGCAGAGGGCGGCACGTTCGGCGCCTGTGATGTCACGAGACGTGCTGGCACGTGCCAGCTCGAGTCCCCATGTTTTCGTTCTGCCATTTCATATGATGCTGACTTTTATGCAGCTTTATCGATAGAGGGTTTTTTTTTTTCTATTTTCACAAAACCTAATATTAAGGACTCAAATATATTTTTTTTTTCATGGTTTAAAAAGGACTATCAATCTCATCCAATAAAATTTAAAAATTATTTTTTACTTTAGGTACGTCTGTGTCTTTTATAAAAAGAAAAATAGTTTTTTTTTAACAAAGTGATTTTAAATTAATTTTATTTTCTTACATAAGGGAGGATTTTTATGAAAAAAAGATAAAGTTTTAATTCAAAAGTTATTTTTAAATAATTATTATAAGTATTTTGAAAGACCCTTTAAAATGGTGCACTCCTTGCTATTCATCTTCCATTTGAGACACATCTACTCTACTTCTTAAAAAATTTAAAAAATATATATATTTTGTGAAATTTTAAGATTTTTCATTGAATTAATTAAATAAAAGGAGGGTATTGGACTTTATATATTTTATAATCAATACTCCTTGTTTAATACTTTAATCTATCCAACAACGAGTCAATTATTTTTTAAGTATTTAAAAACAAATAAATAATTTAGATTTTTTAAAAGATAAATTATATTTTAAAAAATATAAAATTTATTCTTACTGTCAAAAATGCCTGTTGTGTCGAAGTGTACCAGAGAAGTTCTCAGGGTTCCATCAAACTGCGTCTCACAGTCTCACCAAATGCCTGTCATTTCTTCTCTCTCATCACAACTCTCTTATAAAGATTAAAAAAAAAAAAAAGGAAGAAGATAAAAATCATTTACAGATAAATCTCTTTTTACATTTAACCTCAAAACACTTTATTTATATATATATATATGAAAAATAGTGATGTGGCTTAGTGTTAATTGCTTATACACTTGTTTATATAAGTGTAGGTCAACTAATAATCTTTCGTCTTATAAAGTGAGAGGTGTTAAATTTGAGCTCCTATTTACTCTAAAGAAAATAGATATTGTCCATGAAAATTTTATGATAAACTTCCTATGTTTCCTTACATATACAATTGCCAAAGAGATTATTTGCTTTCTTTTGCATTCTCTTAATCCAAACATATCTGGAAAGAAAAAAAGGTATTTTTAAAGAGGGATGATCCACCAATTTCAACCTATCTCAATATGACAATATCTCATCTCATCTCATGGAGCTCGTTTGGGCTCAAGTAAATGTGTAATAAATTATTTTAGAAAGTGGTTAAAGAAAAAAATCTTTCATAAGAATTACTTATGAAAAAACAATAATGATATTCTTTTTAACAGAACTTGATATTTAAAAACTTCATATGCTTGGATGCGATGTAAAGAAGATCATAATATACGAAGTATATATATCATTTCACTCTCATATAATTATTTTATTTTTTAAAGATTTAAAAGCTAATGACATATATTTTAAAAGTCAAAATTAATAATTAAAATAATGATTTAATTATTAAAATTTTATATACTTCATATCTATTATTACAATATAATTTATTTGATGAAAAATGGCATTAGAATATCTCACTAAAATAACTTTTGATGTGATGGACAGAACACAACAAGAAAAATCATTTTCTAAAAAAATGTAGAAAAGCGTCCCGTGTGGATGCTTACGTCTTTGGTGAGAGAGATTAAGGTGTTGATAGCCGGGATGGAGGTGTCTTTTTCTCTCATTAGTCGATCAGCCAATGGAGTGGCTGATTTTTCCGCTGAAAATAACATTGATGGAACTATTCGGGGATCCTTTTATTTTTAGGAAGGATAGCACTTGTTGAGTTGTTTTTGTATCTTGTTGGTTCTAGCTTGTTTTTCTTACATTTTGGTCTATCCCTCTTAGGCCTTTTTATTTTTCTTTGCTTTTCTGTATTTTGATCATTTTATTAATGATATCTTCATTTTCTGTAAAAAAAAAAAAAAAATGTAGAAAACCCATCACTCATCTACCATTTCAAAAGTTTTACGGACATTGATTCTGCATTTGTGGCTATCAGAGTCATTTATTAGCACTTAAAATATATGTACTAATGGAAAACATAGGATTCTAATTTTTGAGAAATTATTTGTTCAAATTCAGCTTATTGCAAATTTAAATAATTGATTTTTGTAGATTCAACATTGACCCAGTCTCTGCACCTCATAGCTCTTCTGAATTTAATCTATATGTTTATTTTAATCTATTTTAGAGACTAAGATCTACTAGTTTATTTTTATCTAGTACAATTTTTTTTTAAAAAAAAAGATTTATTATGTAAATTAAAAATATAATCATAATATTGAATAATTAAAAAATTAATATATTTTTATTTTTTAAGCCTTCTTTCAATCTATATATTTATATTTTCAATTTATAAAATAAAAACAAACAATAAAAAAATAAACAGGTCAGAAGGTCTGACCGACCTCGACGTGCTTTAAATAAAAGCTTAAGTCCAACTTATCGTATAAAAGTCTTTGTCCAAGCCCGTTTCATGGACAAATGTAGATCCCTACCAATAAACACAAATCTTCCTAACCAACTCATCCTAATCTAAGATAATCTCTAAAAATCCCCTCCTTCCAATCTCAAATTTTAAATAACACTTCAGCAAAACCAACTTTGAAGAGATCCTAATTCATGTTTACATAGTTTATCAAACTTCTCATATTTCTTGATCTATGCAATATGAACTAAAATTCATTTAAATTTTTATATTTTAGTATATTTTTATTACAATAAAAATCACACAAAATACCAATTAAATAAAAATTTGCATATAATAAGGAATCATTTTATTTAATAATTTCCATAAAATATGAGGGATATCTAACATTAGAAAAAAAGAACTCCTCAAACAAACCAGATATGTAGGATTTCCCGAGCCACAAACCACATTCCGCTGTTTGAGATTCAACAAACCATAAAAGCCTGCTTTAACTTAGTATTCAATTTTATTCCCACGCCATGTTTCAAGTTTGGCAAAGAGAGGCATAACCTCGGTTACAAATTTCAGCCAAAATCCTATATTTTGATTAAAAAAAAATGGGTCAGGGTCTGGTCCAAAACATATATATCAGCTGAAATCTTTTGGTTTTCATTGGAACTGATTTTTTTTTTGCGGTTGAAATTTGTGAGAGCATAATGGAAAGGGATGCACTAAATGCAATTGATCTAAGAATTTTTTTTTTTTTATGACCAAGGTGTCCAGACGTCTCATCTGTATTTGGATAAGAGACATTTTACCCAACTAGTCCTTGGAACATATGTGCAAGCCTCCCAATTCCACACACACCACACCGGATAAACAACTACAAAGAGTGGCCCGAAGGAGTGTTGAGCATGAATCGAACTACCGTAAGGTAAAATCTCAATGTAATTGAGTGCAGGTTATGTATCTCATGGTAGAGCATTCAAAAAGCCAACAATAGAAGCATTGTGAAACAGAACGGTAGGAGACATCACATTCACTGCACTGCACACATGGGATTCATGAGCACATTGCCAATTAAATACGACAATCAGCAGATTAATGGAGCAGTTTAATGAGAGGAACAAATCCAAACACCAAAAGAGAACATACGCAAAATTATCCCTCAGCAGAGAGAGAGAGAGAGAGAGTATGATGCAAAAACACAACTTGAGAAATATATGTGCCAATATGCATTCTAAACAGAAAGAACCTCCAACCCTTGCTTACATATTTGCATATCATTCCAGTGCATTATGATCACACAGGAGGCTCTCCTTTATCAGCCAAACAAGGGACCAAAGTTGAAAGCAAATAAAAAGGAGAATCATGGTATGAATTTTTTTTTTTTTCCAACAATCAATATTGAGAAAAAAATGTTGTTTTAATAATCAGGGAAATGGAGATACAAGCCCCAAAGGAGAAAAATAAATAAGAGGCACAACTTACATTGTGGTGAAAAATAAGCACCTACAGAATATAGGCAACCACTTCATTGATCAAAGAACATAAGATTTCCATCTCAATTACAGCTCCTATTTCAGATGCTTCAGCTTCGAAATCAAGCCATCTTCCCAAGCGACTAATCATGTCCTTCTCCACAAGCTCATCCACCATCCAATCTCCCATACTTCTACACAGCAAGACCTCCTTATAAACTTCTTCTGCTAATCTTTCCTCATTAACTGCTGCCAATCCTTGAACCCATGCTCTGTAACCACATCCAGTGTAATGGCTGCATTTCGCATCCACAAATTCACTAACATGATCAAACATTTCCCTCCGACTTAACCTATGGTACGTATCATTTCCCTCATTTTCTGGCTGGGTTCTCCGATTTTCTAATTTGTCAAAGAGAGAGGGATCAACAATCTCATGGGCACAATTCAAGGGCAAGTCCTTAAATATCAACTTTGTATTGAGCAGTATCTCCCTCATGTAACCCAGCTCCTGCTTATCTGCTCCCATCTGATCTGGTTCGCTGATTCCTGGTGCATATTCTCTATATACGGTCTCCATAAATGTGGAAGAGGCTGAATCAGATAATTCTGTTTCAGCCTCCAACGATGGGATTCCCTTCAGATGTTTGACACTAGCAAGGTCTTGTGCTTGGACAGAACACAGCTTGCTACCTGCAAGCAGAACGAATGGACTCGTGCAGTAAGTGACTGAAAAGTATTGATAAAACGAAGTAGTACAGAACTCTCTTATCTCACCATTGTTACTTTCACAACTCTCTGAAGAATTGCAACTTTCATTTGAGAAAGATGCCTCAAAAATTGAAACTGGACTAGGATGCTGACATTCCAGTTCCTTTTGGGCATCACTGCAGCTGCTACACTCTAGCATCTCATCCGCACCCTGAAAATGGTAAACCCAACACTATTTGAATAGAATTCTGTATATTTATTGGAAGTTCTCCTGAAACAAACAAGTAATCTGTTTCTATATTTTAAACGAACTGCTGTAAACCTTTAGCAGTAGTGGCTAAATGCAAAGCCTAGTCACTGTAAACAATTTTCAAATAAACATAATGTCCAACATCAAACTGCCGTTCAGATCAATCAGACTTCAAAAAAAAAAAGTCTCGACTCTCAATCATAAAAGCAAATTTTAAACATGCAGGCATACACATTACCGCGAACTTAGATCCAAAGATTCATGGCCATCATTCACTATCATCATCGTCATAGCCATTTTCCCCCATATCTAAGGCCGGCACTATGGTCAACCTTAATCCACTGAAAAAGGTATAGCACAGGAGAGGCTGACATAATTTATTAACTTGATGCAATATGGAACCTGGAAACTACACTTCAACAAAAGTGCGTACTGCCTATATATAGCTTGGTTCAGTCCAAATCAATGCATGCACAGTTTGTCATACTGCAAAAGCACACATGACATCCAGAGAAGTTCTGTTGAGAGCCCCATCTCTTTGGAACCTCTTTTTTTTAATGTAACCATTTTATTGATAAGGAGAAAAAGAATAGAGCCAACTGAGAAACAGCAGAAGAACAGGCCCAATGGCCAACAAAATAGAACCAAAATCTACAAGACCCAGCCAAGCAAGCTAAGAACTAAAAACAAATTCATTAGGAAGAGATGACCCCTGATTTGCTAGCTCGTCTGCCTTGGAATTGGCAGATCTAAGGGCATGAGACAGAACACACTTACTGGACCTTACGACTTCCTAATTTTCTCTACTTTAACCAGCAGACCCCAAGGACACAGGCTGCCTCTGGCCCAGCTGATAACCACCTCCTCAGAGTCACCCTCTAGAATGTCACCCTGAAGACCAAATTTTTTTAGCTCTCGAATACCTCTCTTAGGAAAACATGTTACACCATGGTAGCAACGATTTCAAAAATGTTACGCATGGCATTATAGCTGTGATGGGACCACTGGCTCCATAAATATAAGGAGAACCATGGATTCCAAACGCCACCAAAACTTCATCCCAATTTCATTCTAGCCTTTGGATCTAAGTAACAAAATGGACAATTGAATTCAAATATGTAAATAGCCCACACTGTTGGTAGGGGCCACCATCAAGCCTCGTCTGATGCTGCATCATGTTTTTAAAGATGTTACAATATGCTGGAGTTTTCCTTTTTTTCATAGTCAAAAGTCTACACACTGGTTGCAACACTTCTATCAAACTGCTAGGTAGTAAGCTTTCAAAAGCAAGAGAAAATAAGAGGTTACGGAGCAACTTATTGCTAGAAGTGACTGGCTTCAATTTTATACATGCCTGAAGAAGGCTGAATTATGTCACATAGAAGTGAGTATATGATGTCACAGTTATCTCTCAGTTACAAAATAAAACAAATCAAATAATTATTTCTGCAGCCTCTTAAGTATAATTCAAAATATTAAATAAGCAACCACTATGAGTAGTCATAGTTGATCATTGCTTTAAATGGGCATTCCTTCTTAGAACTGAGATACAATGTCATTATTTGCATACATTCCATCACTTGATCAAATAGAACAAAACAAATTATTGTTTCTGCTGCCACCAAATAATAATTCAAAATATTAAATATGTAATCAGTATGAGTGGTCATAGTTGATCATTGCTTTAAATGGGCATTTCTTCTTAGAACTGAGATACAATGTCATTATCTTCTTCACATTCCATCACTTGATCAAATGGCAGCGAATCAAGACATGCATCATTATGAACTCCAGTGGTACCTTCAGACTCAAAAGATGGAAGCAAAGGTTTGCTTGGCAAACCTGTAAGAAACTTGGTAAACTAAGGAAAGCTGTAAGCAGTATGCTTGACAAATACACTAGGTTGCCCTTTAAGGGCCTTTTACTCTGATGATAAATATGATGTCATAATATGATTTCTTGGAAACATGTCATAATATGAACTCCAGTGGTACCTTCAGACTCAAAAGATGGAAGCAGAGGTTTGCTTGGCAAACTTGTAAGAAACTTGGTAAACTAAGGAAAGCTGCAAGCAGTATGCTTGACAAATACACTAGGTTGCCCTTTCCCTTTAAGGGCCTTTTACTCTGATGATAAATGTGATGTCATAATACTCCAAGGTCTACTTGGAAAACTGAAGGAACTTTGTAAACTAACTTCAGACTCAAAATGTGGAGGCCAAGATTTACTTTGGAAAAGTGAAAGAACTTGGTAAACTGAGGAGAAATGGTCATAGTAGCAAGCAGTACATCGGACTAGTGCTTAGGGGTCTTTTCTGCCTTTCCTCCATATTGAATTGCAGTGAAAAAATGTCTCCTTTTAAGTACCTAAGCTTGCAGCAATGATATCTGCACAAGATGCTTTGCTGACCCTTCTTTTCACTCGTTTGTGGTAATACACATTTTCTAGCAGGAAGGACATCAATGAAGTACACGCGGAGAATTCATTTGATTTCAGCATGCAAGTTTAGAAACGCAATCCACTGAAACTTCTTTCAGTACAAGTTCCAAAGGAAATGACAAACAGCCATTATGGTAAGAATCCTGAGTGACATTTATCAGGATGCCTGTAAATTGACAGTACCAATCAATTCCACCACTTTGGCAAGTAGTGCCAGGTGATATATTGAGATGATAAAAGGCCCAGTTTGGCATTTGACATGCAAATTATAAGAGGTGATCAGTTCCTCCACTAGAACTGGAGAGAAAAAAGAAGTCACAATTCAGCTGAAAGAATGAAAGCAGACATTTCTTCTTCTTTTTTTTTAAGTATTTGAGGTAACTAGCATACAACCATTTCATAGGCACTACTTATTCAGAATTGGTACTGGTTGGCCAACCATTTCATGGCATTAATGATTCAGAATTGGTAAAAGTTGCTAGATATTGACCTAAGAAACCATATTAATGATTCATAATCAGTACAAGTTTCTGGACATTGATCTACCAAATCATCATCTTTCCTAATGTAGTCTAAAACCTTATTTGTCTTCATAACCACTAACAATTGAGAATCCATAAAGTTGTACAGCATGTTTATAGGTATTAGGAATTGGTTTAATGGCATTAAGAATTCAGAATTGGCACAAATTGCTAAGCAGTGAACTTCTTCTTCACTGACAGACAGCAACTTTAAGTTGCCTAAACATTATTAGGGTCATCAATGAGCCAGGATCCATTTATCTTTGCAAGCCAAATATCAAGATCTAAAGCCCCAGTCTTCTGTTTAAGATCCTAATCCAAATGCCATAGTAGTCAAGGCATAAGGTACACTTAGGTGTGAAAACATCAATTACTAAGTTTGCAACAGCCCAAGAATTCCAGTTTACAGTCCTAATCTGAAAAGCTTGATAGTCAATGCAGCAGGAGCACTTTGGGCACAACAACTCTAGCACTAAGCAGAAGGTGGCACCTAATATAGGTCTTATGCATTTACCCAATGAAGATTCTAATGCCAATACTATAGTTTTCAAGGTGTAACGTGCACTTTAGGTGCAAATATTAAGAGCTGAGTCTTCCATAATACATTTGTGTTGTGATTAAGATCCTAATCCAAATACCCCAATCAAGGCATAAGGCCCTAGGAGTCTGTCTGGATTAGAGAATGTAGGAGAAATGTTGCTCCTCAAAATTGTTTGGTAAATTTTTGGCCAAGAAAAATTGTAAGTAGATATAATGTCGTATCATCAATTTCTTCTACTTTTAAGTCACTTGAGTTCTGCCACGACCATGGTCGAATCTTTGCTCTCTAAAGTTTTTAGCCTTTAGGAGAAAGTCCACCCTTAAGGCAAAAAGGTATCCTAGAGTTAGGTATGACATTAGGCATGCAGCTAATTTAAGTTTTAAGAATGCACCTAACTTCACTATGAGAAGTTATGTATAAATACACTTGTTTTAGAAGAACATCAATATTTTGTTTGAAATACTAATTTCAGCAAGCCATCACCAAATCCTGAAATGACAGGTTGTGGCATCCCAACCTCAGAACAGGTACCACCAAGTTAACAGGAAAAAGAAAACACTATAATATAATTGGGAGGGAGAATAGATAAATATTACATACCAGCAACCTGTGATCCATTTCAAGCAACTGTCCATTTGTTGTAGAGCAGCCATAACTGAACCCACCAAGCAATTCATTCTTCTGATGCCTTGGGAGAGATTTCCTGTCAAATTCTCTTGGGATGACATTTACAGTATTAAGAGCAGAAGTTAAATCTTCCATGATGGATGCAGAAGCAGCGAGCATCCCTGTTTTGCCAGAATTAGAGCAGGATGAAGACTCCAGTCCAGATGTTAACTCTCTCAGCTTTTGTTCCAAAAGGACACTCAAAGCATCACCACCTATCACGTTCAGTCCTAATGATGATAGGCTTTTATCCTTTGCATCTGTGGCTGCTCTCTCGCCATGAGAATCTACAAAACAGAAGTTTGTAGCATTCTGTTTCTCCACCATCTGACCAGAGGACCGAGATGCACTCGCAGGTTTTATCATAGGGGAGGTAAATGTAAAAGAAACAACATCCATGCCTTTCCTTCTTCTGTCATCTGCCCAATTCAGGTGCTCATTTATTGCCGCATGGGATTGGACAGATTTCTCATGACTGTCTGCCAAACTAGTACTAACAATCCCAGTTTTATCAGAATACAAATCGTCATTCAAAGCTCGTTTCTTTCGTGGGAAATTCTTTGTTCCGGATGTTGGGGCTTCTCTTTCGAGATCAACCATCTCCGAGGGTTCTTTCTTGGTTACTTTGGAGCTTCCTGAGACCTTATTAATTTTTTTATTCCTCCCAAAAGAGCCATCTCCAGATGGGACTTTTCCATCCTGCTGGCTAGAAACTGAAGGTCTTGAAGGCAACTTGCCTTTGTTTGTTGGACAGTTCTGTTTCTGGTTATTCTGCCTGAGCACACCAGAAGAACTTGAAGTAGATGGTTTATACTGCCTATTCTTTGTAGTAGTGGGTTGGTTCTTCAATGACTGGTTTGATTTATATGCATCTTCTTCCTTCTGGATCAACAGGCCCTTGCTACTTGAGCTCAAGCCCTCCCTTCTCTGAACATTGACCTTGGCTTGGATGGCAAGAGATATCGATTTTCCCTTATTCCTTGTGCCAATAGAATGGTTTTCTTCTGAATTTGGAGAAACATTGTTATTGGGAGTATCATCTGAACCATTCCAGCTCTTGTTCAAAGACTGACCTTTGAGATACTTGACGGCATTAGACTCAGCGGGCTTTCTTGATGTTTCCGAAAGCCTTGATGGCCTCTGTGAGGCTGCAACATTCTCCTTCAAGTTACGAACTTTAACGGGAATGGAAGATGACCCAAGAGACAGAGTCTTTCCCTTGGTAGCATTGTGATATCCTGGTTCTAAAATCTTTGCAGCTGCCTCCATTATATCAGCTGCATTTTTGGGTGAAATGAACCCAGGGTTCTTGATAGGAGACAAAAGCTTATGATGGGTAACTGGATGAGATTTAGCCGATTTAGGTGGCAATGGTTCACATTGAAACCTCTCGATTGGGCTGTTGGGTACTTTCTGCGGCCTTGATTCTGCATTTCTCCTTGAAAAATCTTCAACTCTGTTAGGTTGGCTGTTAAAAATTACTTGATATTCATTGTGAAATTCATGGGCTTTTTCCTGGTGGGCATCTCGAAGAGATCGTGAATCAAAATATGGGGTTGAATAGGGCTCGGTACCAGTGGAAGTAGGCAGGGAGTCCAAGCCCATCAACCGAGCTACTACTCCGGGGGCTCTAGTTCCATTTCCTTCATCATCTGTCACTGAAGAACCACAACTATAGTCGCTACTTCCTTTGGTACTTGACACTCCTCCATTCTCAGCCTCCTCAATCTGAGAAATGGATATGTAAGAGGAAATAGATATAAGCATCACACAATCATAAAGATCATAAAGTAATTAATGGATCAGATATTTAAATAGAATAACGCAAACGCCACCCACCAGACAAAGCCGTGTCATCGGCAAATTCTCATAGCTTCTCTTTCCTTGTTTGGTGCCCTCTGCAGAATATGTACCAGCAAAATGAAAAGGCAATGAAGCAAGTGCTAAGCTAGTAAAAACGGGAGAGGATCATAGCTCCCTTGTCTTCAATATCCATGAAGACAAAAGATGAACATACCTGGTAAATCAAACTTGTTGTATAACAGCTTCTTCCGTGACTTTCCATTCCAATCAAACAGATGAAGTAAGCCACCAACATAACCAACTCCACCCTTTGAGCCACGCTTTTCTAACCCCATTTTCTTAAACCCAGGTCACAACAATTTTAACATAATATAGGAAAACAGCAACAGGACTTCCATACAGCTTCAAGAAGCGCATCTGGAATTTCAACAAACAAATGATAAGAAAATATTACATTTTACAAGGGCATATTTAGATGTGTTTTCCATACATAAGCAGTATCAGCTGGAACCTAAACAACCACGGAGAATCTTAACAAGGGCATATTTAGATGTGTTTTCCATACATAATAAGTATCAGCTGGAACCTAAACAACCACGGAGAATCTTAACAGCAGGAAGCTAAAAAGATTACCAACTACTTAATGCAGTCACCCTTTGTCTTTGCATCTCCAAACACAAAGTGAATGAAAATATCCCTTCCATTTCTAATTTCAAATACCTACAAATATGCACTACATAAAAAAAATGAACTAGAGTATATAGAACGACACCAACCAGTTTATATTGTGTTGAATTGACAGAAATTCTGCCAGCCATAGAAATCCACCTAAAATCTTTGACAGCAAAGGTTCGGCAAATGGAAAGGAAAACCATAATTCAAAAAAAGAAAAGATAAGAAACAATAACATCCCTCAGATTTTCTCTTTTTATTTTTCCTTGTCCTTCAGAAGTAACTCGATCATCGGTATTCAGATATTTGTAAAACAACATAAATTCAGGAGTGAAAACTTAATAGAAGTGAAGTAACTGACAATGCCCTGAGTTTCTCATCGGAAAACCACAGGCTCTGTTGCGAGGAATGGAAAGATTGTACTTCCTTCAAAAAATTAACTAAAAACAGAAACATTTTTGGCTTTTTATGGAAAAGATGGATTTTTCAGTAAAGTATTTTCCTTTCCATGCGTCTAATCAGAGCCAAATTTCTGACAGTATATAAAACAAAAGCAATATTTAAGCAACGATATACGTGCAAATCCACGGACCATTTTCATTCTAAAGAAAATCCCTGATACCCTAATTTTCGCAAATTGCAGCGTCTAAAAGTCCACATATAAATCAACACATAGTCAGATAGTTAAATCAAAACCCAAAAGTTAGAGTCAGAGAAAGAAACTTTTAAGGAGAAAAAAAAAAAAAAAAAGGAAAAAAATCAGCCGGCTGGAATAAACCCCACATTCCACGTTGCATACAAAAATAAATAAAAAATCTAATAACATCGAAAACCTAAAACTCAAAACTATAGCTCCATTTGGACGCATCCATAGTAAAATACTTCCTTGCAAAAAAAAAGACCAAGTTAAAGTACTAACACTTCCGGAAAAACAACCATTTTTAGCCAAATAAAAATGGCGAAATGCACTTCCGTTTTTAGTTAAAAATGAGTTACTTTCCAAGAAAGCATTGTGGTTGTCTTTCCCTTTCCATGCAACCAAACGCTGTTGCGTAAAGTCAAAACCAAACCGGATCCAAGCAAAGCAAACAGATCACATCAATCAATTCACATCACGAAGCAAAACCCTCCAAGACACTAATCATCTCAAAGAAGGGGGTGGGAAAAGAAAGAAAAAGTACATGAAATTTCTCCTTGAGAAAGCTGAAAAGATCCGATCTTTGGGAAATGCAGGTGGTCAGGAAGACAGATCGAGCGGGATTGGGGGTTAGGTTTAGGGTTTTGGAGAGGATTTTGGGAGGAGAAGAGGAATTGCAGAGAAGGAAAAGAGAGGGAGTGTAGCTGGAAGAAATAAATGGAGTGGAGACGAGAGGAGAGTAGCAGAAAGACGGTTTAATTTCTGGGTTTCCTTGAAAATTTTTAAAGGAGATTAAAAAAATAGTGGAAATGTGAGGAAAACGGGAAAAAGATAAGTTAACGTCTCTATTGGTCTGGAGAGTTGCAAGAGACAAAAACAAAGGGTCGGATTTCAAATTTTATAGAAGGGTGGAGGGCGTGCGTGTGGGTCTGTGGGAGTTAAACACGTGGCATGATATGGGCCCTCCATTAGTGGGCCTATCCGTTAGATTCGAATACTAACAAGCTGGCGACCCACGAACCTAAAGAGGGAGACTTAAAGATGGAAACAGGGGTAAAAAAAAAATCTGATACCTTGATCTCGTCACGACTGATATTTCTCTCTTTATTTGTCCAAATCTTAGTCGAGATGTCCTTTATCAGTTGAGATCTCACTTGTACAAGATATTTCGAACTTCTAAAACTCGAGATATCTCTCGTATCAACCAAGATTTGGCCCTCCGGATGGAACTAGCTAAACTTTGGGTCAGGCCTATGTTGGACCAAGCTTAAGCCCAGGCAATGTATGAAAATTCTAGAGAGACTTCCTTGCTCTTCCTTCTTGAGAGGCTGCTATCTAAATATTAAGTGAGTCATGTACTTTTTTATTAGACATGTATAGAATGACAAGGACATTAATTATTTAAATTTTGAAAATCATTTAATCATACTAGTTTTATGATTTTAAACTTTAAAATTTTGACAGGTGAAATTATTGATTTTTCATGATCCATCTCACATAATTATGAATGTCGTTAGAGGAGTTTCACTTAGATTATATCATCTATAAAGTCAAAATCCAGCTCATTCAATCATATAGAGCTCATCTCATGATAAATATACAGCCTCTCCATTTGAAATGTGTACCGTTTTTTAAGTCGATATTAAGAATGAGCCTGCGTAAATATGAAATATATGATATGCTCGTGACTCCTAATAATTATGAATTATTAGGAGAATTGTCCCATCGTTCCATATGTTAACCATTTTCTAATTTTAATTCATAAAAAAAGGAAGAAGAAATGAGCGCCATTATCTTAGGAAATTATCATCTTGAAGCATATTTGAAAATGAGACCCAGGTGCTGGTGAGACCCACCTTGAGATCAAACTATTTGAATATGATGGGACAGGTAATTATGAGTATTATTCAATTATTTAAAATGGGACCCATTGATTCACTATAAATTTTTATTTTTAAGATAAATTTGATAAATATATATTTTTTACCTAAGTGTGAGGATGCATCAAAAATAGTTATAAATCAACGATAAATTTAAATATAAAAAAGATAAAATAATTTTAAACAATTTAGATTTATCAACTGAATAAACCCACCACATAAAATCTGTTCACTGTACACCTGAACTTAATTGTAATCTTGCTATAATGGGTTATACCATTAAATTCATTAAAGTTCATTATGGATAAGAGACATTCTAAGTTGTAAACATTGAAGGCAAGATCACATACTATTGAATTATCTTTTGTATCTTCTTCCATTTATTATTTAAAAAAAAATATCAAATAACAACATGTGATCAAATCTATTAAACATTTTTTTCTAATTCAAAAATAAAATTATTTTTCCTCCAACTAGCTACATCTAAAATAAGTAATCACAACCTAAGTCATCACACAAGGACAAGGGCATATTTGCTTGTTTTTTAATTTTCATAAAAATGGGTTTCTTTTGTGAGTATATTAGAGGGGCATGTGTGTTTGTCGGGGTAATTTATAGGAATTATTGGTAGAAAGAGTTATTATCATAATCATTTTATTTTGTTTGTTTAGGTCTTATACTAAATAATATTTAACTGAGTTACTAAACATGTTGTATCATTATATGGGAATTTTAGCAAATACTTAATAGTGCATAAATTAGGCCACAATCAAATTGTCAATGAATACTTTGAATCAGTAATATGGGTGTTCACAATTAGGTTGTTGAATAATTGATGAATAGAAATTTATTTTGACTCATCGATTAGTTCAATTGGTTGTCTCATGTGCCCTAGAGGTAGTGAGCTCACAGTGGAGGTTTTACGCTGGGTATCCCAGCGGTTTCTCACACGTAATTTTTTTTTTAAAAAATGATAGAGTATTTTCTTTTTTATCTTTATCTTTTTTTTTTTAGAAAGTTCAATAAAAACTATTACTCATTTGATTTGAAATTTGGTTGAGCTAAGTTAATTCAGACTAACTCTAGACTTTTCTTCATTTAAATGATGGTACGTGAACTATGTTTGAATGACAATAAGAACTTGTGGGTCCTATAAGTCTCTTAATAGATACAAGAATAGGGGAAATTTCAGTTAAAAATAAATTTTAACTATTAGAAATGAAAAGAAAAACCATCCGATATATCAGTCATATTAGAGAATTTAAATACAACAGGTGATACTGTTCATATTAAATCAACTGATCTCTCAAAAATATTGATTGATAAATTAA
Organism: Chimonanthus salicifolius; assembly: GCA_013350335.1. Taxonomy (NCBI): domain Eukaryota; kingdom Viridiplantae; phylum Streptophyta; class Magnoliopsida; order Laurales; family Calycanthaceae; genus Chimonanthus; species Chimonanthus salicifolius. Next base: position 32,555,136 of record CM023540.1, on the reverse strand, counting down.
CTGATTTCTCAAAAATGTTAGATTGATATATGAAATGTCACCTACTATTCAAATCTTAGTTGCATGATGACTTTATGAAAGTTTGTAGTCACTTGTACTCATGTAGGTTGGTTTTTTTTTATGATAAAAAGAAATTTGAGATCTCATTTCATTGAGTACGAAAGTATTAGATAAAACTTCATATGTCCATACCTCCTCACAAGCCATGAGCAGTAGGTGACCGTCATATTTGAACTTGAGACCTTTGATCCCTGGAGCTAGTTAACTACAGGACTTGAACCAGATTAGACATGTTTAGAGTGGGATACTTAGGTAAGTTTTTAACTTGGGTTTTTTCTTTAATTTATGATATTATTGTTTCTATCAATTAAAAATCTATATATATTATAGAATAAATGGTTCATGATAAAGATAATTTATATATTATTTTTATTTTTGAGGCATTTTTACTTAAAATTATTAAAAAAAATACTCTATTTTGAATATGTAAAGTAAAATGCTCTTCTTTTTTTTTTATCATTTTGAATAGGGCATTCATGTAAACATTAAAAATAAAAAGTAGAATCTAAAAATTAATTATCTTAACTGCTCATATCAACTTGCTAATCAACCATGCCTGCATTATGAATCATCCCATAAGCAAATCACAAGACCTTTTCAGATACATGAAATTAAGATTTGCAGTGGTTGTATTAAATCAGGATAGCGATCTTTTTACGGGTATTTTATGTTACTAGATAAAGGATTTAGGGTATTGTCTATTTTACTCTTCCATTACAGTACGAAAACATTTAAAAAAAAATTCAGTGATCTGATCAGCGATTTGGTTAATGATCGATTTGTTGTTCTGTATGAAAAAATAGTTTCACTTGGATAAATTTCAGTGAGTCGGTCAGTGATCAGATTTCAGTGATCTGATTTACTGTTTTGTATGAAAAATAATTTCATTTAGATAAATTTCAGTAAGTCGATCAATGATTCGGTCAGTGAGTCGATTTATACTGTAGTAGAAAGGTCAGTGATCCAATCAGTGATTTGATAAACTGATTCGAAAGGTTTGATGAACCAGTTTAAAGATCAAAATGAATAATATAGTAGAATTTATATTAAATTATACAAAATATTGATAAAAAGTTCGCTATGCAAGATCAGTGATAAAAAGTAATTGATTATTAATTTTCATACCATAAAGTTCTGACTCGATTGGCACCTCCACTTTCCCATGTTACTGTATTAAAGCTCAGTACTTCACTTTTATCCATTTGTCGTACCTTTTGAGGATCTATCTTGTCAATCGCTAACATGCCATTAAATATACGATCCAGACCATTGGTCCAAGTCATGACCCACTAACCATTGACTGTAAAATAAATGTGGGTAAGAGGTAAAAAATACTGGTGGTCCAAGTCAGTCAGGGACAAACAAACCCAATATAAATGCTAGTGTGTAACCCAATATAATCTAGCCATTTGGGCGCACACCATTAATGGTAGGGGTCCATCTCTATTATTAGAAGTTAGATAATTGTATAGATAGATTCTGATATAATTTTTTTCATAAAATTTATAATACACAAAACCACGTGCAAATACTATATATCAAATCAGTCCTTATAAACATTCGAAGTCCTGACTTCCAATAGAAACTACAGGTATCCAACTATTCGAACAATATAAATATGGATAAAAATTTTAATTTATGGAACAATGGTATTACTGTAAGAGAATATAAAGCTTCATATATCATTATTTGAGATATATGAAGCTTAATTCTAAAATATTTAAAATTTTAAACTATATAAATTTATAAATACATATATTTCTTACATTTTTAAATTTATTAGATTCGCTGTTGAATGTTTAAAAAATTCATTTATGAGTACTGTGTCTTAAAAATAACAAATGATTTAAATTAACGATAGGTTCCTCACAAGTCACACCCTTTCGAAAATGTCAGAGAAAGAAGTTAAGAGAGAAATAAAGAGGAGGGACACAGGACCGTTGCCGGTTTTATTTATTAATTATATGAATCAACCAGTCAAGAACCAGGCATGTGACAGTGATCCGAACTGTAAGATGTGGCCTGCAAGAAGGGTTGGAATTAATGTTATTAGCTCTTCTTCTTCCAACTCAACAGTCATCAACTGCTATGGTTCTTAAAGACCTGGTCGACTCATTTATGACTTCACCACAGCTTTGGACTTCAGACTTCATTGTTCACATTCAGTCTTGACCACTGACCACATACTATGGATAAATGATGTTAATTTAGTATTATAATAGAAACTATTATTTTAATATATAATATGGTAAAGAATATCTCAATAGTGAAATCATTCTCCATGTTTTAAAAATCAAATGAAATTATATGATTCAACTCAGTCAAACTTAAACCAATTTTTAAAGCAGTATAATCCTTAAAATACTTTGATTTATTAAAAAAAGTATTATTATTTTTATTTATTTTATCTTTTATTCTTTTCATTTATTGAAAAATATCATATTTCGTTGTTTTTGCAATATTTTTTTTTTTTTTGAATTTATGTGTGATAAACTATAGGATACCCAGTGTAAAACCCTCATTGATGAGCCCACTACTTCTAGAGCATACAAAGGTTAGGCAATGGAGGCTCGAACCCGCAATCTCTTATTTTCTGAAGTGGAAAACAACCACTTAAACTACACACCCAAGTAAGTACATGAGAGTTACAATGGGGGTGGAAAAAAGTAGACCTATGAGTTGATTTGCCATAGTCAATGCCACATAATAATTGGGGTGGCAATATTTTAATTTTATCTATGTACCAATTCAATTAGATACGAAATAAATATATATTTAGTTGAATAGAAAAGTCTCATAATTAACACAAATCGATCATACTATAATTAAAACAATCAATATAAATTTCATATTTCATCATCCACTTGGTTATAGCAAGAGTAAACTACCCATGAGCCTATTTCTCTGCTGTGGATTTGAGTGGATCCGTTAAATGGGTAACATTTAGTGACCCATTTTGGCCAATCACTCAGTGTTCTGTTTGGATTTAGATGGACCCATGTAGTGGGTTTATTTGGATATGTTGGATCTCTAATTGGGCCCATTTGAAGTTCAGTGGACCACTTAGTGGGTCGAAATGGGCGGATCGTTTACTGGCTCATTTGTATGCTGGGCCTAGTTAGTTTACTTTAGGGTGCACACCTGTTCGGTTCATTTAGATCTATGAAGTATGAACCATTTGGTTTTCATGTTGCACACCAACATAAATCACAAAATAAATAGATCATGCTACTCGTTCTAATACATGAACGAGACTGATGGCAGACATCAAAAACCAAATTTATTTTTTCCCCTTTTTATTATTTTACCGATCATATTTGTATTTCCATTTCTCTATAAATAAAATCCAGAGTCAGGCACTAATATTTATTTTTTAGATTCTCTCCAATGAGAAAAAACATGCATTGCTCTTAAAAATTATTGTTCTTAATAGACGAGACTTGCATATGATTTCGGACTTCATTATATTAGTTTCGTCTTCAATATACGGTGGGAAAACCAATGTCATAAAAAAAGAAAAAGGAAAAAGAAATTTCTTATTTTAAATTCCATATATTTTTTTTATTTTTATGAATATTCAAACTAGATCGAGTTACAATCATTAGATTAGCAGACATTAGAATGAAATCAACTATATAAAAAATAGGAGTATATTAGATTTCAAGGCTATCTTATATAAATATATCTCTATCTCAATATTCTTTCGATGACAAATAAAAAAAATATATTAATTTGAGTCGATTTTCTTTTAATCTCTTAGATTTATAAAATTTTAAATATTAAAATCTATCAATTAACAAATACAAGTTACATCAAGAAGAAGCCGTTTCTTATTATCTATAACCAGTTAAACTTAACACGTCACCGTCTACACATCAACTAACCTGACCATCAATCCTTGTGATATCTGTTGAAGATATTTTAAAAGTATCAACACATTTTTTACTTGAGATAGAGTATTAAATTCTTTTAAAGTATTTAATACTAAATTTGTTTCTAGTATTCTACTTACATGTCCAAGCAATCTCAACTAGAAATTTTTGAAACATTATTTTCAAATTTGACAATATTATGATTTTAAATAAAGTTTTATTTAAAATGTTTAATTTAAATAAATAGATTTAATAGTTAAAAAACTCTATTGTTACTATTTATTTTTCTTAACTTAAAACTAGTTGCTGTAGATAAGTTTTATTTTGTACATCTCAATTTTTATTTAAATAGAATAATTGCTTTAGATGATAGCAGTTTGGTAATTAAAATAATCAAAGTAAAAAAAAAAAAAGTAGATATTTTATAAGTGTTCCATTTGAACTCTGAAGTCCATAGGTATCAAATTATGTGTATAATTTAACTCGAGTCACGAGTGACTCAGTCATTTCAGCGTAGTGTGTCCCTTCTCTAAAACAGTCCTAGAACCCTTACGCCACTCACGGATTCCCTCCTTTCCCGTTTCGCTCTCACTCGCCGCTCGCCGCTCGCCATGAGTACGAGTTCGGGAGCGACGGCCCTGCTCTTTGATGGAGCTTCCGCCTCCATTCCTCCAAAGCCCTCATTACGGAAAACCATATTTCTTAAACCCTCTCTCGTCCATTGCTTCTCCCAAAAATCCCCAACAACACTGGAAGCTAAACCAATCAGCAAAGCAACAAGAACCTCCGAAATAGCATGCTCGAATCGAGAATCTGTTGGTGGCGGTGGCGGCCTTACGTACAAGGATGCTGGCGTCGACATAGATGCCGGGTCCGAGCTAGTTCGTAGGATTGCCAAGATGGCCCCCGGAATCGGAGGCTTTGGAGGTCTTTTCCCTTTGGGTGGGTGCCCATCTTTCTCTCCCATTTTTTTAAATACATTCAGTAGTAGTATTAGGCGAGTGGCGTGTTATCTGTATTTGATACATCATTAAAGTGAAAAGTAATTGAACTACTTGAAGGAAAATTTAGAAACCTCTCTCTCCTTATCTTTCAGTGCACTTTGAAATGTATTAAATATGGGAGAAATTGTCCACTGTGAACTAGTTTCTATTGAACTGGATGACTTACTTTACATAAAGCTTATTTTAGATGACAAGAACGACTTAGTTTGAACAAATCATTCTACGTATGGTTTTAATGGTTACATAAATTTAACCATCCAAATGACTTGAGCTTCAGTCCAATGGCGAGTATCTGAAAGTGATTCAAATTGGGTACGGATGAAATGAGTATGGGGTAGTTCCATTTCAAAAGAAAAAATGAGTCCGAGGTAGAAACATGGTGTAATAGGGACTTAATCAAAAGCCAGTCTTCTGGTAAACGATGGATAATTTCTTTTAGAATTGGTGTGCTATCATAAATGTCCAAGTCTGACCATGTTTGATATGTCATCTAAGTAAAATAAAGGTGAGTTACTCAAAGAAAATTAGAAATCTTTCACCCCATTTTTAGTGCACATGGGAATGCATTAGAAATGGTGTACTATTTCTAATGTTTGTTTCTGAAGTACGACCTTGTCTGATTTGTCATTCGAGTAAAAAAGTGAATTGCTGAAAGAAACTTTGATACATCATTTGAGTAAAAAAGTGAATTGCTGAAAGAAACTTTGATACATCATTTGAGTAAAAAAGTGAACTGCTGTAAGAAACCTAGAAATATTTCTCCCCACTTTTCATTGCATAGGGTAATGTATTAGACGTGGTGTGCTATCTATTGATGTCTCTTTTTATTGTCCGACCATGTTTACTATGTCACTTAAGTAAATTAAAGGTGGGAATGCTCAGAGAAACTTAGAAATCTTTCTCTCCCCATTTTTAATGCACACAGGAATGTATTAGAAGTGTCATTCGTTCTTTCAAACTCCTATTTTTGAAAGTCAAGTCCTGTTTGATATGTCATTTGAGTAAAAAGAAGGTGAAATAATGAAAGTTAGTCTTGGTTATAACACCAGGATTTCATATTTCTACAGTTATTCTCTTGTATTATTATTCTGTCAATCTCCCATTCTGTTTTTATAAAGAGGAGTATTGTGTTTGTACTTCACATCCAAAGTCAGCTGTATCTTTCTGATGAGATTATTGGATCTTCCAGACTAGTAGATCCTGCTTTCTATTTGGTTTTGCTGTTGAAAGAAGTTTATAAAACGATACTACTAATGTTGAGATCTGTCTAAGTTTAGTAAAGCATAGATTGCACTCCAATGTGCAAAAATTAAGGATGACATTGCCACATGCAAAGTTGTGTCTATTGTATTTGGGCATCCATGCACACCCATAAATACACCTATTAAGAAAAATCTCTCCACCAACATGTAACCCAATGAAGACAGGCATCTAACTGAGGTGCACATAGCAGAAACATCACAGTAATGCATGACGAGCTCGTGTAACATATTAGTACATCCTAGTCAGGGAAGCCAATGTCTCCCACTTTATGAAGTCATGAATCTGATGAAGCTGCCACTGGCGTTTGAACCCAGTCATTTGTGGGTTGTGCTACAATTGGGAGTTCCTCTATTCAATCCTTTTCCTTTTTCTTGTTGCTGGATATCTCATTCGTACACATCTTCTCTTTGTTTCCCGAGCCTTTAGTGAGTTATCTGAGGTTTTATTCTGATTATGACAAAATATATTTTCTTAGGAATCATAAAATACATTCTCACCACTACATTTTTGAATTGTAGTCACGGTCATTGTTTACTTCCAGCAAACTTTTGTTGTTACTTAAAAGAATGTTTGCCCTTGGATTTTGTGGCCTAACTACCAATAGAAACTTTGCGACATAAATTTCTTATGAGAGAAATAGATCCTGATCTCCAACTTCTAGTTGTGCTAAATGTACAAACTGGCATATTCTCTATTTGGTATAACTGTGAGTAGATTTGAGCTTAAACCTTTTATTGATTTAGATACAATGTGAATTTATTTTTAGGAAGGTCAATGCAGCTATATAGATTATCACATATAACTGAGAGGTTGATGCTCTTCTCCATTTATGACAAACAGGGGATTCATACCTTGTTGCTGGTACAGATGGTGTCGGAACTAAACTCAAGCTTGCTTTTGAAACGGGAATTCATGAGACCATTGGGATTGATCTGGTATAAACCTAAGCTGGTCTTGTTAATCATCTTTTATTTTGGTAATTGTCTCTTGTATTCTACAGTATTGCATTTTGAAATTGACTATAAGGTGATGTTGCATCTTTCCAGGTGGCTATGAGTGTCAATGACATTGTCACTTCTGGAGCAAAGCCATTGTTCTTCCTTGATTACTTCGCCACAAGTCACCTTGATGTTGATCTTGCTGAAAAGGTTGCTATTTTTAATGTCATGGATTTCTATTGTTAGGATATGTGGTTCTGTTCTCTAAACTTTAAGCAACAATTTTTCATCTTTTCTTCCTTAGAGCATCATTGATATAACACAAGGTTATCCGTGGTGAAAAACAGTTTGGTGATTTTCGTGCTTTGGTTATTCAGGTTATAAAAGGTATTGTTGATGGATGCCAACAGTCTGCTTGTGCTCTTTTAGGTGGAGAGGTATTCTAATTTTCTTTAAAGCAGTTGCACTTTTTAAGTTTCTGGCTGACAATTATTGACACGTGGTTCAGTGTTTTTTGCATCTTGACATGTTAGTGCTTGTGGGAAATTATGGTTTATAACAGGGTTAAATGGAAAGGTAGAACTCGAAAAGTCAATTCCAAATAGATGGGAATGGGATAATGGCTAATGATGATGATGTTGATTAAACTTTACTGCTTGATTGTTGTCTGAGTAGAACTTTTTTTTTTAAATAAATGTCATCGTCATCATCATCATCATCTATGCCATTTATCCTGTCTATGTCATTTTTAAGCTCTTTTTACATAAACGTGTTGGACTATATTTGTCTATTTTTTCATAGGCCAAGGTTCTGGATTTTCAGTTTGGCTAGTCATATGAAAGGAAACTAATGAATTGACTTTCCACATGTTTGATTAGACATACAAAAGCAAAGAGCTTCAAAGGTTGATTGATTATCTGTGTAATTGAAGTAAGAAGTAGTTTTCTAACACTTCACTTTCATGCAGGATTTAGCAGAACCATGTTTGCTTTCATTTCTGTTATCTGGAATTCTGGACTAGACTTTCCTCATGTTAGCACCATTCCATGTTTATTTTTCTCCTTCGAAGATCCACCTTGTATACATCAAGGCTTGTCAGGAATGCTTAAAACTCGCATGGTTTTTCTAGATATTGGTGATAGTGATGCATATGCCTCTGCCACCAAACAGCCCCTCTGTTGATCTTCCGATTTGGGTTTTAATTGGGTTGAGATGGCAACCATCATTAAAGAAAATCTAATAGGGTTTTCTTTTTCCATATCTCTATAAAAAGAATGAAAAAAAAAAAAGGAAGACCTGTTTGATATGTGGGTCAATTTTGAGAGGGATTACTTCCTCCTGTAGGCATTTTTTAGAAAAATCATCTGACTTGCGGCCCTGCATGGAAGCCTGAAAAAATTATTGAAACCTTGGACAGAAGAAAAATGTTATACTTCACTATATTGAGTTGACAACGAATACATTTCATCAAATCATTGGGATTCATTCATCTCAAAGTCAATGGCTCTAATTTCTTTCTAGACTCAGTTTTTGTGCCAAGTAGGTTGTAAGCCTGTTCAAATCTTACTTCATACTTAATTTTCCTCCTCTTTCCTTGTTTCTCTCAGTAATCAGATTCACAGCTTTGGCACTGAAATTTTCCTGTCATTTTTTCCCTTCTTACATTGGTATATCTTGTGGGTGTCCTCCAAGTTTAAAATGTTTTTAGGGTTTCAGAAGAACAGATTGGTATTTCATGAAATTGGAGACTGTTTTACATTGGATATTGTTTTCTTGCCCCAGTGCTTATGGGCTCCAATTGTTGATGTTGATCTGTGGTAGGAAAAGAAAAGAGCGTTAAAAAAAATAAACCTTTTACTATAAAATTTGTTTACTGGCCAAAGCAACTGGGCAAGCTTTTTGAGTATATACTGAAAAATCTTATTTTCCTAAGCTAATGGCTTCTGTGTATGTACAGATGTATGTGAATGCACGGTTTCTCCTTTAGGATATTCTCAAGTTGAATATTGTACTTCAAACTACTGTGTTTTGCAGACAGCAGAAATGCCAGGTTTCTATGCTGAAGGAGAATATGATCTCAGTGGTTTTGCAGTTGGCATTGTGAAGAAGGATTCAGTCATTGATGGGAAAAGCACTGTAGCAGGAGATGTCCTCATTGGTCTTCCATCTAGTGGGGTCCATTCTAATGGGTTCTCTCTTGTTAGAAGGTCACTTGTTGCTCTAAGACAATTTTTTATTAGACACTTTACACACACACACATTCAAAATAAATGATTCCTTCAGTCTAGTGGTCTTAAATTGGTGTCCTTTTTTTGGTGACTATTTATGGTTGTTCATGACCTCCAGTGCATCAGTGATACTCATGAATGTTATTGGGGGTTGGCTCCCACTTCTTGGGATTCAAGAAATGTATGTTTATAGAGGCACCTATTTTTTGAACATCTGGGGCCATTATTTGGTGATTTGGACTGTTGTAGTGATCAGATTACTGCCTTGACTGCTGATCAGATTACCCCTGGAAGTACACACAAATCATACATTTTTCAAGGCTTAGGTTACTTGTTTTCTTTCCAAATTCATTTTCAATTTCTATCAAGTTCAATTAAATGATTTCTGTAAACTTTGCATAGGGTTCTGGCACAGAGTAGCCTTTCTTTGAAAGACCAGCTTCCTGGAAGCAGTAGTAAGCCAATCACATTGGGTGAGGCTCTGATGGCTCCAACTGTGATATATGTTAAGCAGGTCATCCCATAGATGCAACGACAACCTTTATATCTTTTACTTGAACAGAATTTGGTGCATGGTTGTCAGACTTACCTACCTTTTCTTCACCATACAGGTTCTTGACATTATTAGCAGGGGTGGTGTTAAAGGGATAGCCCACATCACAGGTGGTGGATTTACAGATAATATACCTAGAGTCTTTCCTGAAGGCCTTGGAGCTACCATCTATAGAGATTCATGGGAAGTTCCTGCACTTTTCAAATGGATACAAGAGGTAAAGGTCCATTTTATTTCTGAAATCACGTTTTTGTAAGGTAGACCAAACGTCAAAGTATAATAATAGTGACTTTATGTGTGAACCTATTCTAGGCACAGACATCATTTTAAGTATTTTGCTAAAACACGTTGGGTGTCATTTGGAAATGCATTCTGGATCTCTGGCAGATAATCTCTTGCATGTTTAAACCCTTGTAGATGTGGTACGGCCCGTGTTGCATAGACACTTCAAAATATGTGATGCATATCTTGGACACAACCCTTTTGGTTACTTTTTTTTTTGGATGACCAAGGTGTCCAAGCCTCTTAGAACACCCGACTAATCCTCTGAGCATGTGCAAGCGTCCCTTACCCACACACACTGGGTAAACTCTACGGGTAGTAGCCCTTTGGGGTGGAGTGGGAATCGAATAACCTTTTCGGTTTTTGGCACCCATGTCAGACTTTTAATGGATTCTTCATGGACTCTACTAGTTTTTTTTTTTGAAAATTACTCTTCAAGTATTTTTTACTTTGTTGATGACTGAAGTATCACTATATCTTTCTCTGCTTGAAACTTAATTAAAATATTGATATGTATATCACTTAATTGTTTAGAGTAAAATTACTACATTATTTTGTATTAGTGTTGGTTTCACATCTTATGTTCATTTAAAATAAGATTTTTTCCTTTTCTGAAAGGTCATGTGAAATGAGATTTAAATTTAAATTTGTTTAAATATGGTGCTTAGTCCTGTCCCCCTTTTTTTTTTTTTGCCGACTTTGACACCTTGCACCCATGTCAGACTTCCAGCACTCACACTTTGATTGATAATTCCAGCCATTTAACTATTGTCCTTCAATGGCATTTGAAATAAAAATTATGTAGTGGTCCACATTCAAATGGCCAGAACCAATTCACATTCAATTCGAAATACGTCAGTCCACTTCATTTTGGTGTCTCTGAGGAGATGGAACATGTTGGAGCTCAAGATGGTATCTGAGGATGACTCATTTGTTATCATTCGATCAGCTAAAGGGATCCAATGTCCATGGAAAATGCTAGACAAAGTCGAGGAGATCAGACATAGATAGAAACAAAGGTTCTATCATCTCTCATGTGGTTAGGTCTGCAAACAGCGAGGCAGATGGGTTGGCTAAGGACAGTGCTGGTTTAAATGATGAGCTTGTAATGAGGGGTTGGTCCATGTGTTGTCTTTCAGGTTTGTAGCAGTCAGCTTGTTAGGCTGCCTTTTGTTTGTCTCTGGGTCGTTTTTAACCATGGTTGTTGAGCCACAGTGTGTGATCAAGGTGTAAAGGGGTCCAAGAGCCTAAGATACAAGTGCATGTCTTAGCGTGAGCTTAATTTTGCCAAGCACAGATTTTTAGATTCTGGCAAAATATGTGTAGACTTGTTGAATTTTATTCTTATTCTATCAACATCAACAAAATATAATGTTGCTCATCTAAAACATTAAAATATATTGGCAATTAAGCTTCCAAACATATGTAAAGAAAAAAACCTTCAGAAAAATCTTCCAAACACATTATAAAATTATGAATTATATACATATTTCATGTATATTATGTATTAATTAGTGTTTCTGGTTAAATATTACTAGCAACTACTTGACGTTAATATACTTCTCAAAAAAAAAAAGCTACTTGACGTTAATATAGCACTCACTAGTTTTTACAAGAAATTTTTTTAAGGCCCATTATAAAAAGATCTTTCAAGGTTTAATTAAAACCATCGGAAATCTGGTCTCTCTGAACAAAGTCGACGGTGCTGCTTTAGGTAAGCCTGGTCCAACGGTATAGGTGGGGTCTTGCGGGACTCGAGAGGTGTTTCCCTCTTGGTGTTCTCTGAATCTGTAGGAGTGAGGGACTCTAATAAGACTGGGCTCTTAGCAATTAGGAGGGCGCTGAATTTATGGATGTCCTATGGTCAAAGGAAGTTAGTTGTAGAAAGGGACTCAGCGAATGCGATCAAATGGGCAAAAAGGAAAAAGGGAAAAGGGACCCTCTTGGAAACTGATAACATTAGTTAGGGAAATACAAAACTTGTGCTTGGATCAGGAGTTGCACTTTTCACAGGTTAGCGAACGGTCAATGGCATAGCAAATTTCTTCTTAAAGGCCAGATTTAACTCAATACTTAACGGAGTCTATCACTTGTAGCATATATGTAGAGAGATTGAGGCAGAATCTGGAGCTTTTTTGGTTTGAGTTGTTCCGGCAGTCTGAGTTTTTGTAGCTACAGTGTCTCACTCTCTTTTTATCTTGGGTCCATGTCTCTTGGATCCTTTCTTCTAGTTGTACTTGCATTTTAATATATTTTATCTTTGTTACCACTTTTTTTTAAAAAAACTAGGCTTAATTAAGTTGAGGCTGCCTTGGAGCTAGGCAAGGCATAGAATGGGTGTGGAGATGTGTTGTGCAGGCACTTCAAGATGTGTGATGTACCTATGTTGGACGCTTATAGACACTTTCACCCTTGTCGGACAGTTGTACCCATTCTCATCAGCTTTTCAAGTGCCTTTTAATATGGTTTTCTAAGATGACTAAAACATCAAAACACCTTTCTCCTCTTAAAACCTAATTGAACTATCAATAAGATGACTAAAATAGTAAAATATCAAAACACCTTTCTCCTCTTAAAACCTAATTGAAATATCAATTAGATGACTAAAATAGTAAAATATCAAAACACCTTTCTCCTCTTAAAACCTAATTGAAATATCAATATGATTGTCAATTATTTAGAGGAAAAAACTAGTATATTATTTTCTACTAGTGTTATTTTCACATCTTATTTTCATTTATTTTGAAGTGGTGAACCTCCATTCAACTGAAAATGGTTGAAATTCTGGGCATTTAGTTTGAGATTCAAATATTGACGAAATTTACTGATTTTGTTGTATTTTTCACATACTGAACTGAATAACTCGGTAATCGTTTATGCATTGTTGGTAGAACATTTGGTATAGGCACTTTATGGACCAAAATATTGATTGATATGTCTGATAAGATGGGGTGCTAATTGTTTTTTTTTTTACTTTTTAAGGCCAACTTTGAAGTGAAAAAATGTTTTTGATGCTGATATTTTGGTGAGTCGATACCTAAAACTCAGGGCTTGGCACAACCTCCAAATTCTGGACTTGCTCAGTCATCAGATCCGTAGGTATGAGTCAATTATTGGTCTGTAATAGATGGACTGGGGCCATGACATGTGACCCTACCCAACTAATGCTCCATGCTTGACATGGCCATACCATTTTGGCACCTTTTGAATTGAATCTGTTGTGCCAGTCAATATGTTCCAACTTCCCAGTTTTGGAAACTCACATATTTTATCCAGTCTTTTCCTTCATAAACAGGTAGATAACATCAAATGCTTGCAAACGTGTCATGCATGGTTATGAACATCTTGAAGAAAAATATCACAATTTCATAATTTTGATAATGTTGCCCTGCAGGCTGGAAAAATTGAAGATGCAGAAATGAGGCGGACCTTCAATATGGGTATCGGGATGGTCCTTGTTGTAAGCCCTGAGGCATCAACCAAAATACTTGGAGAACTGCATGGAGGGTACCCAGCTTATCGTATTGGTGAGGTCATAAGCAAGGAAGGTGTCTTCTACCAATAATGCAAAGGTCGTTGCTTACTCTCTGCTTCCTTTTTTGGGTAAAGTAACAGTGATCTAATCTGTAATGATGTGTAATAATATATATGAGAGAGAGAGAGAGAGAGTCAATTTTGCTGGAGTTGAAGTTAGAAATACACTTCTGCTAGATTTGGAAACGCCAAGTTTTTAGATTGTTGAATTGGAATTTGATAAGAAATAAAGCTTATGAACATGAATGAAATGCCAAATGATTAGAAGTTTGTTCGGTGATTCTCTACATAGGTTCTACTCTTTCTACTCATTGCAGTAATTTAAACAGGAATGATTGGGTTTCAAGCCTCTTGTTATGAATAATTATGTTATATTGACTTGAAGATCCAAATGTCCAAAAGCCAAACATTTAAATCGACTTGAAGATATTGTGCAAGATGTTATGTTACATCAACACTGAGGGCAGGGATTCAAATCTCGGTCTCGGTCGAGAAATTTCTCTCACTTAATTTTTTTTTAATTAATTAAAACTTTAAATATCGGCCGATATCGGTGATATATATCGGATATCGGGCCATCTATAAAGGTTTAAAAAATTGATTTTTAAATCTCTGACTGAGGAGTTGGCTTCTACGTGTGTAGATTTGGAGATTTTACCTTGACCTTCAAAAGATGGTTATATATTCCCATTCGTAAGATTTGTTCAAACTTTTGAACTTTGGTTGAGTAAGTATGTCTATTTTAGAAAATTGAGACGTGATTTAGTTAAGTCAATTTTGTTTCAGTCTTGTAGGTCTCATGTGGGTGTTTTGTTGTCCTTTAGTCTCATAATATTATAATCATATATTTTCTAAATTATTCGTTTACTGAGTCATTCTATAATATTCTTTCCGTCTTATTTTAGTTGTCTTATTTTAAACATTTGTATTTTTTTAGGAACTTGAATTTGATTTTAAACTACTGTACAATTGAAGTGATTTTCATCTATTTCAACACACTTTATATTACTTCAATATAAATGGGACAACTAAATTGAAAAAATAGGTTCGATATAAGCCAAATGACATTAACACGTGTTATTTTTGAACCTTTGATCTTAGATTATAACTATTGGACCAATGATCATAGGCCACAAAAGGAGAGGGAGGATGATGCTGACATATAACAGATGATGACTAAAATGATATGAAATGGGGATCTTAGGTATTATTTCTGACATGGGTCACATTCAATTAAGAGGACTTTTGTATTCATGTCTTAAAACATGATTCTGACGTGGTGGCTTCAATTGTTTTCTGAAGCTCATCTCACCAATAGTATATTATTACTTTATTAAACTACGTTTAACCAATGATGGATTCCAAGTTTAATAAATTAAATAAAATTGTACGTTTATTACTATTTTTTCAGTTGCTGATAGAAAATGGAGAGCAATTATCAATAGAGCATAGAAGGTTCAACGTAGATTTTTTTTTGAAGATCAAGTATTCAAATGTTCTACTGAATTTTTTAAGCGTTTCCACTAATTCTTGAGATATGGGTAAACCTTCCAATATTCACACGTCGGTATAGAATTAAGAGAAATGACCTTTTTGTGTTGAAAGGGGTTTGATCCTGTTCAAATTTAAAATAAGACTTTTTCGTACAACAAAATTTAATTTTTGTACTCTAGTAGGGAGCTGACCTAATCCGAATTCTAATATGAATCAACTCGAATTCTGAACCAGTTTTAACCGAGTTTGGTCGGGTTAACTTGTAAAATCCTTAACCTAATCCAACCCGACCTAAATTTCATGTGGGTTTTTATCTTCTCAATCTGACTCGACACGTTGATCCAAAATTCTTGACCCGACCCGCATGATTTCTCAGGTTGGGTCAAAACTCGACCCGAGTTGCAGCCCTAGGGAGTTGCGTGTAATTTTAGAAATCAACAAATTCGAGTTGCAGCCCTAGGGAGTTGTGTGTAATTTTAGAAATCAACAGAATTTGTTGAAAACTAGAAATCGCCCCTATTGACAGATTGTTCTGCTTCTATCATTTCTACGGCGTGATTCTTGGCTAGTGGGCATCGATGTTGGGTCCCACCTCTTCAATCCCCATCTTACATGTGCCACGTGTCATTAGAACCACCTTCTTTTGCAACTTGGAGGAATCATTTGATGCTTCTGCTATTCAGTGTGATATCATAATAATTATTTTATTCCTAATTATTGATGATATTTTCTCATGTAAAGTATTAGCCACTAATCAAAAGTAAACCAAATGAATTAAACTTAAATCCTATAATTTTCACTTCGCTTCTAGAGTAAGATTTCAATGTCAGTGGAAGAAGTTTAACTTAACCAGTGTTAAAAAAAATCAACTGAAATATTAATCGTTTTAAATTTTACACTTATTAAAAAGTAAAACATAATATGATATAAAATAACGGTCAAAATGAACTAAAATTTGGACTCATTTCTATTAAAATATTAATAGAAAAGGAGTAGGTTAAATTCTAAATGAAAGTTTTATGAAGATAAGTATGATTTAAATAATTAGAATGTTCAAATTGTCCAAATCTCATAAGCTTAATCCAAGTGTTAGTGTATCTCGAAATAGATCTAAATAACTAAAATTATAATTTATGAAGATATTAAATATGACAAGGAAAAATAGTATAAATATAATCTCAAAGAATTAGTCATTTGGTTTGTAATGGATAATTTCTTGTTTCAATTACACTCCTTGAGGAAGTAGGAGGAGGCACACCTTTCACCCAAACGAACTTAATTAGAATTTTATAACATAATTTATTTTTAATTCACATATTTTTTTTACAAAGTTTTCTATTTTTTTATGCTTATATAAAAGAATTTTAGTCATGTTTTTCAAAATCACCAAATTTAATCTTAAATCACTTTAAATATATTTTAGAAAAAAAAATCCATGATTTTTCTCTATTTCTAAACAATAACATGATAACTTGAACTAAATCCTTCAAATTTACCAATTTTCATCTCAAAATCTGTTTTTTTAACATTTTTTTGACGTTTTTTTTAACTAAATATTTCGAACTCATAAAATCTCATCTTATGATCTCTTTTTCTAATCTATTAGCTTTTATTGGATAAAAATAATCAAAATCATTCACTGAGCAAATGATCAGAGATTTATTTAATGGACGTCTTAAACCCTTCTTTTATATCTAAACTAGTAAAAAGCATGCACTTTGCAAAAGCAACCTTGGTCAACATTTTTCAAAGAATAATTTTATTTTATTCACAAATTTTTATATATAATTTTTTCATGTTCAGATACTAATATAAAAGAATCTTGGTTAAATTATAAAATTTAATCATAAAATCTATTTTTATATTTTTTTATATAATAATATGATAAAATTGAGGCAAATTCATGCAACTCAATAAATCTTATTTTAAATATTTTTTCTTATTTTTAGATGATTTTTTTGCCTCTTTCTATATATAGAGTAAAATCCTAGAAGGATAGAGCTAGGGTTTTTTTACCCTCTAACAATATAAAATTTAAGACTTATTTTAATATAAAGAATGGAGTTTTTTGACATTAAACAAACAATACGGGACTTGTCTCGGAATATTCCACTTTTAATTGTCTACTGTCCTCGAGACTTGAAAATTGAAACCGCTTCGAGGCCTGAAACAGACTGAAGTCGCAGCCGCCTTCTCCTCCTCGACCTCTTTTCCCGCTTTCTTTGGCATAAACGCAAATAGTCCGTCTGTAACAATCTCTTAACTCTCTGAATCTCCTCTCTCAGACATTTTCACAAACATCTTGTCAGAAGAAGTGGGAAATGAAGTACGTTTTGGTGACCGGAGGTGTGGTGAGCGGCCTCGGAAAAGGCGTCACGGCGAGCAGCATCGGCGTCGTCCTCAAAGCGTGCGGTCTTCGCGTCACTTCCATTAAAATAGGTCCTTCTTTCGGTTTTAATTGATTCTTCTTCTGCTTTGTTATCAGTCTTTCAAATTTTTTTTTTTTTTTTCATATTTATAGCCTCTTATTCTCTTCTGTTCTCTGTTAGTTCAGATGTTTTATTCTTAGAATGGTTCTCACTTGGCTCAAGTGTTTCCAGTAAATGATTTAATTGAAATTTCAGGTTTTTATACTGTTTTCTGGGATTATTTTTTACTTGGTCTCTCAGAATATTTAGATAGATGAGCTTAGCTAAAAATAATCAATTTAGATAGTTAGTGACATCTCATGGAGACCATTTTTTGTGGGGCCTTTGACCATTGGTTGGTTCAAAAGGTTATGCATCGATGGGGGGCTACCAAATTTCAACTTGAATGGATCACTCCCCCTATATCATTGTTTGAATCTCTGAAGATACAAAAAATCTCACTCCAATCTGTGGACACGACTTCCATCAAATACAAGTTTCAACAGAATTCTGGATTACATATGAGATCGAGTATGGAATCCTGTTCTCTCCTTTAAATTCAGTAGCCATTTCCCTCCTTTTGCTGCTAGGATTGGAACTCTCGTATTTTACTAGTCCATAGATCCCTTGGGTCTCTGAAATAGTGTAAAAAGAAGTGCTTCGAAATATTGCCATTTGAGTTAGACCTGTTTTGGAAAATCTGAGGCATTTTATATTGTTTGTTGACATGGACAAAGTAGGGAAAATCTCTGAAATATGGTTCTAGATGCCATAGATGTAGTGATCTGTAGGATGTCAATAGAATGAGTCAGAATTGGGTGTGGGGGGTTATAAGTGTACATGGAGCAAAAAAGAAAAAGGGGTGGGTGGGTTCGTAAATGTAGGCCTAAAAAAAAAGATCTAAATGGCTTCTCATTTTAAGAGATCTCAATGGATAATTTTCTGGCTCGTTTTAACTTCTTTCGTATATTTCAGTTTGGATCATGGTTGCTTGTATCTGGTTCAACATGGCCCATTTTGTGCGTCTTTCAATTTTTATTCCTGTATTTATTTAATTAGGATTCAACTACTTCTCTGATTATGCTTTGCTTTAAATGAATGTTAGATCCGTACTTGAACACGGATGCTGGGACTATGTCACCTTTTGAGCATGGGGAGGTTTTTGTCCTTGATGATGGTGGGGAGGTTTGTTTTCTTTCATCTATTTAGTTGTATTTAAACAATATGGAATGAAGGCATTTGGCAGATTAACTAATTGATGCTGATAGAAGTCTTCTTCCAAAACATGTTTTTAGTGCGCATGAGGTTGGTTAAACACTAGAGATTCGCTTACATTGTAATGTTAATCGTTATTGATAATTATCCCATAGGAAAGTTATTCAGAGTGATCCTAAATAAAGATCCATTTGGGCTTTTTCTATGGCCAATAGAAACACCACAAAGTCACCTACCCCTGGTGATATGGTATGCAACATACTCACATTTAGAGGATCCCCTAGGCAGTGGTGCTCATATAAGTAGCCGAGTAATATTTAAAACCTTGAATTGATATTACCAAAAAAAATGAAAAATGAGGTGTGCCTCCATTGTCAAGAAGTGTGTCTCTGTGTGGACCATATTGGACCAAGTATAGTGCGGTATTGTGGTCTACCCTCGTGGAAGCCAAGTAGTGGCCATTGTCGATCATGCAATGGGATGGATACCGTGGATAAAGGGTACACAAAAACTCGTCATGATTGGGTTCTTCTGGTTATATTGTTCTTATGATCCCAAAGGCCAACGCTATGCTTTTATTGGTATTGTTCATGTATTTGAGCTATATAAAAAACTTTAGGATCTTTACAGCTGTTTCCTTCATAATATAGAATGTAGAGCTGGGATTGTATGTTGAGCTTTTTTTTTTAATCAAAAAAGAAAAGAAAAAGAAAAATCAAAACTGTTGCGCTCTTCTTCTATATTGGCACTGTATGTAATTTTTGTTTTTCCTCCCATCTTTCTTCCTAATCTTGATCTTTGTCTATGAATAATTATTTCTCTTGAAAGTGACACTGATATCCCATTCATTTCATTTGGAAAAGGTTGACCTGGATTTGGGAAATTATGAGCGTTTTTTGGATGTGACACTGACTAAAGAAAACAACATTACCACAGGAAAAATATATCGGGTACAACTTTTTCATGTGGATGAGTATCATTCCCTTTTTTATTTTGAGTATAAACAAATCCGTCTCACATTGGTGTTATTATTACCCCTTGTGTTTTCAGTCTGTCATTGACAGGGAAAGGAAAGGTGATTATCTTGGAAAGACGGTCCAGGTGAATTTGTATGCACATACAGAATCGTGTATTGCATTATTTTCATTTCTCCTGCATGAGGATATCTTGGTAACTTTTAATATTTGGAGGAGTTGTATGTAACCACTATATTTTAGTTCCTTTCAGGTGGTTCCACACATCACTGATGCCATTAAAAACTGGATTGAATCTGTATCTGCTATTCCTGTTGATGGAAAAGAAGGTCCAGCAGATGTTTGTGTGATAGAATTGGGTGGAACTGTAGGTAAGATCCTTCAAGTCTTCCAATAATTGCATGAAAGGTCCATACATCACAAGGAGTTCTTTCCTTTCAAAAGGCTGCAAGGTCCAAGTTGGTTTGAGTTTACTTTCATAAATTGCAAATTGACTCATTTTTCATTCCACTCTTTTATAACCAGGTGACATTGAATCAATGCCATTCATTGAAGCATTACGTCAGTTATCATTTTCTGTAGGTGGGTCTGCATTCTCTTTTCCTTGGTTTGTTGAATATTACTACTTGGACCACCTTACATGCAACAAGTAGACATGTTTGGATCCTAGCTTCTCAGCTTCTGGACCTATGGGTAGCTGTTGTTGGTCACACAAGCACGTTCAATGTGAATTACTGGAGTCCTCTAACTGTCCATATTTTTGGACCAAGATGTGATACCCTGGGCCATGATGATGAGCAGCTGGAGCTTGCAAATTTATTTGTATACTTGGTTGTAGGGTGTAATCAGTGGGCTTAGCATTACTGATTTTTCATCACGACAAAACCATTTTTTACTTTATGCATTTTGTAGGTCAGGATAACTTCTGCCTCGTTCATGTCAGTCTTATACCAGTACTGGGTGTAGTTGGTGAGCAAGTAATTTTCTATCTCGCTCTTTGGTTTAAGCTTCTGCTTGAGTGTTCTATAATATTTTTTTCCCACTGTTGATTTCCCCACCAAGGTTGAAATAGTTGGTGCCATTTATTTGTTATCTCATGTTGATACTTTTTGTTGTTTTTCCCCTTTTGTCCAGAAAACGAAGCCGACACAACATAGTGTGCGTGAATTGAGAGCATTGGGTTTGACTCCACACTTGTTAGCGTGTCGCTCTGCTCAGGTATTTTATTTCTCATTCATCAGCAGCAGTTCAATCTCTGCGGTGTCTCCTATTTGCTAATGATGCTAATCCATGATATTTTACCATGACCTTGTTGGTAATACTACTTTTGTTCTTAGTAAAAAGTTTTTTTTTTTTTTTTTTAAATTATTAAAATGTCACTATACTAAATAAGTGATGATATGTAGCGACTCCAATGGCACTTTTTCATGCAAATGGTTCTTTGCTTTCAAATATATGCATGGACCAGCAATGTACCAGTATGCCTTATTTTGTTTCCATTCAATTATTATCCTTATTCAATGACAAATGCGTAAATATGACCATCTGAAGGGAATTAGGGAAATAAAAAAAATTAAGCCATATTCACACTACTAGTTTTTTTTTTTTTCAGGTCTCAGTTGGTTGGTAGCCTGGGGACTATTTTTCATGGTTTTGAATAGTAGCTTGCAACACCAAGTGTTGAAAACCCTCATACTCCTTGTTTTTTGGTTTAGACTCTAGATTTCCTTCCCAGTTGAAAATCTGGGCTATTACATTTCTCTGACAACACCAGGAGCTCTCTGTGGACTTTCCTAAAGCAAATTCCAGGGGTAGCATTCAACAGGGGAAAGGCAAAGCAACCTCTGCTAGAGTTCCCGTATAAAAACAGTCACATTGTGTAGTCCTCTATTCTGCCAAAGCCAGCTCTGCTGCTACACGTGTCTATCTTTCGCTGATAATTTCTTGGCTCCTGAAGTAATGGTGACTCAAATACAGCTGTATTTGGGGCAAAACGAGTGGGGGAGGAATATCTGTTGTTGTCGCTCTCATTCCTAAAAAATCTCATGTTTGTTAGAGGCTTTATTTTTTGATCCATTGCAAAGCACTTTCTGTTTATAAAGATTTTTCTTTTTAAAATTTTATTTACATATCAGCATCACTGGTAGGGGCTTGGATTGTTTATTCCTGTATCTGGGAATGGCTACCCAACAGAGCCTTGGTTTGTTATGATGGCTTGTTTTTTTTTTCGTTTGCTGATAGCTCCATTCCTTTTTTACACTTAAGGGTGGAAAACAAAGCTTCATGCTTTTGTGCTTGTGGGGGATGTTGTGGTAGTGAGTTTTTGGTGCAGCTTTATTCTTCTGATTGGCAAATTATGGGCTTTGACAGTTTGGCATGCCTGTTGCATTTCTTTGACACCATTAATGAACTAAATTAGTTCCAAGAGAGGCAAATGTGGTTGTGAAACCTTTAAACAACTGGGGGATTTCAAAAGTTCTTTTTGCTAATAAGATTGTCATATGGGCATATGGCTGATTGCATCTTTTTTTTTTTTTGTTTTCGATTTTCCTTAAAATATTGGTCCATCAGCTATGTAGGCTGCAGTTTTTAGTATTTTTTTAACAATAAAATTTCCTACATGATTTGGTTCATAATGGTTTGTCAGGTATTGACAAATATATTTCATTTATTTTTCAGCCTTTACTGGAAAGTACGAAGGAGAAACTTTCACAATTTTGTCATGTTCCAGTAAGTGGTTTGACACTGAATCTGCTTTATAGTTTCTGAATCATCTGCAGTGCTGTTGCAATTGCTGCTTGTTGTTGCTATTGTTATGAATGGGAATCATTTGCATTTTCAAATTCAGGATTCTGTTTCTATTCTGTAGGCAGAGAATATTCTCAATGTCCATGATGTTCCAAACATTTGGCATGTGCCTCTTTTACTTCGGGTGAGTATTATGGTGTCCAGGACCATTCTGGAGATTTTGTATTGATATATTGACATGTATTCCCTATTCTTTTTTTTTTTTCCTTTTTTCTTTTTCCTTTTTTTTTAATCCCAGAGAGAGGTGGATATGTATTCCATGTTCAACAATCCTGCACCTAGGGCTGCTTATATCAACCTCTGTAGCTTTCAAGTTCCCCATCTAACACTTTGAACTTTGGCCTTGTTCCAGAACCAAAATGGTCATCTTGCCATTCTGAAACAGCTAAATTGTCTAAGGTTAGTTATGTGATTCATTTTTCTCTGTACGGATACATTTTTTCTGAAAACCAATTATTGCGTAATTGAGATATAAATTCAAAATATGATTAACATGTTTCCTGGCTGTTTTTTAATTTCTATCTCAGCATTGCCACTCACCCTGATTTACAAGAATGGACAAAGAGAGCAGAGACTTACGATAATCTTACCAATTCTGTTTGTATTATTAACAACTTATCTCCTCACTGCGCAATTATTCAGACTATTTATTTTCAGATAATTATATGTGAAAGTGCTTTGTGCAGGTAAAGATTGCCATGGTTGGAAAGTACACTGGCCTAACAGATTCCTATTTGTCTGTAGTGAAGGTGCTGCAATTGCTTCATGCCTAAAGCTTTGATAGTTGATTGGTGTCCAACAATGATGTTTTACAAAGACATGGAATTTTTGTTGCTAAAAATGCACCTTTGTTTTGGAACTAAATATTGGTTTTTGACTTCGTAGAAAGTGAAATACTGACACTACTAAATATGATCAATTTAGATCTGTTTGCAACAATATTAGCAAAATGAGTGAAACATTGGTTTTGAGAATGAACTGTTGGTAATTTTTAAGTTTGGATAAATAAGTAATGTTGGTGGAAAATATACTCGGGCATATTATCAAATATCATTGGTTGGCCCATTGATGTCTTTTCAAAATGACTGGGATTCAGAAGTATCATTTTTGTAGCACTATTGATAACGAAGGCCTCCTGCTGCCTCCTTCAGGACTCTTTGGTTTTGTGTTTTATTAGTTCTCTAAAACCAAGATATTATCCATAAAATTTTATTGATTTCCAAAGAATTGAACTCCTATGTTTTCCCTTAGTGCTGGTTCTTAACCTTTATGGGAATCTGCAATTTTCTTTAGCTGATTCTTTCAAATTTCGCAGAGCTCATTTTCTTTGTTAACCATACAGAAGTGTTGAACAGATGAATTAATACAAGGATTGCAACAGCTTGCTTCCAATCCCATCTTTTTGCTGTTTTTCTTTTAATGGGGGCTGATAGGTATTCTGCTTCAAAGTGGATCTGTGTTTTTAGTCAGAAGATTATTTTAAATTCATATTCAGATGTAGGTTCCATGACTCCCCAAAAAACTTGATTTGGGTCATGCATTTCTTAAAAAATTTAAATTGACCCGACCCAAAATAAACTTGGGTCGGGTTGGGTAGAGGGGTCCTAGACCCAATCCTGGTCCGAATTGAATTAGCATTAATATGTAATTAATTAATTTATTTTATCTATTAATTTTACCCCATATACTCCACTCAAGTTAAAAAATCTTACCAAAAGTCTTATTTTTTTATAGTCCAGTGGGCTCACATAAACAGGAAGCCCTCTTATATTTCATTTTCTATTAAAATTAATTTTTTTCCTCTCATTTTTATAATTTTTAATTTTTTTATAGAAATTTAGGTTGGGTCGGGTTGAATAAAATAAAATTTGGGTCAGTTCGGTTGGATGAGATAGAAAATTTATTATTACCTATAAGCAACCCAACTCGTACGTGACCTGACTCGACCCATTCCCACTCCTACTTATAATTGTCTTTGCATTGGTCACCATCATTATCATCATCAAAGTCATAATCCCATCTATCTGGTGTTGGCTTTTCTAGTTTTACTTCTCTGGATAACCCTATTATAAACTATACAATCTATCACTCCATAATCTATCATGTTTTTCTTTATCCTTTTGTTCCGTGTTTTCAATGGTCTACCCGTCCTTGTATCTGCAACATGTAACCCCTCAACTCTATGTATTGAAGTTGTCTATTCGTTTTCTACTAACATGCCTAAACCACCTCAAACGAGTGTCTTAATTAATCATCATTGGGGTAATTTTTAAACTATTCCTAATATGGTTATTGCTTACTCTATCCTTCAACGTGAACCCACTCATCCAACGTAACATACGCATCTCCGTCACCTTAACTTTGTCTTTGCATTGATGAGTAGCATTATTTTATTAAAAGCAATACAAGAAGGTAGGCTGGATTCTTTTGTGTTATGATAGCCTACATTTTTGCTTGTTTAGGGATATCTCCTTTAAATTTGTAGCTTGTTTCTTTCTCGCACTTTGAGCTTCTGTCTTTTCCCCTTAAAACATAAGTTGTTGGACATTCTCTTCTCTTCTCTCTATTCTATATCTCAACTCAAATAAGAAGTGTGGATATTTTAAAAATGTTTGATATCCTAAATTACTCTTTTAAAGCAAAACATGAATTGTGTATTTGTGTTGGATCAAAAGCTTTTATATGTAATATAATATAGGGTTTTGATTTGGGAACTCCTTTTATCTTTTTTGAACGCATGCCACCATTTAAGTGGTGGAAAGTACAAGTAGCACCCTCTTTACCAAATTTGAGAGTGCTCAAATGAAAACCTTGTAATATAATATAATTGCCTGATGCTCTGTGGTGAACCTTATGCTGGAGGAGGTTCTTTAATTGTCAATTTCTATTAACAACAGACAATTGATTATCCATTAAAAATAGCTCAATTGGCTCGAGCTTCTAAGAATAGACGAGAAGTCTCGAATTTGACTTTCATCCTGGAGTTTATTACATAAGCTTGCGGGTGGTTTCATGCATCCACGGGGTCAGTCTCACCTCCAATGTGGGGTGGAGATGCTCATGATATTTTAATTTTTTTTTTTTTTGCATATCTTCACTTGTTTGCTTAGCTACCTCAATTGGCATTTATGGGTTTCGCTCTATATAGCAAAAGCAATTTTCTCCCAGACCCATTTGCAGTTATTCGTTACAAGGGTATTGACTATTGACTATGCTTAGAATTCTTTCAAATCAATAATTTGTTAACTTGTTTCATGTTGTAGGCCCTTCTGCATGCCTGTATTGCTTGCTCTTTGAAACCATTAGTTCAGTGGATTGCAGCTTCTGACCTTGAAGATGAGTGTGCAACAGCAGTATGTGCTTTTTGAATCATATCAATCTGGGTTTGCACTATTTGCCTTTTGAATATTGCCTTGTCCTGAACCATTATTTCCTCTTACAGACACCAGAAGCACATGCTACTGCATGGGAAACTTTGCGGGTAAAGATTCTAATGGACTACTACTGTTTCATTGCTCTTCATATTGTCCTGCTTGTAGAAGTGACAGGACTTGACAATAAAGAAGAAGAAAAAACCACCTTTCACAAAAAAAAAAAAAAAAACAAAGAAAGAGTAAACCCCCAAAATCCAAAAAGAGTATACATTATCAATTATCATCATCAATGTCAAAACCCCTTTAAAAAATAATTAAATACATAAAACAAATCGTTGTAAAAGCCATTTATCCCATTTATTTGGGTTAACGATCAAAATTGGATTGGGAAATTGCTTTTTCCATGGCCTGCTCTCTCTCATGACTATATATATAGGTTGAGCCTGCAACTTTCTTTGCCACAAAGAGAACTTACCACTGTCTACAAGCTCTTATTTCTGAAGAAGAAAAATATATCTTAAATAAATTATCTGAGAACGCTCAAATGCTCAAATTTATTACACGTGAGGAATTATGACTCACTATAACTACTGTATAGTTTGCTGTGGTTCAAAGCAAAACCACCAATGACTTGTTGAGATCCAGACCATTGATATGGTCGGCACCACTGAATGGGAATGGCCTGAAATTTCCAAGACTAAGTTCAAATGCTTTGATCAGTGGCTTACAAGTAGATGCTTTGGAGGAACACTGAAGTGGTACTTAAAAAGGAGAAAGAAAGGGTTAGAACATCTGGGAAATTTTTGGGGGGCAGTCCTTCCACATGGGGCACTTCATATCAATACCTATATATTTAAACCTTGGGTTATTGCACTCAAACTTTATCATTCTTCTAATATAGATTATTTTTCAAAGTTGTAAACTGGTACTAAAAATGTGTGCTTTCAGAATTCTGCATGCATTTTGGTTCCTGGTGGATTTGGAGACCGTGGAGTGCGGGGAATGATATTGGCTGCTAAGTTTGCGAGAGAGAATAACATTCCATATCTTGGCATTTGCTTGGGGATGCAGATTTCCGTGATTGAGTTTTCTAGATCTGTCTGTAATTCTTCTTTCAGTGATCACTTCTGATGTTTAAACAGCCAATGACTCTAATGTTGCTGATTTTCAATGGAACTTGGTCAGGTTCTGGGTCTGGGAAAAGCAAACAGCACAGAGTTTGACTCAACTACACCTGATCCTGTTGTAATTTTCATGCCAGAGGTATGTAGATTAAATGAGGTGAGATACTGAAATACGGATGATCCATATGCACCTTATCAATATTTCAAATCTTCAAGC
The DNA here is from genome assembly GCA_013350335.1 of Chimonanthus salicifolius. Classification (NCBI taxonomy): domain Eukaryota; kingdom Viridiplantae; phylum Streptophyta; class Magnoliopsida; order Laurales; family Calycanthaceae; genus Chimonanthus; species Chimonanthus salicifolius. The sequence continues at coordinate 32,527,788 of CM023540.1, read as the reverse complement.
AGGGCTCAAAAACACATATTGGAGGTACTATGAGACTAGGATCTCGAAGAACATTTTTTCAGACTCCTGATTGTATTTCTTCAAAACTGTATGTCTCTCACATCTGCTTATTTACCAAGATATTGTTATAACAAAACTTTAAACACCTTAGAAAGGGGACTCTAAGCTTGTTGTTGGCTGGGCTTTGGGGTCTCTTTGTCCATAGTCATACTTGGATAAAATTGACAAGATCCGTCATTCAATTCAGACTTATGGTTATTCGGTTTCATGGGTTCCCCGTTCTGCAAATTTAGAGGCAGACGAGTTGGCTTGACAGGGTGTGACTTTGTTGTTGGAAATTCTCAATAATTTCTTGTAATCTTGGGGGGTAGTTTTTGTCATTTTTGGGTGGCACTCTTTTTCTGCCTGCTTTGGTTTTTTCTGTATTTGTTTCCCCTTGTTCTTTTGATTAATGAAGTTAACTTAAAAAAAGCAGAACTTTAAACACTGGATCATTATTCCATATGAAATGGAAAAATAATACTTTTTGTGTCGAAAAAAGAAGGAAAACCGATACTCCTTGGAGTTCCCATTGGCTCTTGAAATTGTTGGCAACTTGACAACAACGGTTTTCAACATGCTATAAAATATCAACGTGCTGAGCTGGCCATTCAAGCTTCTGTTTTATCCCACAATGTTGTGAATTGGCCTTTTTTTGGCGCTTCAATAGAGCCTATCGATGCCCTATTAGCAAGGCTGCTGAATGAATTAGCCTAAGTGGGCCTTGGTCCAACTTTCTTTATGGTTGTGATCATCGGAATTGCCCTAACTGCAGTACCATGGGCTGTGCTGATGTCTGAATTTCAAGCCTTGACAGTCTGTTGACAGTTGCCACCCCATCAATAAGACAAGATGTTTTTGCTACAAATTGATTTAGAGATGTATTGACATTTAAATAATATTTGTTGATTTCTAGGTATCAAAATTCTGATCATGTAGATGAGCGTCATCGCCACAGATACGAGGTTAGCTTGGAACTTGATTTTCATCCAAATCACATTTTTGCATCTTGACAGAAATGAAACTATTTAACTATTTTTGTAAATGTTGGTGTATTGAAAACTTTTGAGCATTGAGATACTCATTATATTATTTATATCTTAGATTTTTCTACACCCATTTTTATTATCTCGTGCTTATACAACTCTATGCCATAGGTGAATCCAGACATAATTCGCAAACTGGAAGAAGCTGGTCTGAAGTTTGTTGGAAAGGATGAAAGTGGAAGGCGAATGGAGGTATTGATTCAATAAACAAGCGCCATTTATATGTAGCAATAAATAGGCCATTATCTTTTTCCATCTTATAAATGTAATTTCCATTGCTGCTTCTCTGAGCAGATCTTGGAGCTACCAAGTCATCCGTATTATGTGGGAGTGCAGTTTCATCCAGAGTTCAAATCAAGACCTGGAAAGCCTTCAGCTCCATTTATAGGTAAGCCTTCAGCTCCATTTATAGGTACCATTTGGTGAAGCCAGTAATATTCCCCAATGCCTACTATGCTAAAAGAATCTCGCACTTTCAATTTGTTAAAATTTGCATCTTTCAGTTGTCTTTTACTAGTTGGTACTGACACCTCAATTTTAAAAACTGTTTTTGAACATAATTATCTCTCATTCTGCCAATAAATTATCATAAAAAAAAAGAGAAGAAAAGAAAAAAGAAAACATCTAAGCCTGTATCTCTGTTTGCCTTCTCTCCTTCGGACTCTATCTTCCTCTCAATTTTGACCTTTCAACTCAGGCCTGTAAAGTAAAAGCCATGTCTCCACTTCTGGATCCATGTCAGATTAGTTAGACACCTTCAGCTACTCACCCTATTAAGGGGGCCTGGGTCTCCATGTGCCACTAAAATCTGCCCACTGTCAAGTAGGCAATCTTGATCCATTCTTGGTCACAAAGATATTGTTGCTAGCAATATTGAGTGGGTATTTGAAACGAGCGATGTACCTGTGTTGGACACTTTCTTTTTAGATTTGTGATTAATTTTATGTTGCATTTGGGACTGCACCATTAGTTAAACTCAAGATCTCTAGTTCTATAAACCACACACCAACCACATAGGCATTGAGGAACTCACCATGAATTCTTCTGGCTCCTTCTTAACACTGTTTAAGGACCTTTGTTTGAAATCTAACATCCTAAATATTTATTACTTAATGGTTGTGAGTAAAATATGTCCTTTATTATTACTGCATTTTTTTAAATGAATCTATATACCATTATATTTTTTTAATGTTTTTTTTATTCCAGAATGAATATTCATTTTAAATATTATTATGAATTGATCAATCCTGTGTTTTTCGATTTGCTAAATTAGACACCTCCCATCCATGTGGGGTTCTGAGGGAAGTACATATACCACTTGCTGATTTATGACAGTAGTAGAGCAAGTTGCCAGCTGGAGGTGAACTGAGCTGGGTAGGGTTAAATTATAAAAAATTCTAATGAGTCTTCCTCTACTGAGACTGCCCTAATGGGTCTTGGGCTCTACATGGTTGGTCGTGATATAAAAATGTTCATATTAGTAGGGGGTGTATGAAGTTTGACTCCCATCTAATCATCCTGCCCCTTGATTTGAACTTTTGAAATCAATTACTTGCATTAATCAAAACTTAAAAGGTTACGATCATATGGACTGAGATGATCAATTGGTTGTGAAATTTTACACTCTTGATATCTATGTAGTCACCTAGCTAACACATCCAATTATGTAGGGCCCATTATTTGTCTGATGGAAAGTCTCATTAGAGAGTCTCACTAATCTAACTCTTAAATTATGACAAGATAAGAGTGGAGTTCCATTGGATTTTCAGCAGCCTGAGTTTGGGATAGAGGTGAAAGTCTGATATTTCCTGCTCTAATCATTGATGTGTTGATGCAATTGTAGGCCTCATATTGGCAGCAACAGGACAGTTGCAGACATATCTGACGCAGAATTCATCAAGTTAGCCTCACAATTTTGCAATTTTTGAGGTAAAAACAATAATCTCTTATGTGGTAAGCCCATTCAAATATTGATACTAGTTTAAACAATGTCCTAACAAATATGAGATACAGGTTCTAGTAAATTTGACATTGTAACACTTAAGCAGTTCATTAACTTCACTTAGTAGTTCAAATAAAAACAGGTGGCTTTTTTTTGAACTGCACAGAACTTGTCAAAGCCCAACTGTTACGCGCATGAACCGTGATGCTGTTTCTTGTTTGATAGCATCTGAGATTCTTTGAGAGTTGCAATGCAGAACCATATCACAAGAAGTTCGTCTCGTCTTTGACATCATCAATTTTGTTATTTTTATTTCCTTATTCCATATTGTGTTTGTGTGGGTCTGCTTCAAAAACACCCTGACAGTGATAATATGCTTGTTTGATAAAATTTTGAAAGCAGGCGGTTACTTCTATATACAATTTCTAGTATGTTTCCAATGGAACTCAAACTGTTCGTCACATTTAGTGTCTATTTACCAAATTCAAACTCCCTTACAGTGCTCTGCTGGTTAAAGGTATGTTTGTGGTTGTGGTGTTTCCAAAAATGTCAAGGAACCCTAATATACTCACTCAATGGTTGCTTAACAGATTGCAGAAAGGGTGTGAGGTTATTTATTCGTAGTGTTCTAAAACCTTGTCAGCCTCACCGATTCATCTCTGGTTAAAGTGTGACTTTTCTCATATGCAAATCCATTATTTTCAAAAAAATTCTAAATCTTAAAATTTTAAAAACTTTTAATGACTTGACCCTTGGATTGGTTTATTAACCTTTTATATTATATAGATTTTTTTAATAAAAATACTTTTAAAATTCATAAATGCTGATGACAATTTCTTTAAAAAAAAATTAGGTTAGAGTGTCTCATGCTAAATTTAGGATGAAAATGCCCTTTTACTACAAGAAAAAATGACCTTCAAAACCAATATCAAAATTTCCTTTTTCACTTCAAGGCTTAGCTTCAAATCTTCAAAATTCAAATCAGACTATTCTTCTTTTACTCATGTATACAATTTCACAACTTCATAATCCTCTTCAAATTCTTGCCCTTTTACTGTATTCGCAAATGACTTTGCATCTTCAAAACCCATCTTAGATTTTTCCTTTTTCATATCTTTCTTCGGCATAGGATCATTAGAACTAAGTTCCAAATCCTCTGGAATTTCTCTTTCACTTGGGAATAAATCTGTGCACCATAACCGATGGTTGATCGCTTTACTGTGACTGAGTGAAAAAGAAATCTAAGTGTGTCAAGAATGAAGTTGATGGCAACATCCATGTTTCGACAATAGAAAACACTCAAAGAATGTCAGAATTGAGCATTTCCGGCCTAAGGATCGATTGGATTACCCCTACATAAGATGATTTTAACTGGTTAAAAAGTTGAAAAATACTGTTAATCGGCCCGTGGACATGGACATGGTTTGGCACTCCCAGCATTGGAAAAGAACGTTAAAACAGTACCAGTAAACCCTCTCTAAAACTTCTCTCTCGTTTCTTATTTCTTTTGTAGGAATTCATAGAACTTTGAGCATTGAAAGTAGAGAAAGTGTGACATCATCGTCACAAATTTGAAATATTTAAAATTACTCATCGACTGTCCCAAAAATCATATTCAACAGATTATTTTTAGAGACACGTTCTATTTATTTATCTTATGATAAAAATATAATTATTTATTTATTTAAGAATTAATGTTTATATCAATCAAATTAATTATTATTATATAAATAAAATTATGAATGGTTTATTTCAAATAAAATTAATATTTTATTTCAATATAATTTTTAATACCATAAAATTTAATAGAAATATGAGTTAAATTTTTGAACAATAAATGCAGGGAGAATCTAATGAAAGTCCAAGTAAATTGATTTTTTTCTAAAAAGTCCAAAGTTTTATTTTATTGAAAAACCCTTGACTTTTTTTTTTTTTAAAAAAAATAACGTCAGAAAGATCTCCTCACTTTTGTACAGGCCAAACCTCGTTAGTGCTTTATTTTTTTGCAATGGAAAAATATTATCGAAATATAAGTCAACAAAAACTTATTGGTGTTGGATCGAGGTAATTCCCATCCCTGTGTACCAGTAGGCTACGTTTGGATGGGATAAATTTTAGAGGGGTTGCTTGGGGTAACCCCTGTCAGGATTTACCTCAAGTAATATAAAAACCCTTCCCTTGAAAAGGGAGTTGAGGAGGTTTACCCCTCACTTACCCCTTCAATCAATATAATTTATAAAAAATAATGATTTAAATTTATTATAAACTCTTAACTAACTAACTAGCTAGGTGGCACTAGTAAATAGTAATTACTATACTGAATGGCCAAAATGTCTGTTACTTTTTTTTTATGATTAAGGTGTCCAACTCTCTTAGATCACTCAATTAATTTAGGTGATATGCGCAATCATCTTTACCCACACGAGTAAATTTACATAAAATGGCTCTTCAAAGTGAAGTGAAAATCAGTCTCAGCACTCGAGCTTCCAATTCGTTTGAGTTAAGGTCTGTCTGGCACTTCTCCAACCAAAATACATGACATCGCTTCTTACAAATTTCGATGAAAATTTAGTCAAAATATGATGGAATATAAATGGGCCAAAATTTATGACTCTAATCAAAGCAGTTTCACTTTAATAAAAGAACAATGGTATGAATGGACCATTCTATACTGAAATCTTAAATATAAATGTAAAAGAACTCTCAGAAAAAATTACAACAAATCCGAAAGAAAAAACCCACAAATGGACTTACAAAAAATAAAATGAAAGACTCATGTGAAAATGATAAAAGCCCAAGCCCACTTCCAACTCCAAACCCAACCCGGAAAGAAAAAAAAAATGAATATTTCTTCTGCATTCTCTTCAGCTGGTGCCTCTTTGGAGCATTTCATTGTACTGCAAATAAGAAATCTGTCTCTGTAGTCTCATCTGCTCGTAAAATCTATTTATGAACTGCTCTGCTTTTGAATCTACCCCTTCTTCTCCTTCACACAACTCCTCACAGCCATTCAGTTCATCTTCTTTCTTGCTGCATTCACAATCTTCACCCGTATCACTCCTATTGAAGCTGCTATCTTTGTATTGGATGTAAAACGCGCCGTCGTTTTCGAAGTCGATAGACGGGTTGATGCAAGGAATGTGAGGGAGGCACTGGAATCTCACTGGAGCATGGCGGTGAACTTTGAAATTGAACAATGGAGTTTTGTCGAAGGAGAGTTCTCGCTCGCCGTAAGTAATGGAATCACGGGCTGTGCTGCGAAGGCTTTTGATGCAGCTTCGCATGAAATCCGTTATCAGTCTCCGGTTGAAGATGCCACCTTTCCGAGCCCAATGCAGGGCCAGCCTTAGGAGGTTCCACGACTGGCTCGCGATCGCTGTTCTTTTCTTTCCCATTTCTTGTGATTTTGATTCAGAGGTTTGCATCCAATAAAATGTTTGAAGTGAGAACACAAATAAAAACAGAGCAAGTGAGAAATAGGAGCTCAAATGGTTCTAGAAAGTAGAAACAAGGCTGGTAAAAACAGTAAAGGGTGTGGAAAGAAGAAGAGATCTGAAAGATGGAGAGAAAATGTTGGGAATTTAGAAAATGATTGCAAAGATTTTGGTGAATGGAAAGGAGAGAAGTTGACGGCTTATTTATAGAGAGATGGATTGATAAATTTTCATAGTACACAGAAGAGAGAGGGAAAGAGACGTTGGAAAAGTTGGGAAGACAAGTTACAGGGGCATCTGACATGGTTTGTACGCGGAGAAGAGTACATGGGCCGTTTCCCATTATACCCCTTATCTGTCTACAAATTACATGACTAATTTATGGTTGGTTTGTAAGATTTTTAGGAAGAAGAATCATGGAAAAGGGTTTAAAAAAAATACTCATGAAAGAGTTTTATACTAAGCTTTAAATCATGGATGGAATCATTGAAAATACTTAGAAATGATCTGGGTTAGTCAATAATGGATCATGCATTTCTTTACAAGAATTTAAATTGACCCAATTCAAAAATAAATTCAACTTGAGTTGAGTAAAGGAATCTCAAATTTGAACTTGTCCTGAATTAAAATTAATATTTAAATAATTATTTATTTTTCTATTAAATTTAGCCTATGTACCCCTACGAAGCTAACAAATTTCATCTTACTGCTCCAATTTTTCATATTTCAATGTGCTCATATGAAAGGGAAGTCATTTATCTTTAACTTCCTATTGATAACAAGTTTTCTCTAATTTTTTAGTGAGTCGGGCCAAACTAGTAGTTAAGAAACATACGTGACTGCTCGATTTTAGGTATTTTTCAACATTGAAGTCAGTTTTCAAGAGGATAGTGTTTTTGATATCTTAGATATTATTGAATTGAGTCAATTTCAAAATTAAAAATCTTAATTTAAAGTGGATTGGTATAAATCCAATCCATTCTAACCCGACTTACCACCCTAATTTTATATTTTATATAAAAAGAACATGGATGGATTGGTGCAGTGATTATGAGTTAAATGTATGGGCAATTGGGTCATGTTACTCTAGAAGGAGGCCCCCCTTGACTTGCCTAGGAAAAGCTAGAACCAACCCAAGTGGGTTGTGTGTGAGTTGGAACTTGCATGTCACTTTCTTCTCTTTTTAATGGAAAAGAATGACAACTTTCTATTTTAAAATTTCTTCCTTTTTCCCTACCATTCTTCCCAAGAAGAGAAGAATCCCAAGCTCAACTAGTACAACTTAATCCTCAAGATATGACCAAACCACTCACATGGTTATACGGCTGAAACTCAGGTCGGGTGGGCCGGGTTTTAACAAATCCAGCCCTAATCCATGTCAAAAAAATTTGAACCCGATCCAACCCAACCCTAATTGCAATCCCGAATATGTCAACCCAACCCGACTCGAATTGCTAATATTCTCAACCCGAGAGTTGACCCGACCCAACCCGAGTTAGCCCGAGTTCGCCTAATTTAGCCCGAGTTAGCCCCATTTGCAAAAGAGGGGAAGAGGAAGAGGAAGAGGAAGCAGAAGAGGTGGATATCGATTTTAGAAAGAGGGGAAACAGAAGTGGAAGGGGCGTAAGGTTTTATTTAAGTTATGAATTCGGGTCGGGTTTTTCCAGGTCGAATTTTTTCAGGTCGGGTCAGGTCAGGTTTTTCCAGCTCGGATTTTTTCAGGTCGGGTTGAAATTTAAATTCTTCAGCCCAATCCGACCCGAATTTTAGTCGGGTTTTTTTTTTTCCTAACCCAACCCGACCCGAGTTTACAATTTCTATAACCCAGCCCACACTATTTTCGGGTCGGGTCAGTCGGGTCGGGCCAAAACCCAACCCAAGTTTCACCCCTACATGGTTACATAATTGTTATTTGTTTTTAGGGATTTTTTAGCTGAAAATATTTTAAAGATTATGAATTTGACTCAGTATGTCTATAAATTCTAAAATTAGATTAAAATGTCTCCTATGCTGGTCTGCTTTTTTAGAATCACAAATGCACCATAACCACACGCTACCCTTTTACATAATACTTGTAAAATGAGATAAAATTTAACAGTGTAAAAAAATTTAAAAAAAAATGATTCTTGATGTATGGGTTTAATAAGAAATAATCATGTTAAATTTATATAGTCACTTGATTTAAATTAAATAAATTTTACTATTAAATTCACTCTTTTGTACCTGTTTATTTCATTTATTTTAATCAAATTAGATAAAATTTATTTTTTAATTGATATATCAACAATTTTACTTTAAATTAATAGGATTGGAAGATTTATAAAACCCATATGTATCAAGTAAAAATTGAATAAAAAAAACTCATACCCCAATTATGCTAAATTAGAATTTCTCCTTAATAAAATAGCTGTCTATTAGGTAAAATTGAGCGGAACATGATTGGCTCTCTCTATAATTCTCGTTATGATTTATTTAATATATAATTCTAGTTACGATTATAATTTTACAATTTAATTATAACAAATTATTATTTTTATAACTCATTTATATGTTGAATATAATTAAAAGTTGAAGGATCATGAGAATTGTTACATTTAAATATTAAATTTACAAAAATGATCCTGATCATATTAATCAAGTTACATTTTTAAATCTCTTAAAACTTGTTTATTTTAAATTATTTTTTAAAAAATTAATTTTTGATCAAAATTTAAGAAGCTTAAAACATAATTTAATCAGAATAGTGTGATTATTACAGTTTCCTTCATTTAAGCACAAGCCTTTCAATAAATATAACATGCAAGGCCAGAGTGACACAGTATTAATTTCATATTAAAATCCTAAGAAGTTCATCTAAAATTTCTGACTGAGGTCCATTCACACTTAAAAAATATGGATTGAAATTTGAAAAATTACAATAGAAAATTAGAAACTATTAAATTATCTAAAATAGAGTGTATCCAATCATTATGCTTTTAATTTTTTAAGATTAAATTAAATTTAATGAATAAATCTTTGATATTTATTTTTATAGTGAAAATAAATCAAATGAAGATAATCTTAATTAGATATAAATATAAAGAAAATGAAAATTTTAATTATATTTAATATTATTATTAAATTGAATTAATTTTTATATCAATCAAATTGATTATTATTATTATTATTATATAAATAAAATTATTAAATGGTATATTTCAAATAAATTTAATATTTTAAATATAATTTGTAATAACATAAAATTTTAATAGAAATATGATTAAAATTTTTGAACAATAAATGCAGGGAGAATCTAATGAAAGTCCAAGTAAATTGATTTTTTTCCTAAAAAAGTCCTAATTTTTATTTTATTGAAAAACCCTTAACTTTTTTTTAAAAAAAATAATCTCAGAAAGATCTCCTCACTTTTGTACAGGCCAAACCTCGTTAGTGTTTTATTTTTTTGTAATGGAAAAATAATATCGATATATAACTCAACAAAAACTTATTGGTGTTGGATCGGGGTAATTCTCATGCCTGTGTACCAGGAGGCTGCGTTTGGATGGGGGTAAATTTTAGAGGGGTTACCCCCATATAATATGAAAACCCTGAGGAGTAAAAAATTGATTTTTAACCTCTCCCCTTTAGTTACCAAACAAAGGTAATGGGATGTTACTTTCCATTATCCCTTCATCAATATAATTTATAAAAATAATGATTTAAATTTAGGGTAGCGATCCTCCCATGGGTGTTTTGTGTAACCAGACACAAGTTTTAAGGTATTCTTGGTTTTACCCTTCCACTGTTGTATTGAAGGAAAAAAAATACCATTTCGACTTAGCCAAATCCACTATTTCAGATAGCCAAAATCGAATCTGCCATTTCGACTAGCCAAAACCAAATCTGTCATCCAAATTTGTCATTTCTGCTAGCCGAAATCGAATTCGCCATCCGAATTTGTTATTTCGGCTAGCCGAAACCGAATCTACCATCTCAGCTAGCTAAATTTATAATTTCGGCTAGCCGAAACCAAATCTGTCATCTGAATCTGCCATCTTGGCTAAGCCGAATCTACCATGTTGGCTAACCGATTTATACTGCAGTGGAAGGGTCAATGATTCAGTCAGTGATCCAGTGAGCCGGTCAGTGAGCCGATTTATATCACAGTGGAAGGGTAATACCTTAAATCCCGTGTTTGGTTATACAAAATACTCATAGGAGGATCGCAACTCTAAATTTATTATAAACTCTTAACTAACCAACTAGCAAGGTGGTACCAGTAATTGCTATATTGAATGGCCAAATGGCTGTCACTCTTTTTTATGATTGAGGTGTCCAAGCCTCATAGAGCACTCAACTAATCTATGGAAAATGGGCAAGCATCTTTATCCACACAAAGGTAAGTTTATAGAAAATGATTTTTTAGAGTGAAGTGAAAATCAATCTTAGCACTCACACTTCTTGAGACGGGTTGGGGCATCACTCCAATTCCTTTGGATTAGTCTCTCTGTGATTTCTCCAACCAAAATACATGACACCTCTACTTACACATTTCGATAAAAATTTAAAATTCCAGTCAAAATATGATAGAACATGTATGGGCCAAAATTTATGACTCTAATCAAGGCAGTTTCATTTTAATAAAGAACCATGGTATGAATTGACCATTCTATACTGAAATCTTAAATATGAATGTAAAAGAACTCTCAGAAAAAATTACAACAAATCCGAAAGAAAAGACCCACAAATGGTCTTAAAAATAAATAAATGAAAGACTCATGTGAAAATGATATAAAGCCCAAGCCCAAGCCCAAGCCCACCTCCAAACCCAAACCCAACCCGGAAAGAAAAATAAAAAAATAAATGAATATTTCTTCTGCATTCTCTTCAGCTGGTGCCTCTTTGGAGCATTTCATTGTACTGCAAATAAGAAATCTGTCTCTGTAGTTTCATCTGCTCGTAAAATCTATTTATGAACTGCTCTGCTTTTGAATCTACCCCTTCTTCTCCTTCACACAACTCCTCACATCCATTCAGTTCATCTTCTTTCTTGCTGCATTCACAATCTTCACCCATATCACTCCTATTGAAGCTGCTATCTCTGTATTGGATGTAAAACCCGCCGTCGTCGTCGAAGTCGATAGACGGGTTGATGCAAGGAATGTGAGGGAGGCATTGGAATCTCACTGGAGCATGCCGGGGCACTTTGGAATTGAACAATGGAGTCTTGTCGAAGGAGAGTTCTCGCTCGCCGTAAGTAAGGGAATCACGGGCTGTACTGCGAAGGCTTTTGATGCAGCTTCGCATGAAATCCGTTATCAGTCTCCGGTTGAAGATGCCACCTTTCCGAGCCCAATGCAAGGCCAGCCTTAGGAGGTTCCACGACTGGCTCGCGATCGCTGTTCTTTTCTTTCCCATTTCTTGTGATTTTGATTCAGAATGGGTTTGCATCCAATAAAATGTTTGAAGTGAGAACACAAATAAAAACAGAGCAAGTGAGAAATAGGAGCTCAAATGGTTCTAGAAAAAAGGCTGGTAAAAACAGTAAAGGGTGTGGAAAGAAGAAGAGATCTGAAAGATGGAGAAAAAATGTTGGGAAGTTAGAAGATGATTGCAAAGATTTTGGTGAATGGAAAGGAGAGAAGTTGACGGCTTATTTATAGAGAGAGATGGATTGATAAATTTGCAGTGTCCACAGAAGAGAGAGGGAAAGAGACGTTGGAAAAGTTGGGAAGACAAGTTACGGGGCGGTGGGCAACTGACATGGTTTTTACGCGGACAAGAGTACATGGGCCGTTTCCCATTATACCCCTTATCTGTCTGTAAAATTACATGACTAATTTATGGTTGGTTTGTAAGATTTTGGACAACAAGAATCATGGAAAAGGGTTTTAAAAAAATACTCATGAAAGAGGTTTAAGCTAAGCTTTAAATCATGGATGAAATCATTGAAAATACTTAGAAATTATTCGGATTAGTCAATCATGGATCATACATTTCTTTATAAGAATTTAAATGGACCCAATCCAAAATAGATTTGGATTGGATCGAGTAAAAGAGTTCCAAATTCCAACTTGCTCTTGAATTGAATTAAGATTAATATTTAAATAATTATTTATTTATTATTAAATTTAGCCTATGTACCCTACCAAGTTAACAAATTTTATCTCTTTTTCATATTTCAATGTGCTCATATGAAAGGGAAGTTCTTTATCTTTAACTTTTTATTGAAAGTAATTTTCTCTAATTTTTTAGAATTTTTACATAAATTTTAGTCGGGTCAAACTGGTAGTTAAGAAACAAACGTGACCGTTGGATTTTGGGTATTTTTCGATGTTGAAGTGAGTTCTTAAGAGGCCGGTGTTCTTGATATCTCTGATATTATGAATTGAGTCGGTTTCAAAATAAAAATCTTGATTTAAAGTGACTTAGTATAAACCCAATCCATTCTAACCCGACTTACCACCTTACTTTTACATTTTATATAAAAAGAACATGGATGGATGAATTGGTGCAGTGATTATGGGTTAAATATGTGGGCATTTGGGTCAAGTTCTCTAGAAGAAGGCCCCCCTTGACTTGCCTAAGAAAAGCTAAAGCCAACCCAAGTGGGTTGTGTGTGAGTTGGAAGTTGCTGTCACTTTCTTCTCTTTTTAATGGAAAAGAATGATAACTTTCTATTTTAAAAATTCTTTCTTTTTCGTAAGTATTCCTCTCAAGAAGAGAAGAATCCCAAGCTCAACTAATACAACTTAACCCTCAAGATATGACCAAACAACTCACATGGTTACATAATTGTTATTTGTTTTTAGCTGAAAATATTTTAAAAATTATGAATTTGACTCAGTATGTCTATAAATTCTAAAATTAGATCAAAGTGTCTCTTACATTAGTCATACTTTTTCAGATAAAATTACTCTACTTTTTTAGAATCACAAGTACGCTAAAACAGCACGCTATCGTTTTCTATAATATTTGTAAAATGAGATAAAATTTAACAATGTACAAAATAAGATAAAAAATGATTCTTGATGTATGGGTTTAATAAGAAATAATCATGTTAAATTTATATAGTCACTTGATTTAAATTAAATAAAGTTTACTATTAAATTCACTCTTTTGTACCTCTTTATTTCATTTATTTAAATCAAATTAGATAAAATTTATTTTTTAATTGATATATCAACAATATTACTTTAAATTAATAGAATTGGAAGATTTATAAAACCCACATGGTATCAAATAAAAATTAACCCAATAGAATTTCTCCTCAAATAGCTGTCTCTTAGGTAAGATTGAGTGGAACATGATTGGCTCTCTTTATAATTCTCGTTATGATTTATTTAATATATAATTCTAGTTATGATTATAATCTTACAATTTAATTATTACAAATTATTATTTTTATAATTCATTTATATGTTGAATATAAATAAAAGTTGAAGTTCATGAGAATTGTTTATATTTAAATATTAAATTTACAAAAAAAAAAAAATCTCCATCATATTAATCAAGTTACATTTTTAAATCTCTCAAAATTTGCTTGCTTTGAATTATTTTTAATAAATTAAATTTTGATCAAAATTTAAGAAGCTTAAAACATAAGTTAATCAGATTAGTGTGATTATTAGAGTATCCTTCAGTTAAGCACAAGCCTTATAATAAATCTATCATGCAAGGCCAGAGTGACACAGTATTAATTCCATATTAAAATCCTAAGAGGTTCATCTAAAATTTCTGACTGAGGTCCAATCACATTTAAAAAATATGGATTGAAATTTGAAAAATAACCATAAAAAATTAGAAACTATTAAATTATCTAAAATAGAGTGTATTCAATCATTATGCTGTTAATTTTTTAAGATTAAAATAAATTTAATGAATAAATCTTTGATATTTATTTTTACAGTGAAACTACATCAAATGAAGATAATATAAATATAAAAAAATGACATTTTAAACCATTTAAATTTATCAATTAGTCAATGTATTTTTAATTATCTTTTAAATATTATATTTTTAACAATTTTTTTATAATATTACAGTAAAAATTCTATAGTTGAAAAATATCTCGATATCAACATTAATAATGGCTGAAGAAATTATTTTTTGATGGACGAGTCCAGCCAATCTGACATATGATGGCCATGTGTACGAAGAATTGCGTCATTTGTGATGTAGCATAAGCCACATGGCATAGGTGAGCTGTAACGGTTGGGGGATACAGCTCAACTACTTCACCCGATATCTGATAGTCTGCAGCCTCCATCAATATCAACCTGCCTCCGATCATATTATTTGAATTTGTTTTTATTAGATTTATTCAATTATATAAAAATATTTTTAAAAATATATTTTATTTTTCTGATATAAAACTATAAAAAAGACGAGTCATCTTAATATGGACAAAATCTTTTAAAAAACACAGAATAAAGTAAAATTCTCATTTTACCCTTATCATTATATCGATAAAACACTGCTGCATGTATATATTCTATATATCGGTATTACGGTACTTGATAAGCGGTACGCCGGCAGAAAAAAAAATGAAAATTTCACCTATATTTAGTGTCTTTTAACAAATTTCATCCGTGTTAAAATAGACTTAAATAAAAATGATGAGTGAATTTGAACATGAATTTTAAAATCACTTTTAAATAAAATATTCAATTTCAGTATTCAATCATTTATTTTTATGTCTTCATATAAAAAATAAAATAAAAAATATATATATGATGAAAATAATTTACAAGATCTATTAAAAATTAGGCATGAGGAAGTGAGGAGTGATGGGTGTGGACAGGGAAAAAGGCCGTAATTCAGATAAAACTTTCTGTTTTTGTTTGGTGGTGGCTGCTACCATTGGAATTGGATTGCATGCGTCTCTCTCTCTGTGTGCTGCTGCTATCTGAATGAGACAGCATTAAATATTATTAACATTTTGCATTAAAATACAAAAGCTTTTTAGTTTTATTGTTTGAGTGAGACATGAGTCACCTCAATATCACAAAAATTTAATGGAAAGGGTCAAGTCCGAATAAATACTGCTACAGTAGCATTGCTATTGAATGAAAAGTCCAAGTTATTGTCATACCAGCCGAGTCGACTCAGTCTCTCACACTCGACTCATGAAAAATATATAGAACCATCAACGATGAAATCTACGAAGATTAGATTGGTGGTTAAGAACTTATTTAAATTGAGATAATTTTTGATGATCTATCAATAAGGGTTTCTTTTTACAGTTTCATGTAATGTGAGTGAATAGAGATGTTTGTATATATCTTAAAAATTAGTTAAGTACTCTAAAAAGCATAAATACACTTTTTTAAAAAAATACATAGAGTCCGGAAGATATGTGGATTTGTATTAACAAAATTCGTCGAGTGAGAAATTGAAGATTTGTAGCTTATATATAAGTAGAAGGCTTCAAGAAAACATATTGATTTTTATAGATTTGAATTTATAGGATGACGATGAATATTTTTAAGTTTTAAAAGCAGTTTGAAGGAGAATACACAGGTCTAATAATCAACCTTAAGATGATAAAAGTTTTATTGGTTTAGCGGACTATTAAGAAAATTAGTAATTCAGCCAACCTAAAGAAAAATCTATAAACATAACTCATTTGTTTTTAATAAGTTTTGTTTTAATATATTTATGTGAACTAACAGCCTATTTAGCATTCATAATCATGTCTCAACATTAACCATTAGTCATTAATTAAGCATTAGAAATAGCTTCATGTACAATCTAAATACTGATAGAAAGTACAAACCCACGGCAGCACGGCCGTGTCCATGGAACTTGAACCTTGACTGGCTGTGCTACCGATTGTGATGCACCTGTTTTAAGTTATGCTCTTCATGATTGGCGCCACACTTGCAAATCGTCGTTTGTAAAAAGCCAATGGTGGTTAAGAACTTTCAAAAACTTGACTCCAACACTGCATGTTATGTTCTATAGAACCTGATCATCAAAGATATATTGTCGATTCAATTGCAGATCGAGTTGAGGACAATTTTGTAATTTTACATTGCACTTATGTAAACCTAATTATGACAGTATAAAGTGTTCTTTTTGTGATAGAGAGAGAGGTGTGAACAAAAAAGGTAATCGAGAGTTAGAGTCAACTCTCTTTCATTTTTTCTTGTCTTTGAGCATAATGATCGGTGTTGAATTCGTAAATGTACCACAAAAGAAGTCATATAAATCTCTATGTTGTAGTTTGATTCTATTTTAGATAAAGAAGATGTTTCCTCCTACACCGTCAACGACGAGTACTTCATCGATGGAGATGGTCCGAGTGAGACTGATCTAAAGGTCGAGGGGTTCATATTTGAAGTCCTAGGTAGAGATGACAGTATAAGACATGGATTTGATCAACGCTAACGGTGAGATGATGGGGGGATGGCACAAGTTAGCAGGGCCGGCTCAAGCCTTAAGCTAAAAAGGTTGTCGCTTTAGGCCCGCGATTTAAGGGGTCCAAAATTTAGGATTTTTTTGAGTTACCGTATTGCGGGGGTGCAAAATCTACCACCGCAAAACTCTAAATGGGGGCCTAAATTTGGGATTTTTTTACGGTTTCACCTACCACTGCAAGGAGAAAAATAAAATCCACTCCACTCTAAGTATCTTCTCCCTCTCGTAGGTCCTCTTTCGCTCTTTGTCATTGCTCTCTCTCGCTGCTCTCATTGCTCTCTTAGTGCTCTCTCTCACCTCTCCTTTCTCTAATTGCTCTTTCTCGCCGCTCCTCTCTCACGCTTTCGCAATATACAAGAAATGGTAACTAGAACATTTTTTTTCTTTTTTTTTTTAAATGAATGTAAGTTTCTTTTTGTTTTGGATTTTTTTATTTTTTATTTCTCAATACCAAGAAAGTCCATTTAGATTTTTCGCCTTAGACCTTAACTTATGTAGAGATGGCCCTACAAGTCAGTGAAAGTGATGATTCATAGAATCCATGCATGCATGAAAATATTTCCATTGCTTGCTTCTAAGAAGACCTTTTTATTATTACTATTAATCTTCCCCTTTGATTTGATGCCAGAAATAAGTATCACGTTTATGTACGTATACAGAAAGACAAGGGCTTTTTGGTTGTTGAAAGAGAATGGAAGCCTTAGGACTTTTAATCATTTTTTGGGCAAAACAAATTGATCAATAAGATAGACATAAGCCTAGTTTAACGGGTTTTTTTACTATCCGAATAATTGAAATGCTATAAGTAGCAGTGCAACGGAGCCGGTTGGGTCAGGCCCTAAGTTAACTTCGATTAAGGCCCGTACTATATTATAGGTCCAACCAAGGGTATAAATCTTGGCTGATATTGTGCATACCGGCCGAGATATCCCGACCGATACACACAGTATCAATCGTACTAGCGAGATATCGGCCGAAATTTGTCCAACAAAATTTAGAAGAAAAAGATATCTCAACTGATCTCGGTAAAAGCGATTTTTGTACCCTTGAGTTCAACAATAATTACTCCAATTCAATCAATCAAGGTATATTTTTTAAGTTCTTGAAAGTTTTATCACTTTAAATCTCTTTTTTTTTAATGCCAATATTTTTATTTTGAATTTGCATGTGGGAAATTTTACCAGTTGAGCTATACTCACGTGAGTAACTTCGTCAATATTTTATGTACTACATTTGTTGTGATGAATCATGCAATCTTAAAAGAAAATAAATTTGAAATTACGTAAAAGATTTCTTTATTTTAAACCAATTAAACTAATTAACGATTAATATGATCTTAATTAGATAAAATAACAATTTTTTTTTTTACAGCTAATCCAACTCGAAGGAGAATGGATGTGAGTTGTAGTCCACCACCTTTTTTTAACTATTTTGACCACACTCTCTCTCTTGAAGTCAGAACCTCTTCACGTCTCCCGTCAAATCCATTCATCCAAATTCCAAACGGACAGCTCAAACTCCCCTTCTCTCCTCTCCTCCACCAAACCCTTGCCTCCCTTCAAAACCCCCTCTCCTCGCTTCTCCGTCCTCTCCCATGGACGATTTCCACTCCGGCTACCGCCCGGGCTTCCGGCCCTACGTCGCCGCAGGAGACCGCCAGCTGGAGATCTACAGCGGCAGGCCGAGCTACCTCCCGCCGCCCCCAGGGATGGTGGTTCCTACCACCAGTCGCAGAGGAAAAGGGTCCTCGTCCTCGACCGTCAAGCCATGGAGTTTCAACGACCCGGAGATGCAGAGAAGGAAGCGGGTCGCGAAGTATAAGGTTTACGCGGTCGAGGGCAAGGTCAAAGCTTCTTTCAAGAAAGGACTTCGTTGGATCAAGAACAGGTGCTCCGAGCTCGTACATGGCTGGTAATCTCGAAACCACGGCAGGGGCAAAAAAGGGAAAGAAAAAACAAGAAGAGCTGGTGATGGGAAGAGAGAAGAGAAAGTAGAAACCGCCGATTGACGGAAATACCCTCGCTCGGAAGCTTTATTATTTCTCTTTCTTTTTCTTTAAAAATTTATTTTCCTCGAATGTGAAAGAAAATTGAACAAAATCCCCTTAGAAATTTGGTTTGTTTGGACTTTAGAGAAGAGAAAAACGAAAAAAAAAAAACTAATGTGGTGGGATGTAATATCCATGTTATTGTAGGGGTATTTTGGTCACTGTGAAATTATTTCGCTGATTCTTGTTCCTGAATTCTATTATTTTCTTCTTTTTTTTCTTTTTTTTTTTGTAAATATGGAAAATGCCCTCTCCTCTTCCACACATTTCTCTATCCAATAGATGGCTTCTATGATTTTAATCAATGATTTTGCCAATAAATCAATGATTTTAATCTTTTTTTAGTTTTACAATAATACATAACGAATTCAATGTTCACTTAAAATATGTTAATATTTATTACATTCTGATTTGATAATACATTGATAATTGCATAAAAAGTATTTCAAAGGCCATCAAGAATGGCGTTTTAAAATCTTTTAATTTAGTTTGGGTTCATAATCTTTTTATTGGCTGATAAATAAGCTTTTTTTTTTTAAATTATAAACTTTTATTAATTTATTCAACTTAATTAAATTTAAAATTCACCATTTTGAAGTGCCATATAAAAAAATGAGTTGGACTTTCATTTGCCCTTAGTATCTCATCTCCGCAATTGCAGCACACTTTTTATTACTTTAGCATGTTTGAACTTTGAATGTTGAAAAGTGAAGTCTAATCTTTGTATTTCAATAAAACGATTTGACTTGAAATTCGAGTATGATGAGTTATGACCCAATGAGATGAGAAAAAAGTTATTAATAATAGAACTTTTATATCATTCATTTTATTTTATTTAATTAAATAGATAAAATATTTAAAATAACTGATGATCTCTAATTTGATAGAGTTAATAAATCAATTGAAGTGGTGTGACCCATCAATCAACAAATGAAAATTTATACTTTGCCATGAGAACAAAGTAGTCTCGTTTAGAAAACACGCGTTTGGTGGAGTGTTGAATTTTTTTCTTTTTCTTTTGAGAAATTGTATTTTCTATTATGTGGGTTGGATGAAATTGATTGGTGTTTCAATGCAATGCATGAATAAGATAATTCAAGAGGATTTTCTTGGTTCAATATAATAGCTTTATGATATAAAATATGAAAAATCAATCATTTATAGGAATGAAAATTTTTAAAGTTCAAAATAATGAGAGTAATATGTAAAAGGTAGCGATCCTCCCACAAAAGGTTTGTGTAACCAGACACAGACACAGGTCTCAATGTATTGATAATTTTACCTTATATGAATAGTAAAATTGGTTCGTTGAAATTCAAATGAATAGTAAAATCGACTTTGTCGAAATTCACATGAACAATAAATTGACTCGTCGAAATTCGCACGAACAGTAAATTGGTTCATCGAAATTTTATTGCTCATGCAAAGGGTCCGATCTTATTGTTCATGCGAAGGGTAAAATTAATAATACACTAAAATCTATGTCGGGTTATACAAAATACCCACAGGAGGATTGCTAGCGTATGTAAACCCGTAAACCCTTTAAAAAAATAAGGCTAATGGCCTCGTGTCACTTAACATTTTTAATCTAATTGGAAAACCCATTTAGTATTTCTTTAAAAAATCAGGCTACAATAAGACACTAAATTTTCAAACTTCATTGAATTATGATTTATATTATGTAATTACAGGTGAATTAAGACATAATGTAGGATGATTAACAAGTTCCAAAATCATGCAGTGCACGTTGAGAGATTGATTTTTCTATATTTTATTGGCTGTCATCTGTAAACCTTTTGATAAGTAACCTTAAATAATGATATATTTATTAAACCTTGGTACTTATATTTTTAATAAATTAAAAGATAGCAGGTAGGCGTGGTGCTCGATGAAAATGAGCAATGGAAGACTAACAAATAAACAATGATATTTAGATCCATGTTAGATTTGGGAATGTGAGTGAAACTCTTGGTGGTTATATTAAACAATAAGTGCTGCTTCTTGAGCATTGTAGCAAATATTTTCGGTATTTTTGGTTTTTTTTTTTGCGAAAATATTATATTTAACGATATCATTTAATTATAGATATTTTCTTATAAATTAAAAAAAAAATCTCTTCGATCAAATTATCAAAATTTTGTGAAATAGACCATGAAAAAAAATTAACAGCTTTTAATAATCAATTTTTTAAAATTTGAAATCACAAGACTAAAATATCAAATGAGGTTCAAATTCTACCTGCTTATATTCATTATCATTCTTTATATTTCTCGTTAAAAAATGTGTTGTATAGTTTAGAAAATCATCTGAATATGATTTTTCCCCAAATGTAGATTTTGAGGACAATTTTTCTGAGAAAACCATCAATTTTTTTTTTCCATCATGACACATGAAGCAATGTTTACCTGCATTCTTAGGAAAATTTATGAAGCATACTTATAGAGACTTGACCAAATAAGTCTTAAACACATTGATTATATACATATCCGCTGGGCCAATCTGTTGAACAGGTTGATGTGACTCATCCACAAACATAAATCTCGGCTGTACGTAGAATATTGGTCAGAGAAAAAAAAAATCGGTCGATTTCTTTCTTCTTTTTTTTTTTAAAAAAAAAGAATATCGGTTGTGGACCCGACCGATATTTGCCCATATCGGACGAATATCGGCCTAGATATCGGCCGATATTTTTATTTAAAAAAAAAAGCATATTTTTATTTTTTTAAATGATTTTTTCAAAAATAGAAAGCCATCGAGATTTCTAGGAATTTTTTTTTTTGAGGAGAGAGAAAGAATCTTGGCCAATACAAAAATTCCGTCAAAATCTCAGTTCAACTGAATTTTCGACCCCTGGACTCATCTAAGCTTAAAAATCCAAAAAATGGTATTCAAGATGACATGGGCTCAGGTAGGGCTCATTTTTTATCCTAAAAGAACACGGGTTGAGTGAGGCCCAGTACATGAAAGTCAAAGCTTGGCTCAAAAGTCCAAATTTGAGTTATGATTTGTAAAATTAAATTTTAGTTAATTAAATTTTGTGTATAAATATAAGATTTATATAATATATTTTATATTTTAATTATATAAAAATTCTACTTTAGGCCCAAATAAGCTGAGCACAGATAATCGTCTGCATATATTTCAAACTTGAAATTAAGCTCAAGTCCTACAAATAAAACTCAGGCAAAGCTCGAATTTGACTAATTCAGATTAACTCAACCTTGAGCCCATCCTATGGCCCTTTAATTGCAACTTGGGCTTGGGCTCAGAGAAATCCAAAACCTGGCCCACCTCACTTGAGTTGCATCCATAGTTTAATTTTTTTTTAAAAGAAAAACCTCAGGTGAGCTAGATCGAGTTGACTTCACTCAATGAGATTTTGAGTCTAACAACTCAATGAGTTTTACCGAGCTTCTTCAATTCGAGTTCAAAAAGTTGATTTGAGTTATTCAACTCGATAAAGTTTTATGTCAAGTCCAAGTTTCTAATTTTGAATTATGGATACAACCCTAACTCAACCCATGTATCAACCAAACTTTTCCATGTAGATTAATGGGACAACAAGCATAAATAAAAAATTAGATAAAAAGTAAATTCCTACCAAATCACTTTCTCAACAAAATTTTAACATCATAATCCATTTTCCTATTCTAATTCATTTTTCTAGGAAACCAATAAGGATGCGGTCAAGAATCGGCCTCTCTCAAAAGAATCTTGAGATGTGGGATGAGAACAAAAACTTAAGGATCGGCCTCTCTTAAAATAATCTTAAAACAATATGCCCTAGACTGCGCAAAAGGGTGGGGTCCAATATGCAGGGATGGGTGTGTCCTAAAGGTATTTTTTAATATGACATTTATCATAAAATATCGGATTTGTTAGATTTGAAGAACTATGAATTTTAAGAGTTCAAAAATTGATAGTCATAATGGAGTCAATTTTGGATTTTTTTTTTTTATCTAATAATGAGATTAAGTTGGATTGCATTTAAATTAGATAGAGATCCAATAGACCAAAAGAGCGTTGTGGGGGCCTTGGTACACGTTAAAATAAAATAATACATTTAAGATAATAGATGCATATATGCCAAAACACAGATTTAAATATCAGCCGATATTTCAGATTTTGTATATACCAACATGATACTTCTGACAGATTTTTTTTTTTTATGATGACTCACTTGAATTGGGATGGAAGATATTTTTAACCTAACTGATTTTTAAGACATGTGCAAATCTCCCAATCTCCCATACACCGGGCAAACAATTAAAAGAAGTGGCCAGTTGGAATTAAGCGTGAATCAAACTCAAGACTCCATTTTCTAAGACAGACGCCTTAACCATCAGACCAACCCCTTCCCTTGGGGTTTACTTCCTGCAGAGTGGCTGAATAAAACCCAAGCCTAGTGAACAATGCTTCAAAAATAGTAGGGGAAAAACAGCTAAATGTACAATCAGGCTAGTGTCCAAACAGTACACATCCATCAATCTTCAACAGGTTGTGGAGATGGGTAAAAGCAACCAATTGAAGTCACTCCCCATTCCCTTTAACTTCTCCCCCTTCAATGATGAAAATAAGACCAAGGCTGTGCAATAATATATAATGTGGAATAGAATGATAAAGAGTGTGACCCACCCACGTGGCTGGTCCTTTTATAGTTTGTGAGCGACCTACTCTGCAGTGTATGTGACACGTCAAAGGCTGAACCAGTTCGGAAGCATCCGGACTTAAATGTTTGGGTGCTCTCGCAGACACTCAGAAGGTGAGGCTCTTATGATAAAAATAAATGAATGGCTGTGAAGTTCATAATGGAGATTATCAAAATGCCTAAAATGAAGCTCTTGATTTTTTAAGATCAAAACAAAACTACTGGATAAGTATTTTTACCAATATTAATCCAAAGTTTAGAACGCATCAGATGGACATAAATCTACATTGGACCGAAATCTAAATAAATAAGACAACATTTTGAGTGGTATGGATTCACTAGAGGGTACCTTGTGAGGCCATACTGACGCAGGCAGGCTGTCTAGATGTATTATTGACTCGTCCATCAAAGTTTTCTGCACGCAACAGTCAAAAATTCCTCTCATGAACGAAGGTCTTGTGTTCGATTCATGCTCAAACTCCTCAGTCACTCTCTATGGAGTTACTCCCCATCGATTTACCAATGTGTGGATTAGAAAGTTTACACATACTTGTGAGATTAGTCTCACCTCCAATGTGGGATGTGGATACATATGTTTAAAAAAAAGTTTTGTTAGCCTAAGGGTCAAGAAGCTCTCCTCATGAATGAAGGTCTTGGGTTCAATTCAAGCCCAAACCCCTCTGGGCCACTCCCCATCGACTTACCCGTGTGTGGATTGGGAGATTTACACATACTTGTGGGATTAGTTTTACCTCCAATGTGGAACGGGGGTACCTATGTTAAAAAAAAAAAAGTTTCATGCACGCAGAGAGCCAGAGTGTCCACCCTTCTCTGAGTGGGGTGAGAAGATCCAGCAATTTCCTGATCCTGTATAAAGTATCTTCTGCTTACCAAAATGAGATAAGGTGGAGTTGCTCATTCAAAAGCATGCGAAGGTTTGGTTCCCTAAAGTGAGAAGTGACTAGGACAATCCCAACAAGTTTTCTTTTTGACTAGGCCTCGTATGTCCATTTATATGCAAAGCAAGCATATATTCACATGGGTAGGCCAAAATGAGATAATGGAAATCTAGCCTTCTCACAAATTATCATCTTCCACATAATTGCTGGCCCATGAATCGCACTTCTCATCTCTCATCTGGTATTTGGCTGTCAATAGTCTTTTTCAAAGAGCTTTGGACATGAATGAACATTATCATGCACATTCACCGTTTCCCTCTACATAATTTACCAATTGTGTCACCAGGAAGAAGAGTACTTTGTTCTAGATGCCTCTCTTTCAATGGGACCAGCTAACTCTTTTTAAACTTCTGTAAGGAGTTCACTTATCAAGACATATTGGAGACTCGACAGCTTCGATGCCAGACAATAAGAAGGCATTTTTTTCAATTAAATATTTTCACACTAGAAAAACTTCGACCAGTGAATGGTCTATTGCAATCCAATATGATGGAATATCCCAGTGCCACCAACAAGTTAGGCCTTCACCTAGACAGCTGATCTGAATAAAATTCCAACTGTTGATCATCTTTGTAGCAGGAATCATTTCATTGTCAATGCTTGCTTATTTGCCTAAAGATGTAGACAGTAGACCACCTATTCATTCCTTGTGAAATTTTCTCGACAAGTTTGGTATTTCTTCTTCAATCTCGATATCACTTGGGTACTACTAAGCAATCTGACTGCTAATATTAACTTTGTGGTGTTATGGGTTCAGTAGTTTTCAGTGTTATAATCTACATGAGGTGAACATAATAATTGAGCTTTTCAAAACAAATCTTTTATTTGGGAGGCTTCATTGGCTAAAGGCAAGACTTTCTGGGACAACCACTGCAGAGTTCGATGGTCTCCAAGGG
Organism: Chimonanthus salicifolius; assembly: GCA_013350335.1. Lineage (NCBI taxonomy): Eukaryota > Viridiplantae > Streptophyta > Magnoliopsida > Laurales > Calycanthaceae > Chimonanthus > Chimonanthus salicifolius. Next base: position 32,502,376 of record CM023540.1, on the reverse strand, counting down.
CAGACTAATTTCATTGTTGGTTTTCTTGCTTACTTACTTCATCCCTGTCATGCAACTCCAATAGACAGGACCTGGATTAATTTTTTTCTTTTTCGGAAACGTATCTCGTAGAAATTTTTGGAAGTTGAGATTTTGACTTAAGCCCCTAAAAGGAAGGCATTGGTAGTCTTATTAGAAATTCTAATGATTCTCTTACCATGTCCTCTCTGAACCCTCCTAGGGAGATGGTGAAAATGATCTAGAGGTGCAAGAATTATTAAGAGGCTGTATGCTTCTCAAGTCTTTTTTCTAATGACATAGTTGAAGGAGACTCACACCATGCAGTTAGCTAGTGTTTTTCTCATTCATTCCCATGGCTACTTTTAGATCTGATCCTTGAGATTAGAGACAACCCATTACGCCAGAGGACTGTTTGTTCAACATATTCAAGGCTCAGCTGATGTAGAGGCTGATAAACTAGCTCACTTGGAGGATTTATTTGTTGTTCTGACTTTTTCTCTGTTCTCTCACCCAAAAAAAAGGTCTTTTGTACCTTTTCCCCTTTTAGTCTAAATCTTCAACTTTCAAAATAACAATGATAACAAAAATAATCAAAAAAAGAAAGAAAATCCACCATTTTCCCAAGTGATGTGAGAAAGATCAGCATTTTCCTGATTCTGTACAAGATATCCTGTGCTTACCAAAATGAGATAAGGTGGTAGTCCCTGAATGAAAAACATGTGAAAAGCATTTAATTCCTTAATGTAGAAGTGACTTGCACTATCCCAACTAGCTTTCCTTTTAACAAGGCCTTGAATGTCTTATTTACATGAAAAGCAAGCACATATTGACATGGGAAGGCTTTAACCTACTGAAGGTGATGTGGTATCAACTACCTACAGAATTTGAGGATCATTTCATCCATTCCTCTGGTTGAGGAAAGAGACAGTAGACTTTAAGCTGAAAATAAGAGGGAGAAAAATGACCACATTTGTTGGGTTGCAAAGTGATTTTGGTCCACCTCCAGATCAATCTTTTTTTTTGAAAGATACCTCCAGCATCGATCTTCAAACCACTTTTATACTTTTGCAGGTGCTTTTGTGTTGGCCATGTGGGAAATCTGTCCATTTCCATAAGACAGTTCAGATTTAATGATCATCACATCAATGTCAAAGCGAGAGACCGGGAAATCGTGCATGCAGCATGCTCTCTACTTACAATGTGAGACTTCCATCCAACTTTTGTCTGCTCCTCTTTGATATTGCCTTGGACATGGCGAAATATATGAATGAGGACAGCGGCATCAAGAGCAGCATATTCCATCTGCATATCACTTATCTTAGATGTATAGTTTTTATTTTTGCATAAAGAGCTCATCTATTCAACTGTGCACTATTTTCCTACTAGAATCCGGTTTGCACAGATAAGCAACATAAAATGGTACCAACAACAAAATAAGTATTTAAATTTGAAGCACGAGAGTACAGCAGAAAAAGCCACTTTACAACAGTGAAAATCATTCATGGAAAGCTAAAATCATGCCCAAAAAAAAGCCAAAATAAGGTGAACTGGCCTGAGAAAGTAACCTATTTCACCTGGTGGTTCTTTTTCCACTCTCCCTCAATGGGTGTCATGGATGTGAGCATGGGTGGTGGGGAATCATGTTGCATATAACTTCTTCTTTTTTTAAATAATTAGACTAAAATGAGTGACAAATATCTGATATTTTGATATTCAAATGTGAGCAACCCCCTCCCAAATGAATAAATAAAATGTATTTGGGCATTCTTTGAGAGAATATTAGTAGAAGCTATCCTTCCCTGGGATATCACAATACAAGAACCATGTGCTCAAATTTATCAAAGCATAAATATTGAAATATATGGATAACATGGTAATACTTGTGATTGCTTGGTTTCCAGCTAAGTTCATTTAATGCAAGTATTGTGATATATGGCACAATTAAATTTAAGCTACTTAAAATATGGACGATAGGTGTGTCAATGAGCCAAGCTGGCTCAAACTGCCTCAGCTCGGCTTGGCTCAACTAATCTTATGCTTGGCTTATGAGGTTATCAAGCTGAGCTAAGACAAGATTGATTTGTTTCTAACCTGAGCTCAACCTAGAGCACGCCGGCTCAGTTTCTGAACAAGCTCAACTCAAACTTGAGCTCAGGCTTGGCGTGGCTCATGACATTATATTATATTATATTATATTATTGGAAATTGGTGATTGATGATATTTATTAATATGTAAATATGAGTTGGTCTATATATTGACACATACCCATATGTATTATATATGTGTCCTTAAAATATATGTTTGTTGATTCTAGACTGCAAGGGTATACTCAGTTTGTCCGAGCTTCTGGGAATAGAAAAGATGTCTCAGGTTCGACCCTCCCTAGAGTTACTTGATATATGAGGCTTGTAGATGGTTCATGTATCCACAAGACTAGTCTCACCTCTAATGTGGGGTTGGGATCCCACATTACTCAAAAATATATGTTTGTTGAAAGTCTTCTTCGTTATTGGCCAAGGGACAGCTCATAAGTAAAACCATCGTGTTGTCAAGCCCAGCTAAAGTCCACTAACGCATAGCCCAATTTCCAGGAGCTCAACCTTGTTTCAAGCTTATCAAGCTCAGCTCCAGCTGGCTCAACTTGGCTCATATACAGATCTGATGGGTACATGTATGCATTATCAAGAATGACAAGGATTGGATGATGTGTAAAACACACATCAAGTCATCATAACTTCCCAAGTAAACACTTTTTAGCCAATCTGAGAAATGCAAATTTGGCTTTTGTCTGAGAAAATGACAGCAGGCACCTACATTTCAACAAGAAGGCTTCCATGAATTTGAATAAGCATTGGCATGCTTAATAATCAGGCAAATTGTCCAAGAGAAAGAACTTGGGAAAACACGTCTGTCCTTGTCAACATGATTTTTAAATTTCATTTATATCCAAGCACTTAAGTGTGATAAGCACCACATGCAAAAAAAAGCAGATGTGCATTAAGTTGCTAGAACTAGAATTTTAACAAAACCATCAACTGTAGTACTGAGAACTCTTGTAAGATTTAAGCTATGAAAAGTGTAAAACATAAAAGACATACTTGATTCTGACTCAAAGGTCGTTGCTCCCAGTTGCTGTTTCTCCTTGTCTTGTTCAAACCAGCTCCAAGTATATTCTGGTCCAACAACCACAAGCCATTTACTGGAGAAATATTTTTTGGGTAAATTCATGGATAGACATTCTCACATTGAACTGGTAAAGATGATTTCATAAACTAAGACTCGAGAGGAAAGAAAGAGGAACCACCACCCAAAATACCATAAGCTTCATTTAGTGAAGCCCAGCCTGTGCTCGAAGTCAAATCATGTGCCCACATTATTTTTTCAAAAAAATTGGTTAGGTAGCTAATATGTACTTGATCTAATGCTACCATGCTCAGGAATTGATTAGATACTTCTAACAAGTTGGGGCTCGACTTGAGCTTAACTGAGAAATGCAGTAGGTACCTGAAATCTTAACTTAGAGTTCGTACACAAATAAAGTCAAGATCAGCTTCGCCACCCTGATTAATGATATAATTGGTTGCTCATCGTTGAAACTATTGGATTCAATAAATGCACAGCCTCAACACTCTGGTGAATGAATCTGCCCAAAAAAATGGAATAAGGAATCTAATTAGACAAGATGGTCGAGTGGCGTGATAGTTTCTCCATGTTTGTGGGAAACATTCCGGAATGGGGGGTTGGCGATTTGGTCAAAGTCTTTGGAGTTGCTGGTGTGGTGTTTGATAGTTTTGTGCCAATTGATCGGAGAACCGGGAAATGTCGAAATTTCGCCTTTGCAAGATTTAAAACGGAGAGGGAAATGGCTAATGATATTAAGATGATGGATAGGCAGGTGATTGAAGGGAGGATGATTCAGGTAAATAAGGCCAGGTTTGGCCCCGAGAATAGAAGGATGATCAGAAAAGGGAACGGAAGCTCTGCTCCTGTCAAGAGTGACATGGTGAAGAATCATGTTCAGGCTCAGGCAATAAACCTCAACCAGTCCATCATACGGTTGCTCTTCCGGCTAGTCAATTGTTGCAGGTTTAGACTTTCAGAAAGCCTACGATAATGTGGATTGGTCTTTTCTAGATTATGTCTTGGGGAGAATGGATTTTGGGGATTGTTGGAGGAGTTGGATGCATTCATGCTTATCTTCAACCCATTTGTCTGTGTTGGTGAATGGGAGTCCTAAGGGGCTTGTCAGAATGGAGAAAGGTGTCCGGCAAGGGGATCCTCTATCTCCTTACCTCTATGTTATGGTGGCCGAGGCTCTTCATCTTATGTTTCAGGTGGTTTCGCCTCAGGGATGGATTCAAGAATTCTGATATTGAGATTTCCCATTTGCAATATGCAGATGCTACTTGTCTTTTTCTTAAGGCAGATATAGAGGTTTTGAAAACGGTGCGGGTGGTTCTTCAATAGTTTCAAATTTGTTCAAGGTTGAAGATAAATTTTGAGAAAAGCAAATTGATGGGGGTGAATGTTGATCATAGTTAGTGTGTGGAGTTGGTGCCATTGTTGGGTTGTAAAGTGGCACTTTTTCCTTCTTCATATCTTGGTATTCTTCTTTGTAAAGGTAAGCCTCGTAAGGCGTGTTGGGATAAGGTGACTCGACTTGAAAAGGGAAGCATTTGTCAGTTGGAGGTAGAATCAACTTGATTAAGGCAGTTTTACCCAGTCTTCCAGTCTATTTTCTTAGTGTGTTTAAATGTCCAGCGGCAGTGGCTGATAAATTGGAAAGGTTTCAAAGGCAGTTTATGTGGAATGATGATATCGAAAAGCGGAAATTCCATCTGGTTAGTTGGCCTCAAGTTTGTAAACCTAGGGAGGAAGGTGGTCTTAGGATTCGGTCAATTCGTAAGTTTAATGGTGCTTTGTTGGGGAAGTAGTTATGGAAATCAGGGGATTCTTCTGTAGGTTTGTGGACGGATATTATTCGAAGAAAATATAGGTTGCAAGATTATGGGTGGAGGGTTGCTGATGCTGATAGGAGGGCTTCTGGATTTTGGAAGGGAGTTTGCACTATGGAGTCAGTGTTTGATCGACATATTCGGTACCGTGTGTACTCAGGTGAAGACATTCTCTTTTGGCCGGACAAATGGTTGGGAGATTCTCCTTTGGCTATGGTGTTCCCTATACTCTTTTCTCTTGCAGCGAATAAAGAAGCTACGGTTAGAGAATGCTATGAAATAATTAATAGTAAGGTGGTTTGGGGACCTCACTTTCGGAGGGAGCTAGAGGATTGGATGGTGGAAGGATGGATGTCTTTAATGAATCATCTGGAAAGTGTTTTTGTTGTGGGTGTTGGGGAGGATAGGTGAATTTGGGAGCCTGATCCTCATGGCTTCTTTTCTGTGAAGTCTTTTTGCAAATTTCTAATGAAGGTAGGTGAGGTTCCTCAAGTGCATCCGAACATTTGGGTGGGTGTTTCTCCTTTGAAGGTAAAGGTGTTTGGGTGGCTTGCCGGATTGGAGAAAATTTTGATTATTGATAATTTGCAGTTACGGAAGATGGTTATTGTCAATGCTTGCCCGTTGTGCTTTGCTGATGTTGAATCAGTAAATCATTTGTTACTCCATTGTCCGCTCTCTAATAAGATTTGGACACTTTTTTCAGTTGTTGGATATTGATTTTTGCCTTCCTCAAGCATGAAGTGAGTTATTCAATGAAGAGGAGGTGATGACAAGTAGCTATTTTCATCGTAGTCTTTGGAATGCGATAGTGCTAAGTATTGTTTGGTCTATTTGGTTAGAGAGAAATAAGAGGATTTTTCAAGGCAAGGAATGCTCCGTTTTGAATCTTCGTGATGTTATTAAGATTAGAGTGTCATGGTGGTTAGTTGGGTCGATGAAGTTCCAGAGTCTATCTATTCTAGAAGTATGTAGGAATTGGGCTTCAATGGATTCACCTAGGAAGCATTTGGTTTCTAGGCCTCAAGTTTCTTGGTCTCCTCCTATAGTTGGGCTTCTCAAACTTAATTTCGATGGCAGCTGTATGAGGGAGATTGGGCTTGCAGGTTATGGTGATATCATTTCTAACGATATGGGGAATATAGTGATTTCCTTTGTTGGTCCTCTTCCTAATGGCTCAGTAATTGAAGTGGAATTGTTTGCTTTATGGTGAGGCCTTTTGGAGCTGGAAGGGTTAGGGGTTCAAGGGAATTTAGTGGAAGGCGATTCTAAGGTAGTTGTGGGATGTGCGTTGGGATCCCTATGTCCATGGATTCGGCATTCCATTGCAACATATGAGTTTAAGATTGTTTGGACTCCTCGGTCAGCTAACTCAGTTGCCGATGAGATGGTGTGTCAGGGGTTGACTTTTTCTTTAAAAATTGTAAACAAATTATTGTAATGGGTTGGGAGGGGTTTTTGTGATTTTTTTGTGTGGTGGGATCCTTTTGGCTTGCCCTTTTTTGTATTTCTTGTATCCCGTCTTTTGTTTTTGATTAATGAAGTTACCTATCAAAACAAAAACAATGAAAATAGCATATAATTATATTTCTCTTCTACATTTAGAATAGTTACTACATTACTGATTCCAATGAAAAAATATAGCAACTAAAGAGCCTGCATCAAATAAAAGAATAATGGAGGAGGTAAACAATTTTCAAGTTGTTGTTCTGTTTTTTGTACAAACCAGCACCAGTACTTTCTAGCCCAACAATTACTAAACACTGACTAAGTGTAAACTCCAACATCGAAATGGTGATATAAATAGTTGAAAATAATATCAAATAACATATACAAACATAGGGGTCCTCGACATGGAGGCATTGGGTGCATCGGGTGGTTATATTGGAAGGGGATTCCAAGGTTATTCTTGGCTGGGTTTTTGGAGTTGTATGCCCGTGGAGATTCCAAGATAAAGTGGAAAGGATTCGGCACTCCATCTCTTTAAAAGGTTTCTCGGTCTCTTGAGTTCCAAGGGAGGCAAATTCGGCTGCAAATGAATTAGCTGGGCAGAGTCTTCATTTGTCGTCTGATTTTAATCAGATCTATGTAATTTTTGGGGGTAGTGGGGGTGACAAATGATGTTTTGCCTAGCTTTGTGGATGCCCTTTTGTAAAGCTTCTCTATTCTTGTGAATAAAATAGTTTTCTCCTAGAAATAAAAAAAAAACATGTACACACATACATACATGGATACAGAATGCCAAAGGAGGTAACTATAAAGGGTAAAGTAGTAATTTTTAGTACCTTCGCGAGCCCAGATAGACCCCCTCTCGATTCTTTGAACAATTTTTGAATGTCAAGTAGCATCTCATAGTACTTGAAGCATTCCAGCTCTCTATATGTAAGAGACAGCTGCCGAAGATCACACTGCAAGTTATAGCCTACATAATGCAGATGCACATGGGATTTGTCACTGAAACCACAAACTGGTGGCAAAATAGTAGATTTTTGTAATTAATACTTTGAGATACTTGCATACCAAGTTTCAGAACTCTAGGAGAGCACAAAATGCATTTAAAGCATCTGTCTAAGACATTTGGTTCATCTGTGGATAGCTTTAGTAAGTCAAAGATGAACACCTTTCTTTCAGAAGCAATCTGTATGATTGAAACCTGTGACAGAGATAAGAAACTATTGTTACTCCAAACCAGCCTATCAGCTTCTAGGCTTGATGCCAGACAAGCTATTGTTAGGCCAGTAGGTAGGGCATGTGCATGAATTTCTGACATGATAAATATATAGATCAGGCCCTTTCCAGTTTAAACTATGTATATGTTCAACCTAGCCCGGGGATATTATAACCATCAAGAATCTCAGGTCCCATAGTATATAGAGGAACGTGACCCAACCCATCCTAGAACTCAAACCCACCCATCTATGAAAAGAAATGGGATAAAGCATCATGGATATGCTCATATTCATCGTTGTCATAATCATCATAGCCACTTATCACATCCATCTGAGAATGACAATAAGATTTGGCAAATTTTATTTCTATAGACTAACTGCCTATTTGACACCCATCAGACTTAAGCCTACAATCTAGTGGTTGCAACGATAAGCATTGTGGCACAGGCTCTTGTCTACAAAAGAATAAACAATTTCTTTCAAATAGAAACAAGACAATTATCAAATTAGTTTTTACTACTACCAACTGAACAAAGTTATAGAAGAAGATTTGAAATAAGATTTAGCTAAAAGAAGAGACTTGTTTTTGGATTTGGCAAGGTGGAGATCTTACCATTTTCATCCAAAAGAAAAGATAGGTTCAATGTTTTAGAGTAACATTTCAAACTTAGAATGTAACATAGAGGCTTCAAGAACATTTTCATCCAAAAAGAAAAGATCAGGCTCTTCAAGCCCTTTTCCCTTTTGAGCATTGTTTGTGTGTCAGCCAAAATCCAGGATTTCTTACACTTGATTGCTTTCAATTCTTGAATCTTAAATTAAGAATTTGACATCATTAGTTATAAAAGATTCTATGTTTGGTGTGCGATAACATATTTTCAAAAATATTAACCATTAGTGGAATTGATTCACCTTATTCAATAAGATAATTGATAGGGAAATCAGTGTTTTTTATAATAAGGGACAGCAGTGTACCTTCTAACCAATTATATGATGACGAGTGGACAAAAAAGATAAGCACGGTGTCCTTTATTATAAAAAACACCATTGTCTCTATCACTTCCTATTCAATAATTGGGATTTCCCCCCTTTTAAGTTGACCATTCAAAATATCCATGCAAAGCAATTTGACTTGAAGTTCATCAATAAACCCCACAACCTTCTACTGTAATGCACCAGGGTTTGGGTTTATTTCCTCTCACTCCTAAATTAGGTGAAGAAAGAAAAAGTGCCAAATCTATGCAATACACAGGAAGTGTGGTGGACAGAGAGTGATCAATTGTGAAGTGGGAATAAGAGCTATGATGAGAGAGTAAATAGAAGAGTTGCAAATGGGCATGGCATTTGTATCATTTGTATACCGCCTAGTTTTCATTTTATTAAAGAAATTTCTGTTGTTAAGATCTTAACCTTCGTCACTTGAGTGACAGAAGATCAGGCACTAACTCGGCTGTAACTTTGAAGTAGATTATCAATTCTATATTTCCAAATCACACAGGATGAGGTCGTACGAGATATCCATGTATTTGTAATAACATGTGATTTATAAATTCATGAATAAATGATGCACCAAACAAAAGAAACAAAATCTTCAAGGATTTGAAATTTTAAATCCATGGATTTGTGTCCACAGAGTGCCCCATGAATTTTTTTTTTTTTAGATGATCAAATGGTGACGTAGAACTCGAAAAGCTGACCTCGAATAAACGAAATTTTGGTTTTGATAATGACGATGATTTCAGATGGTGTCTTGGGGAGGGGGGCAGTTTAGTTAATGGTCTGCTGCCCTAAGCTTAGATACAATATGGCAGCTGATAAGTTGGCGTATTAGGTTGAGTTTTTCCAACTACTTAATGGTGTGTCCAACCCCTCCATTGGGATGACACCGAAGTTTTGAGGCCAAAACATTCAAGTATATTCTCAATTTAAATTTTGGTTACCACCTTACCAAAAATATAAATTAAAAAAATTGACCATCCCAAATAATTGGGATAAAGCTTCATTGATGATGAAGATGATGACGATCAATCAAGTCTTTAAGAGTTTTGGTATAACCAAGTGACTTCAAATTGAGTAGTGTTTAGAAACATTTTTTAAGATCGCTATGTTTGTTAAAGTGGATTTTATTGAGGCATTCTCATTAGTAACCTAAGTTACATGTTGCATTGTTTCTCATTTTTCCTTTTCAACAAACAAAAAGGAAAAGTTATTTCATAAATTTGTTTAAGTAAATTCATCAATTTGAAATTAGAGAATACAGTGAGGTTAGTCTGATGTCAATATGTTGATCAAAAAGCAATCTATGATTACCTTGTTTGGTTTGCTGCCTTTTTCATAATTTGGCTTCCACTCACAATCAATGCCAACAACTTTGCATCCCTCAATGTAACTTGTAGCACTAAGCAATGCATCAACTTTGTCAACCCATATTGTATCTTCTATAAGCAATTCAGTAAGATGCAAATAACGAGTCTTTGGAGGATTTGCTTCAGTCTCTGTTGCATAAGGAACATGAATCCATAAATGCACAAGAAACTACAGGGGACTTGACGATCATGACATAAAAAAGCACCAAAACAGAGACATCAACTATGCACATGGTAATAACAAATAATGATGGTGACACAAAAAGACAATCAATTTTGTTAACCCATATAATACCATCCATAACCAATTCAGTAATATGAAAACTAATAAAAATTAATGGGACAAAAAGCCATAGCGCAAAAGAAATTAAAAGGAACTAATGATCATTACATTAAAAGGAAACAAAAATAGAGGAATCAACTATGCACAAGAAATTAAGAAAACTTATCTTGACATAAAAGACAACATTGACTTTGTCAACCCATATAAGATCTTCTATAATCAATTTAAGTAAATATTTAACCAAGCCTCAAAATTCACCACTAGCCAAGAGGCTCCACAAAAACCAATATGTTTATAAATCTATTTGTTCTTTTTTAATGGTGATGACTTCAACCAACCAACTTTTGTGGTTGCGACAATAAGCACTTGCCGAAAGTAACACAACACCTGTGTCTTGTGAATCCATGAGTAGTAACATTGAAAATGTGTTACAATCCTCAATTAGAGAACTCAAGGGATAAGGATTCTAGTTGCTTCCTAAGAATGCGTGTTGTCACCCAAGAAATAGGATATTCTTGAATTTTGAACCATAATTAGACTCTTATTCTTCCAAAATTCTCAAACAACCACAGGAATCAACAAAAAGATTTATAATAATAATAATAATAATAATAACAATAATAATCTAAAAACCTTGAATCTTCAAGATCAGAATATAATGTACCCTACAACATAGACGTACCCTTCAAGCTTCGTACCCAAGGCATAGGCTTATTTATGCATACAACACCAGTAATTACATGAAAACAATTAAAGAATGAGCTACATCTCACATCCAAGCACATGTAACATCAGATCACATAGAAACCATAGGCCTCACAGCTTAGGAAGAAAATAATTCAACTTAATCTAAGCCCAAAAAAAAGTGGCATCATCACAAGGAACTGCTAGGAATGTGCCAAATGCTTCTGAAATGATGCCTACTGATTTGGGGCAGGTGGAAACAGGGAAAAAAAATTAAAAGGAGGAGAAAATCGATCAAGAATAATGGATGCCCAAATTCTCTGTGGACAAGATAGCTAGCATAATTTGCAGAAATCAATTCCACCAAACCATGTTTGTTTTTTTTCTTTTGAAGACCAAGGTGTCAAGAGTCTCACTTGACTAATCCTTAGTGCATGTGTAAACCTCCCAATCCACACACGCCGAATACAGAACAATGAAGAGTGACCCTTTTTGTGTTGAGGGAGACTTGATCCCAAGACTTCCCCACAAACATGGGCAAGTTTTGACCATCAAGCCAACCCCTCAGGGTTCCAAACCATGTTCGCTTGATATGCAATTTAAAGCAAAATTGATGGCATCCAATTATCCCAAAATATTGATACGAGCCAATCTGGTTGTGTAAGAACAACCAGACAAGACTCAATTTTTACAATAGAATAACACTGTAAGGACTGGGACCAAGAGAGAGGCTTTAGTAACCTGTACCAAACTATTTCCTTTAACTTCCTTCCAATTTGAGGTCAATAGTCAATTTCACGTCTCCACCTTTTGATCAAAGCCTTCTTCAGACAAAATCACTAGGAAAATGCCAAATGCATCTGAAATGATGGATACTGATCTGGGGCAACTGGAAAGAGAGGGGAGAGGGGAGAGGGGGGGGGGGGGGGGGGGGGGGGGGGGGGGAGGGAATCACGAGTAATGGATACTCGAATTCCTTCTGGCCCCAAATACACAGCATAATTGGCTGAAACCTAACCTCCAAATTGGTATTTGTGGCAGCTGATCTGATCATGTGGGAATAATTAGTAGACCAGATTCATTTTTTATGATAAAACAGCACTTTCAAGGAAGTTGAATGCAAGACTCTGGCCAAAAACAAAGTTTCCACTATATTAGCCTGTACCAAACTATTTAAAGTTTTTTTTTTTTTTACTTTTTTTCTCCGTGTTTGAGAATATCATCATTCACTTTCTAAAAATACTTCCAAATGCACCTATCATTGTCATCACCATCGTTAAAGTCATTTATCCCACATATATGAAGTTGGTATCCATAATTGGATTTCAAATGCACGTGTCATATGATGCTATACATTATTACTGTACCTTTTGAACAAGAAATACATTTCCAAAATGAAATAACCAAACCTAAATTTGCAACAAAAATTAAATATGGTAGATAGAATTTCCTGTCATGTTCACATCACATTAGTTGGTTCATTTTTACTTTTTTTATTTTATTATTGGAGGTGAGATTTGGTACTTCATGAATTAAGTAATTTAATTTGTGGAATAAATAAATTATGCATGGAAGGAAGCATCATCAATCATTTTTCCATCTACTCATGATCCACTTTTTGAGTTCTAATTTACATTCTACCATATCAAAAATCATGCTCTCCATAACTCCACTCTACCATGAGAGAGAAAAGAAAGCATATCCAACATAAATAGAAACAAAGTGTACCAATTATGAGTTGACATACCTGTGACTTCCACGAATCCTTCCAGGGAGTATCGCTCACATAGCTCATCAACCTTCTCCGAGTAGCCAGCTTCCATAGCCAAATATACCTTTATTACAATCAGAAATTGCATAAATTTACAAAATAACACAAATGCAACAGTATATGACATTATGTGTCAAAGCTATAATAATAAAATTACAATTTTGGAAGGTAACAATGATAAATTACAAGAAACAGGAGGAATTTGAGGACAAAGCTTCAACAAGGCAATGCCTCACCAACAAGGTTAGGATAAGCCTCATGCAAGGGGCGCTGACTACAGAGGCTTTCAGGCGTCCCTGAGCAAACCACTTTGAGGAAAATTGGGTTATTATAGCTAGGGCTGCAACTCGGGTCGGGCGGGCCGGGTTTTAATAAACCCAACCCTAACCCGACTCACTCTATATTGAACCCAACCCGACCCGACCCGAATAAAAAACCCGAGATAGTGAACCCAACCCGACTCTTAACCCGACAAACCCGACCCGAGTTGCAGCCCTAAATGTTTCACTAATTTTATATGTTTCTGGATGATGGTCCTTCTTTCAGGAATGGATGTTGCTGCTTCCATAATCTCTATGGATGTGGCTAGTGTGGAGAAGGAAGGCCTACCCATGGAAGCTTTTGCTAAAGTGCATGAAATATTTAGATACATGGATTGGTTTGATCCAAAAGATTAGAAATTACCGGCAGCCATGGCGGTACCGACGTCGATGAATACAAACAGGAAGGTGCAGACGAGCTCAGCCACCAAGGCACGGAGGCAGTCGGGCTGAGTCGCCTCCTCCCTGTTCCCCAATGCTATCTTCGCCATTCCGTCCTCCGGTAATTCGCCAATCCTTCCCACTGTCCTTCTCTCTGCTTGAGGAAATGCCCTATTTATAAACAGGGCCGAGACCCACTAAGAAGAGAATGGAATTCCACCTACCCGTTGAGGAGCTCAGCCAACGTTCCTCTCTCTCCTTTCTACTGTTTTTCCCTTTTCCTTCCTCACCCATTTCTAAGCTCTCTCTCCTTTCTGTTTTTTTTCTCTTTTCCTTCCTCACCCATTTCTAAGCTCTCTCCTTTCTGCTTTTTTTCCCTTTTCCTTCCTCACCCGTTTCTTTCTTCGGCTAGGGTTTGACTGTGAGATAAGGTACCCTTTTATACTAAGTTATGAGAGTCGGGTCGGGTCGGGTCGGGTCGGGTTTTCTCAGGTCAGATTTTTTCGGGTCGGGTTGAAATTTAAAGGCCTCAACCCAACCCGACCCGAATTTCGGTCGGGTTTTTCTTTTCTCAACCCGACCCGACCCTATAGCCCGACTATTTTAACCCGACCCGTATGATTTCTCGGGTCGGGTCATGCGGGTCGGGCCAAAACCCGACCCGAGTTGCAGCCCTAATTATAGCCTAAAGCTGTTAGAAATTGTATCTCATCCATCTCCTTCCCCATTGTACGGCTTTTGTGTGCTGAATGGTCGGTATGCCCATCCAGGGTATCCCTCTCAGAATTGTGCATTACATCTTTTCTGGTTATAAATAAAGTTTCTTGTTATAACTCCAAAATAAAATAGTAATAACAACCTAACCTAGCTGGATCAGGTATCTAACCTCAAAAGAAAAAACATGAATTCACATCTTTTCTGGTTATAAATAAAGTTTCTTGTTATAACTCCAAAATAAAATAGTAATAATAACCTAACCTAGCTGGATCAGGTATCTAACCTCAAAAGAAAAAACATGAATGACTGCAGCATCCACTCCCAGTTCAATGTATAATAAATAATGTTCCCATAAATTTGGGTAGATTTAAATGTCGCAAAATCAATCTTTTGAATGCTTTTGCAAATGGCAGACCAGAGTGTGATTTGTTCCACATTGGAGAAGAGCAGCATCAATTTAAAAAAAAAAAAAAAAAACAAATAGGGAGACATTAATTTTCTACAATTTTCATCACATGTACTTCGCAGACCTAATTCCACGATCCATTGACACACACATGTAATTTCTGATTTCTGTGCTGCCCAGGAAGTCAAGCAAGAATCAAATACCGCCTAAAATTGGGAACATCCAAACCAGCCATTAGTTGATGCCCGTTGTACCTTTAAAAAAAAATTGTACTCCTTACCAGGTATTCAACAAGTTGTCTGTCACTGTTAGTCCTAATCTCTGCAATATCCCAGCATCCTTTTTCTGCAAGCTTCTTCAGTGAGCTGCAATTTTGATAAGTAGGAGTTTTGAGATTAAAGAAAGTGTAATGGTTATCAAATCAAGTACAAGCAAAGGCTTTTACAAAATACACATAGCATTTAATCATAAATACCTTTCTTTGTACAGATGATATGCATCTGGAAACTCCTCCTTGAGATTGTTCTTTTTTATAATATCATATGCATTCTTGAACATTTTCATGTCAAGATACTTCTGAACAAGCACACATAACATTGGCTTCCCCATGAATGCAGCCCACTTCTCTGCTGCTTTGAATTGATGGTCTTCCATCATTTTTAGAAGGAAGGACTGGCTAGACTGGCGAATTGAAAAGTGTTCTAGAAGACTAACAGCAGTCATGTAAGACTGGGATTCTATAAAGCCGTGGATATATTGTTCAATGAAAGCCTTTGTTATTTCTAAACCACCACTATTCACCTCTGGATCACAGATGACTTCACCTATGTCTTTCAACCCAATATCAAATATTTGAAGCAGCTTTACAAGAATACGTTCCTCGTGAATAACAAAGCAAGCAAGGGCATCAAGAAATAACTGTGCCGCTACTCTTTTTGCCTCAGGTAAATCTATTCGTATTCTTTTTAGAGTTTGCAGACGACAAAGAGAAGACGTTAATAAGTGACTAAAGCCTTCAGAAAATGGAGAACCCAACAAAGGCAGAATGTAGAGGCACTGAACAATAAAAGTAGCAGGCCCAGGTTGGGGAGCATTATGGAGTGCTTGCAGAACTAGTTGTTGAAGAACTCGAAACTTTGGAGTTGCCTTGAGTGTACCTATTCACATTTTAAACGAAAAAGTAATGAATGCTATTTGAAACAGGAGGGCTTCTCCCATACACTATGGCTTACTATGTATTTCAGCTTTTTCAGACCCTTTTCAGTCAAATTATATATTGATGTGATGTTTTGGAATGTACACAAAAAGACACCCAGATACAGTATGAGATAAAGTTACTTTCCATAAAAGAGTACAATAAAACATGTGGCAGAATCAACCTCTTCTCTCCTTAATAGTCTCCAAAGTTTAGACATGCATAGTTGTTTCTCATTAGCACCCCCTCTGTCAAATCCCTTTCTTCCTCCATATTCTCCCAATCCCCCAACAAATGTGCAATCTGGTCCATCTCCACATGCAAGCATGCATAGTTGTTTCTCATTAGCACCCCCTCTGTCAAATCCCTTTCTTCCTCCATATTCTCCCAATCCCCCAACAAATGTGCAATCTGGTCCATCTCCACATGCAAGCTGCCCATCTCATCTCTGTACCACTCTTTGATCTTGTTGTAGAACAGTTGGAATACTCTCACAGCCACAATCACAATGTTTGTGAGTTCGAGTGAACTTACCTTTCAAAAGAGACGTGCGTAAAGTGAAACTATAAAGCAGTTCCAATCTTTTTTTTATCCTTTTTGAAGAATCAGTTCAAATCAAATGTAGAATAGAAAACCTCTTCATGTTATCCCTAGTCAACTAGAGCCATGTATAGCCAGCATGTATCCAATTACTAAGTGAATTATATGATTCTATGTTATCTGATTCAGGCTTCAGTAATATTGCATTTTCTTTTTGAAAGGTAAATAATATTGTCTTCTCTAGACCTAGTTTTAAGTAACCAAAATAAAATATAAATTGACATATTCTGCAAATAAGGAATATGCACCCTATAGTCTAGAGCATTTTGTGTTTGGATAAATAAGATTGCATTAGTTTCAAAACAAAATTGATGAGCCTTCTAGAAACAAAATCAAAGACATAATCACTCTCCATCACTCCCAGTAAATGGAGATATTTAAGAGAAACCAAGAGCTAAGTGTATAATGATCCCTCTTCAAAAATAACTGTGTTCATTTAGGACCCTCCCATTCCTGAGTGCTACCAACTAATCTCCAAATTTAATTTTATTTTGAAAGGTAACTTCATTAATAAAAAACAAAAGACAGAATACAAGAAAGACAAATAAAGGCAGGCCAAACAGAACCCACCACATGGAACAAAACATAAAACCCCTCCCAACCCATTGCAAGAATTTGTTTACAATTTTTGTAGATAAAGTCAACCCCTAACACCTAATCTCTAATTTTTTTACCTCAAACATTTAATCCAAACCAACGATTTGAGCCCTGAATTCATTAAAAAGGTAACTGCTTCAGAGGACTTCAGAAAAAATGATATCCCCAATCTATGTGCCATCCTATTTTTCTGCAATACATATGAACTACCTGATTATCAACTTCATGTAAATATTTTAAAAGGAAAGAAGGGGTACATGGTCAGTCTGATCAGAGAAATCCTACAAAACAAAGAGTAATAAAGAAGACTCAAGTTCTCAATTACCATGAAATCTAAATATTATTGGCAATAAATGTAAGGTTGATCACTATTAGGCTTTAGGTGGTTTGCTTTCACAGTTCAATATGCACTACTTATAGGTCAACTACACATGCATTGTACACACTACTTTCATAGGCCTAGAAGATTACATTTTCTTGGCATTTGCAAGACTAAAAGAGAAATTATACTCCATGATTTGCACGTAATGTAAATGGAAGGGAAAGTTCTAGATAATTTAGTACTTTTATTTTGACTTACCGCATACATAACATTCTTTCAAAAGGTATACAAATACTGCTGGTGTGACATGGGACATATCCGAGAAAGTATGCAAAGTAACAGTCCTATTCTGATGAATTTTCTCTGGTTTCTCAGGTTCTTCGTCAACTCTTTCCTCTGAGCTCATTCTACAGCAATACAAAGTGACTAGAATAAAATGAAGTACAATAACACGAAATAACAGAAAAGTTAAAACACTTCAAATAATTCAAAACATAACATCTACACCTATGGGAAAAATTACAAATCAACAGAAAAATAATTTAAAAAGAATTCTGTCTCATACTATATATTCCAAAACCTATCACCAGCAGAACCCCCCCCCCCCCCCCCCCCCCCCCCCTTCTCTCTCTCTCTCTCTCTCTCTCTCTCTCTCTCTCTCCCCTTTAATACATATGTTGGAAATCAATGTAATTTTGTATCACGGGATCAACCATAGTCCGACCATTTAGAATGGCCAACAGCAATCATCAAGGGCAGATGTGCATTTATAAAGATATAAGTTGGCCTCCCAAAGAATGCCAATACTTCATTGGCCATCCAATGAGAAAATTTCTGGTTCCATCCAATACCAATCATAATACAGCCCATTGGGGCCCCGATTAAAGCTTTCACTATGCACTTTGGCATAACCCAAGCTTTTGTCACTGAACCTTCCATCTACATAAATGTGTGAGTGTGTGACTTGAACAAAAGGGCAGGTTCAGGAAACACCTGACTTCAAAGTTTGGGTTCTTTGACAAGATACGCTAGAGGGTAGGCCAAACTGAAAGAAAGGATGGATATAGAATCATGTAAGCCATAAGACGGCGCCCTCAATTCACTCTAACCCCTTTTTGGAAAATTCAAGAGTGATTAGATTGAAGGAAGAGAAACAAAAAATGAGACTTCTTCCTCAAACCATCATATAAATATTTATATAGTTAGCATTCGATCCAATCATGAGGATGAGTCTGATGGATATTGTCGCAAGCTGGATGTGAACCCAGACAGTAGAGTAGTCCATGGAGCAGTTCGAATAGATTATTTACATGGGTCCACCTACAGCCACATGCTCAAGTAAAATTCTCACTCAAGCTTACTCTAGATTTATGTTATGTGCTAGCTTGCATTCATGAATTTTGAATTTGTGGTTTTGAAATTTTCAAGAACTTTGACCTTAAGGTGTTCAGATGGAACCTGAAATAATACTCTTTACATTCCAGGACTTCAGATTTTCCAAAAATGTGCAAAACCAGCGACCCCCTCCAATTTGCCACAGTTCTAAGCATTTTAAACAACAAAACAATTAATTTATTGGAGGCTCCATCCAGATTACCAAACAATACAATGTGTGTCTCTAGGAAAATCCGCATTCTCCTCCCCTCATTAACATCATCAACCCTTTTCCCTCTATCTGGGTCAGCTTCTTCAGCTCTAATCACCCACTCCTTTTATGTGATAAAATGGGTGGGTTTGATAAAATATTTGTACTGAGAAATTCTCACGTACCTCGTGGAAATATCTACATCCCTCTGTCTTATTGGTTGCAGACATCAACAACAAAAGTTTTTGTCATGCAACAACTTTTCCCACTATTTGCATTTGCATGGAGACAACGAAAAGCACATTGGAACTCTTATTGGTTGCAGACATCAGCAATTAGATTATTTCGTCACACAATCAGTCTTCTGACACCCATGACAGTCCTTTATACTGTCAGTTGAGAGACTCCACATTCTTATGTCCATCAAATCTATGGAATGTGTGTCCTTCGGAACCAAACAGATCCCATAAGAAAAATCAGAAAGATATTACTCTACCATACAGCCACCTCATCCAACAAAAATTCTAGCACATCATGCATACAAATGCCGACCCCAGATAGATGGGATTATGGCTTTGATTATGATCGTCATGCATACATATATGCACTGGAATGGACAGAACCCAAAACCAGACATGCACTTCCACTTTTATTGATTAGCATTCGAACTGAATAATTGTAGTTTTTTAACAATAATAAACACAGAAAAATAGCAAAGAAAGTGAGAGACAGAGTGATAAATGGAATGAAGCATAATCAATGGACAGGCATTTGACAGAGAATTAGGGTTTTAGGAGCATATATACAAAGAAGAAAAAAAATGTTAAAAAAAAGAGGGGGAGGAAGGATAAGCCAACGGATTACCTGTGGAAAAAGATGAAAGCGAGGTGAGGTGGAATGAAACAACTCTATACACGGATGGGTCTGTGTATGTACTCCCTCTTCGTCACATATACGACATTTTTCGCCCAGGCGGTGGCGCGCTGCAACTTTGGCGGGACCAACCCAAATCGGCACGAAAATTTTCAATAAATTTGGGTTCGGTTTATACGGACTTAGAATATGAGTCGGGTCGGATCTTAAATTATAAGTAATTTTTTAAAATAAAAATTTATTTAAATAATGATAAGTCGAATATAAATTTTATGGTAATGTATAATTTATATTTTATAGAACAATAAATAATCTACTTTAGGCCTAAAGAAGGCCAGATTTTGAATAAGCCTATATATACATTTCGAATTTGATTGACTAATTTGCATTAAGAGCCCTCTAATTGCAATTTGAGAATGTGCCCAAACAAACCTAAATACCAAGCTTGATTTTATTGTGAGAAATAGTTTTCTTTACTTTTGATGAAATTGTGATTCAATCTTCTTCCATAACTTTTTGAGTTTTAAGGCTGTGATTTGGGCCGAGCCTAATTCAAACTCATGTTAAAAAAAAAGTACAAATTAATTCAAACTTGGGTTGGATTCATTTCTTAATCCAAAATATAACACCTGAATTATAATTTGGACTACGTTGAGCCTGTATATGAAATATGAGTTTCGCCCAAAAGTTTAAATTTTAGATATAATTTAAAAAATATATAATTTTATTTAATAAATATTGTGCATAAATATAAACTTTTTGTAGTATATAGTTTATATTTTTATAGAACAAGTGAACAACATTTAGAAGCCATTTTTTGTTATAAAGAAGCCCATATCTAAATGAGTTCACGTATACATTTCAGGCTTGAAATCAAACTTGGTTCCTAAAATTATAATTCATTCCGGACACGAGTTTGACTAATTTGGATTTATCTAGGCTTAGCACGAGCTCATGCCCTTTAATTGCAATCTAGCCCAAGGCTTGGGTAGGCCTGAACCGAACCCAGCTAGCTCGAATTGCAACCCTGATATTAACTTCCATCTTTCGGGGTTCGGGTCTTTTTTATTTTTTCATCATAATATATGTATTTTTGTAAAATAAGAAAAATTATGAAGGCAGCCCATATTTCTTATACTGGAGACCTCCTATCTAATATAATAACAATTCCAAGATAATTTTGACTTTATTTAAGAAAGTAACTTCTTTTTAATTTACATGTAGAAAATGCGGAATACCCAGCGTAATACCTTCATAGGTAAATCCATTAACGCTATGACACACTAAGATTATGCTAACCCGCAACCTCCTACTTTCTGAGACGGGAGACAATCAGTTGAACTATACTCATATGAGTCTTAATCCTAAACCTAGGTCCAATATGAGAGCTGCTCCAAAGTACACATCCAATCCAAGCATAATCTTTCAGATATATGGGATTTTCATACCTTATCACTTCTCTAATTTTGCACTTTCACCTTATTTAGGATTCAACGATTCTAATTTTATTTATAATAGTATATGAAAATCATATCATTTTTATTATAAAATCATTTGTTCTAATTGTTAAGCTCTATGTACTCTGATCATTAGAGATGTATCGACGGATCTGGTCAGAGTCATTTTTTTTTTATTGAAGGGTAATTTTGTAATCTCATATTATGTCTGAGATGCTTAATTTGTCGATTTGAACTTCCGTAAACGTATCGAAAGGGAACCACATGAAATATTTATGTTGTGATTTACTTCTCTGCTATTTCCATGAGATAGGAAAGAGGTTTTCTCCCAATACTAATGAAAACATGTAAATAATGCATAGTAGAATATTAGTAAATCTAAAATCGGACAATGACCCAACTCAGTGCAAATGACTCATCACCAACTCACAATTATCTATGGGGCTCAAAAAATAAGTATATATACGTTATAATAATACAAGAAGGGAAAAAAAAATACAACCGTCTCAGAATAATCCAACAATTTCTCATGGAGCGGAAGAGGGAGCAAGACTCAGGTGAAGATCAACTCCGGTGTCAGCATCTGACATTCCCCTGGAAAATTCAGCCACCTTCGGAGAGGCGGTGGGTGCGGCGGCTGAAGGCGGCAGCCGTGGCATATAAAACCAAGATGGAACCCGTGGCGATATTGGCGACATCATCGGTGGCGATGCGTAAAAGCCCGTAGCGGGTCGGAACCTGGCGGCACCAAAGCCATTTACGGCGGCATAAAAGAAGGCAGCAGGCCTTGAAGCATGTGGACTGAGAATTGGTGAGGCTGCCGGAGAATATCTCCGACTTGCTTGGAATTGTGCCCTCTTTGCCCGCTGCCGCTCCTTCTTGTGAGCATTCTGGTGCCCACCTAATGCTTGCGAATTGGCAAACTCCCGGCGGCAGTACTGGCACTCAAATTTACGGCAATTTTCGACTCCGGTAATTGGGTTATCACTGTTTTCGGTGACTGAGAAGCCAAAGAGCTTCAGTACAGCGGTGGGTCTCCGGTTAGTGAGCTCGCCGGCACATGTATCGTCAGATGACTGATTGGCCGGCTTTGAAGTCTCAGCCATGAGAAGAGTAGGAACTTTTCAAGTGACGTGTGAGAGTATGTGGATCGTTTGGTGTGCCAATATTTATAGAGGGATGATTGTCCAAATGTTTGAATTTTTCCATCTTAAGACTGACATAAGCATCCCCCTTCTCTTTCCGAAATAACCAGTTTTGGAAAGGCCAACCCAGCAAATGTTCCCACAGAACACACTCAAACAGGGTTTGCATTTTAAACAATTCAATTATTATTTTTTCTTTTAAATTTAAATTTAATTAATTTTTATATCCATTTAATGCATTATCAGTAGTGAGTTGATAGATTCTACGTCTATTTATGTGGTAGGGGTGGCAACGAGTTGAATTTGGATCGAGTTGATTATAGATAATAATATATTTTCTATTTGACTTCACTTGACTAGACCTAGACTTGTTTTTTAATTACTAATCTGACTTGAATCTTATTTTATTTAATTTGACTCAAATTTATATAAAAAATAAAAAATTATAAAAATAGAGAAAAACAGAGAAAAAAAAAAAGATAAAAGGGCTTCTATTTCAAGTGAGCATATTGGGATATGAAAAATTGTACAAAATATTAAAAAAATCATTTTTTTTGTAAGATGGGTATCCTCACTCTACATTAGAAGTGAGACTAATCCTTCGAACAACCTTCAAATCCACAGACACTAGATAAGTTGATAAGAAGTAACTCCATAGGAAGTGGTCTAGAGGGTAAATTTTTTCAACTTGATGAGATACATGAGCTAAAATTAATAACTAAAAAAAAAAAATTATTTTTTATTCAATTCGAGTTGAGTTCAATGTTGAGACCTCTATGTCCAATCCGACCAATTTTTTATTCCGAATAAGATTGGATTAGATTGATTTAAATTTTTTAAAAATACACCACCCAAATCTAATATTTTTTCTTGAATTATACAAGTTGAGGAGTCACTAGTACCCATAGTAATACTGTGCGGGCAAGTTTGAAATTGATCATCCTATCCGTAGTTATTACCACATGCCACATTAGAATCCAAAGTAAGGACGAATGAGTATATAATTCAAAAGAGTTAGAATGATGGCGAGAAATCCATTTGAAGACACAGACATCCTAAGTTTGATTCTAACATTACATCTAAGGGCCACTCTCCCTTAGAGTTATCCTAAAAGGAGGTTATGCTGATTAATAAGTAGTCTGATAAGCTTAGACACTTGGTCATTAAAAAGAAAGCTGAGTAAAGTCTAGGTCAATTTTTTTCACAATCACATGTTGAAATTTGTCACTTTTCTTTTCTTCGTACTTCTAGGCTGTATTTGGATGTGGGGTAAATTTTAGAGGAGTTACTCTAAGTAATATGAAAATCTTTTATTTTAAAAGGGTTTTCAAAAATTTAAAGAGAGAAGTAAAAAGTTAATTTTTTATCGCTCTCCAAATTACCGAACACGGGTACTTGGGAGTTACCCCTTTAACTAGTACCTTGTAGGTACTACGTAGTATCTTTCAGAACTAATTTAAAAAGAGCTGTTTAAAAAAAAACCTTATTTCAAAAGAGTGTTCTTGATGTATCTCAACTAATTCGAATTAAAAATCAAAATTAGTTGTCTTTTCATAGCCACATCAAATAGACAAATCGGATTAGATTGATTGATTCTACTTTTAATTATCTATTTGACAAAGAGCTCCGATTCTCATAGGCTATAATTTTAATATTGTTTATTTTTAAATATAAAATGATTTTTGTATTGATAAAAAAGAAGCGAATGTAGTGTATTGTACAACCGTGGTCCCTGAACCGGCATGAAGTACTAAATCCACCTTAACCATATAGTTGGGGTGCCCATTCTCCGAAGGGCATTTTCTTTTTTCTTACACGGATTTCAATGGAATACCCGTTTTATCCTTCTACTTTCCGTACAAATTATTTTAAAAAAATGAATATTCAAAATTCATATGAGAGAAAAGAAAATGGCCGTGGAGAATGCGCATCCTTCTAGTTTATGAAAGAGTTCCATTGATTTTTTTTTGGCTATAATCTACATCTACACTAAAAGGAAAAAAGGTTGCTAATATTTGTTAGATATTTTAATGTTGATATGTATGGTGAATCATCGAGTGTGAAAAGGTATTGTCAACTCCAACTTTTTTTTCATATAGATTTATTATGTTTAGATATTTTTTATCATTTTTGAATTTTTGCTCTGGTCTCAAATTTGAGGTTTTTTGTTAGATAATTTAGTGAAATGGTATTGAGTGTTTATGTAATTGAATGGAGATCATTTATGTGTTTAATAAAGTTTATGGCACCCCATATAGACACTCGATTTTTCTGAATCTACACACCTGATTTTAAAAAAAAAAAATGGATAAAATTACCATTCTACCCCTCATTGTTTTATCATCTGAATAAATTGTCAGTTCGTTCGGATGAATATACTCATCCGAATGAACAAATTAGTGTAATTTCAGTTCGTTCGGACGAATATACTCATCCGAACGAACAAATCAATGTAATTTCAGTTCGTTCGGACGAATATACTCATCCGAACGAACAGATCAACGTAATTTCAGTTCGTCCGGACGAATATACTCATCTGAACGAACAGAACAGTGCAATTTTAGTTTGTTTGGACGAAGGAACTTATATATTTTCATTTGTTTGAATGATCAGTATAGATATACCCTAAGAATAGCATGTTCCTTTGGTGAGTAAACAATGTGACATGATAAATAATAAAGAATTCTGGAGTGAATGTGGTGTACAAGACACACAATGGAGAGCTAGTTCTGGAGATACCAAGTATCAGTTAACAATTCCTAGTTTATTCATTCGAATGATCAATTTGGATATACCCTAAGAACAGTATGTTCCTTTTATGAGTAAACAATGTGACATGGTAAATGTCAAAGAATGCTGGAGTGAATATGATGCACAAGATAGACAATGGAGAGTTAGTTATGGAGATACCAAGTATCAGTCATCAATTCCTCAAAGTAATTTTGGCAACTCCTGCAGTACAGGTTCTTGGTGTGCTATTTTAGATTCTGTCTTTAAAAATGAAAGCAGTGTCATGTTTGCTGGCAGATCTTAAAGCAAAGCAACTGAATATGGGGATGCAGCCAAAACATGGGCCAAATCTGAATAGGACAAGCTTGAGGAAGTGAATGAGAAGGCACATTCGTTCAAATAAACATATATAAGTTCACTCGTCTGAACGAACGAAATTTACACTGATTTGTTCGTTTGAATGAGTATATTCATCCGAACGAACTGAAAATAAACTAACAGTTAATTTGAATGATAAAACACAGAGGGGTAGAATGATAGTTTCACCCGTTTTTTTGAAATTGGGTGTGCAGAGGCAAAAAAATCAGGTGTCTATAAGGTATTTGTATGATTTTTCAATTTTTTTGAAAAATCATTAAATCTAGGTATCTTAAGATAGTTCCTATTTTGTATTTTCTTGTGATAAAAATATAAATAAAATATAAATAAAATATTATAAAAATGTTTATGGAATTGAATGAAGAGCTATAAAGTGATTAATATCATTTTTAGGTGTTTACTTGATTTTTCTAATATTCCAACATTTTAATGAAATTCAGATTTATTTACCTAAAAAATGAATAGTGATAGAAGATATATGTCATTATGAGAAACTAGAGAAGATGTGTTTCATCTTCGGTATTTCCTCATATTGATTTTTTAATTTCAATTTTTTTTTAAAATAATTGAATACTTTATTCATATAGAAATTTCGGCAACGAAAACGACTATTTTTAAAAAACCAAAATATGATTACACTAGGTTTTTAATTTTCATCTATTTTTCTATATTTTTTTATAAATTTATCCGGAAAATTGAAAAAAAAAAAAGAGAAAATAGTATCGTATCGGCCATTAAACAGCTGATATACATTGTATCAACTTATATGACCGTATCAGTGATACTACAACGGACCAATTTTTAAATCCTTGTTTCTACAATTCATTTGATAAATTTGTAATGCCTTTTTTAAAATAAAAATGGTTGAATGCAGGAAATCTAATTAGAATAATAAATCAGATTAGTCTCCTACACCTAAATCATGTTCCTTTTTTAAAAGATTTTATAAAATTTTAAAAATAACCCATAATTTTTACCATAAGTAATAAGTGGGAAATATCATTCACTTGGAAATATTGCTGATGAGTGAATTGGGTGGATTGTATTTAATGATGAATACATTTAAAAAATATTTTTCTAGATGATGTTCTGTAAAAGAAAAGAAGTTTAAATACTAATTTCTCCGAGGTAAATTGCCTTCCATTAATTAGTAAATGAGTTTTTTTTAACAGAAGGACTCTTGGATGGCAAAGTATTTTTTTACCACAGATGGAACAACTGTTGCAAAGTTTTTTACTTTAGATAAAAATATCTCCTTTTAACTTACAGCAGCACTATCCTGGATTCTTCCTACATCAGTTTCAATGAAGATGACTAACATATGATGCTTGGTGGGCTCCTTGTGTGGTGGATCACTTGTCAAAATTATGCCAGCCATGATAATGACATTCAATATGATTTTTTTTACTGAGAGATTAAATTCTTAAAAAGTTATCTTTAGATTTGATTTGTATTACAATGAAATTTTTTGTGCTTTTTTATTATATTTTTTAATCCTTTTTAAAAGTTGACTCTTAGAAAGATGAGAAAACAGTCTCAACTGCGTTCAGATGAGAGGTAAATTTGTAGAATTTACTTTTAATTGAGGGTTACTTTTGACTAAAGTAATTTTTATGAATATTTTTTGCTGCAAAAGAATTTTTAAGTGTGAGATTAGAGTAATAAAATTTAGACTTTTTACTTTTATCTTTTGATTACGAAACGAGGTAAACCAGGGTTATTCCCCAATTGACCAACAGTAAAATTGAATATAATTTAAATGGAGCAGAGTAGATAAAGTAAAATTAAAGATTTTGGTAGAGCTATAAAAACATGGTTAAAATACAAAAAAAATATTCAAAGTAAATTCAATCAAGTAGACTTATATATTTTCTGGCTGAAATTTCAGTTATATTTCAGCCCATTGAAAAAAAAAAAAATCCAGAGTATTTTTCTTATTTTAATTTAAAAATTATCTTAGTCAAAGTGGCTGATATGATTGAAAGTTTGAAACAGTCGTCGATATTTTTCAGATCCTCTGGGGGAACGAAAATGTATGTAGCCCAATATTTTAATCTCAGGATAGACGACATGGGCCTTTCAAAACTTTAGAATCCCTTTTAGTTTAAAGATTTTTATAATAAACTCTCAAGGAATCTTATGAATTTGCATTTTAGTCCCTCAAAATTACAATTTGTACACTACTTCTATAAAAAAAATAATGAAGAAATAAAGGGTGATCAACGATAAAAAATTTACTACCCTGAATAGAATAAAACTAATAAAATGGTAACTTAAAATAAGACGAAGATCTCATTGAAATATAAACTTATATGGTTAAGAAATTGGAAAAAAAAAAACTTTCTCTCTCTCATACTTCGATCTTGAAAATTGGAAGTGTCATTCTTTTATCGCTTCATTCTGTAAATAAAATTACAAAAGATAATCTAAAATATTGAAATTTTGATTCGAAAAGTTCAATAAAACTTGTCGACTTCAAATTCTATCGAGTCGGATCAACTTAGATCAACTCATCCAAATTTTTCGAGTTTTCAAAATACTACCACTGAAACAAGTTAAAAAACCACAAAAATATAAATGGTTTTTGAATAGTTCATTCCTTACTTATAGTTGAATACACATCTATAGTTAAATTATATATAATTAACTTTGTTATCCTCATCGTTAAAGTCAGTTACTTCATAAACTTTAAAGGGTTAATTTAGTGGCCAAAACCCACTCTCGTTTACGGAAAGTCTTGAAATCAAATCCTTCTAATAGAAAAAAAAGCTACTCTCCATTATTCTATATCCAATGTGGGTTGAAAAGTAATTCAAATGAGACGTCTAAATACCTTCATCTTAAAAAAAAATAGTTACTCCAGAACTTTTAACACATTATTGAATTAAAGAATCTATTTTTCTTCAAAATTGTGATATGAACATTTGTTGTAATCACATGTTCTTATTTTGAACAACTCTTTGGAAACCTTTTCTTTTGTCTAGATGGTGTGTCCTCCTATTCTCTCAACAGCTATCTAATTATCTTATTATGTACACGTGTAATAATCACATCGGACACATGATTGAGGCCAATTGTCGGCCACTCAAGTTGAGTTTTATGGCCCACCCAATTCCCCATCAATGGTTTTACAACCTTTTTCCTTTAGATGATGGCATGTGTCCCCCATAAGGCAAGCCTGATTGACATTTTCCCAAATTTTTGAAATCTTAGTAAGTTACTAACTTCAATGGATACCATTGGACGTGTAGAGTTGGAAGGATGTTGAGATCTTTGGAAAATCCCACTTAAAGTGAGAATTCCCCGAACTCCTCTCTTCCTCACATCTGAAAGAAAAAGCAAAGGACATGGTTATCACCTTTGTCTCCTCACACCCCTCCTTCCTCTCACCTCACATCTCACGTGAACTTTAAGGATTTTAACTCTCTTAGATTGGCCCCACCACTCACACTAATGGATGCCATGTCATCCTTTGATCAATTCAACTTTATCCAACCTAGAAATTCAATTTCATTGAGCGGAGACTCGGATTGAGTCATCTAATTTCAAACTCACTCACTAGGTGATTTTTAAGGTTAACTCAACTTTAATTTAGTTTTTGTTAGAACTCTAAGATGTTCAGGTCCTTTTGAACACTTGACTAATTTTTAGAATATGTGCAAACCTCCCTATCTACAAACACACCCCAGGTAACATTATGGAAATTGACCCGATTGATCTCCATGACAAATGATACTTTTCATTTCGTGTTATATTTCAAGAAGGAGAGCAGAAGATGAAGGAGAATGTCTCTGCATATTGTTCTTTTATTTTATATGTTGATAGTCTATCTAGTGTTTATAGAACTTTAATTCAAAACTTAAAATTACACGAATAAGTATTTACCAATTATAGTAAGGGAAATGATTTTTGGACCTTCACCTTTTACCTATTGTGCAACTCTTTCATGTGAAATTTTGATTTTGTCAAAATTCAAATTTCTTTTTTTCTCTCTCCTTCATTACTTTTTTAGACAAAATCGAAATTTCAGAGGTGCACAATTGATAAAAGTGGGGATACAAAAATGATTTCTCTTATAATAAATGTTCTTGTTTTAAACATTTGTCAATCAAATTTCAACATTGTTACTTAATAGAAACAAGCAAACCTTTGAACCATCACACTGTAGAAAAGAAGTTGCAACAAAGCATAACATAAAAATAAAAGAAGATACCTTCATTTATCCAAATCAAATACATTTTTAATTTTTAAAATACAATTAATGTAGAAATTTTAACTTTATGCATGACGAATTTGAAATTTTAGACGAGGAGCTATGGCCCCTACTCAACCCTTTCGAGTTAGACCTCGCAAGAGATAATTTTCCAAATACAATGATAAATTGTACTATCGTGTTGGCATGTCATCATCGATCAAACTCAACACGAAATAGCACATGGGTTGAGTAGGACTATTTTGAGTGGTTGGTGGGTAAGCGATTGCTTTCTGACACAGAGTACAAATGGATCGAGTTAAAATGAACAACTAACAACCAACTCGGTCCAGTTAATAGAGATGCTTTTAACACACTACTTTGCATTGGATGCATTTCAACATCCAAAGTACAATTGAAGGTCCACTGCAACTTGGTTTTGGAAGAATTTCTCCTTTTACTCTGAAAAGTAGACTACTTTCTCCCCCTCACTCATCTTCTAGTCTTATAAGCTTGAGTTTTATTGGACCTCTTTCCCCTTTTTCTAACTTGGAAGTATGATGGGAGGGTCCAATGGGGTCATGCACAAGCCATTTCTTGCTTTAGCCAGACGAAAGAAACATGAAAAGTGAGGCAAGGAAGATAGGTGAGAGCTCCTCTTATCTCTTTTGGCTGGCCAAACATTTTTGTGGGGTCAGAGGGAGACATGTTGTACTAGTACAATCTTTATTTAAAATGCTAATGCTGTGGTACCCATCACCATCCTCTATGATAAATTTGGTGGAAGAATTTCTCTGTGACATTTAAAAATACAATAGAGATCATATCTGCAGATCACACCAAATGAAAGAAAAATCTCTTTAAATTCAATTCTATCTAAATTTAAATTTTTCGTCATCTAATATAAGTTTATAAAATGAACGGTCATTGCTATTTATGAATTTACCTTTTACTTTATAATTTGCATCGAATCGCTAATAAGCTTCAAATGAGGTGATTTTGGTGTAAGATGAATCTACATATGCTCATTAAACATGCTAGGTGCTCTAATTTTGTAACAGCAAAGCAAAACCCTAGTTGTATTTGTCAAAAATAGATGTTACCATCCATGTGACACTTAGGTGAGAAAGAAATGAAACCTTGAGGTAAAGAATCCCTTTCATTTCGGGGAAATATATAATGATCAATGGCACCTTCCCACCAATTGTCATAGACTTTTGTGGATTGCTATTAGATATGGTGAGATCCATAATGTCTGCAGCAAATCACAATATGTCAATTCGATGTTATACTTAGCTAGGCTGATTATAGAGATGAGGAGAGTTACATCAAAGATTGCCAAATCTTTTTTTGACCCACCAAACACAGAAAAACCGCATTAAAGTAGGTGTATGACCCCACTTGAATGTGCCATGCGATGTAACACTAAGGCTAAGTGCATGGTCATGGTTTTGTTTCTTATGCTATGGTCAACCATCCACATCAGAATAAGTGAAATAACTCGTGAGGAGTATCAATAGGGGTGGTGAAACTTGCGTCGGGTTTTAACTCGACTAGCATAACTCAATCTAAGAAATTACCAGATTTGAGTTATGTATTTGTATATTTTGAGTCGGGTCGAGTTAGGAAAGTAAAAACTCATATGAAATTCGGGTTAGATTGGATTGAAAAATTTAAAATTAACTCGACTCGATTCGACGTAACTTGACTCAACACGAGTGTACCAAGTTATAAAACAAAACTCGTGTTGGGACATGTCAAAAATTCGAGTTGGGTCAAGTTGAATAATTCGGATCAACAATTTGGGTCAGATCGAGTCGGATTCAATAAGTTTGATATTGGTTAGGTTGGATTTATTAAAACCTGACCCGACCCGCCTGAGTTTCAGCTCTAAATATTATCTTGCATAGTTGGATATAATACCCACCGGTAACAGGTATTAGGTATATTTAAAAAAGTATTTTCTTGAATAAGTGGCAAACCAAAAATCACTTTATTGAATTATTCAAACATTTTTTTTGACATCTTCAAAATTAACTAATTTTAAATCATTTTTAATCTTTAAACTTTACCATCTTAAAAAATATGACTTAATTGATCTGATCAAAGTGATTTTTGATAGAATTTGTACTCGAACAAATTTCTTTTTAACGAATTTATCACCATCCCATTTGAAGAACCTCTACCTAAATTTACATGATAATAATCTTTTCAAAATAAACCATCAAATATGTCTAAAATTGTTATTTGGTATCTACTTTCCACTCTCATTAGGTATTTTTTTAATCCAAAACAAATCATGCAAAAGAGTGCACATTCCAAAACAGATCTTCTCATATGTAATACGGCACAAAGTGTCTTGATATTAAATGTGGTTTGAGATTAATATATATTAACTGAAAGGATAAGGCCATGGCACTTCAAATCATGGGAAGGGCTTCTCAAGTGCAATTATATTAGTGAAAGTTAATTAGATATGTTTTAAGTGGGTGTATGATTATGGAAATCGATCACCCTCTAATTTAGGTTGGGTGCTTTTGAATTATTGCTGCTCTATCATGGGATTCACTGTCTTTTAAGCTTTCACTGGATGGAGTAAATTGTAGAAATAACGTTTTATAAAAAGCTGATTGAGACATTTGAATCGAAATCCTATCGAGGTTTTTTTTGAATTTATGTGTGTGAAATTACAAGATACTCAACGTAAAATTCTCACCGGTGAGTCCATTACCCCTAGGGCACAGCAGGGGTGAAACAAATGGAGATTCTCTCTCCTGTTTTTGTTTTTGTTTTTATAAATATCAGTATTATTTTATTAATTTATTTTTTTGAATTAAAAAATATAAAAAAATCGAAAAAGAAACTGTTTTTTTTTAAATACCGAAAAAAAGTTGAAAATGTAAATATCGTCAGTTATCGGCCGATATTTTGACCCGGACCCATCACCTTTTTGAATTTTTTTTTTAAATACCGATATGATTCGGCTAGATATTGGCCATATCGGCCGATATGATTGTTGTACGGCCGATACAATATCTATCGGCCGTTTTTATTCGGCTGTTAAAAACCGAATCATATTGACCAATAGGTTTCGTATCGGCCGATATCTGTATCCCTGAGGTACACCAAAATTAGTTTATAGGGACTCGAACCTGCAACCTCCCACTTCTTGAGACTGAGTTACCTCAACTTAGATAGATTTATTTGAAATTTTAAACCGTAGCCACAACTTACTAGTGTGATCTATGGAACTGTAAATATGAGAGGAAGGTTTGGCATTATTTTTATTAAAAAGGGTGATTCACCACTTCTTTAAAATTTTAATTTTTTTTATTAATAAAATGTAAGAATTCAGACCTTTAGGGTGCATGTTGTATCAGAAAATAGTCAATGGACAAGGATTACTTGTTGCTAATCTGAATTTAGTGGAATCATGCCGGAAGCAGAGCAAATTCCATACGATATCATTATCTATATGCTTCTGAATTGAATTTTGGTTGGCTTTGGAACTATTGATGACAAGGAAAATGTGATGTCACATTGTCACATTTTCAATACTTTATGGATTAGATAGAATCCTGCCTCAGATTTTTAGAATTGGACTTCTGTTGCTGAAGATCCAGACATTTTCCTCTGTTGGGCTGAGTTGTGCTCCTAGAATCATGATAATTAAGAAAAAAAATCTACAGATATTACTGATGCATCAAGGTTTAGGACCTATTGAATGAGATATTAATGGGTTTGTTGGATTTTTTTTTTCCATTTATATGACTCATAAAAAATTGAATTAATCATGCCGTATTTTTAAGATTCTTAAAATTTGATCACTTTAAAGTTTGTTTCAATTCCTAAACTTTGTATCTGTAGCCTTCAAAAATATGATTTGATTAATCTGATCAATGTGAATTTTGGTGGACCACATACTTAAACAAAAGCCTGAATCACTGGTGACATGAAAACCTGGCCACTTAACACCCGAACCCGAACCCGAACCCGAACCCGGTCCATAATTCATGTATTCGCCATAGAAGAGTGTATTCAGTGCCCTTGCCATGGACGCCAACCTTAACTCTATGGAAATATTAAGTGTGAACACATATTGTATATTTTAGTGCATGTAAATGGGCTTTTGCCATCTCGGGCTGGGCTGAAATTAGCTGACTTCTCAAGTAAGATGGGTCAAGGCCTCATACTTTCGATTCTAAAATTTATACTCGTAAGCTGGATCCGATACCATAAATAAGATTCTAAGGTCTGTCAATCAAAATTGACACCATCTATCCCTTTGCTGGACTGTTTGTAATGTGGGCTCACTTGTATGATCTTCCCTTTGTTTTAAATTAATCATCCTTTTTATTAAAGAAAAAAACTGATATAACCATATCAGATCCGTACCAGACACTTAGACTTTAGACTGACAAAATTTGATATGACTTGATTATCTCACATGAAATGATCACCGGCACATCTGTGCATGGGATCCATGAAAATGAGACGGTGATGGGTCCAATAAAAAGGGATCATCCAGGCTTGAGCATCCATCCCACCTTGTTATGGGTCAAAAATATAATTAAGATATAAGACAAAAACTGAATGGGCCAAATTTGAGCCCAAGTTGTCATGGACAAAGAGCAGCATACTGTTCTCATGTTAGAAATCTCAGCTGATATGGCTGAGATCTCGTCGATAAATAATGGATGTTTTTTAAAAAGTAAGAGAGAGAAAGATATCATCTGAAATCTGAGATACTGAAATATCGGCCGAGACACCGATATTTCAGTATCAACGATTTTTTTACCCCCTAATTGTTCTGCACTGAGTTCCTAGGCCTTGGCCAGGCTAATATATTTTAGTGTTATCTTGGCCAAAATTTCAGGCACTAATTATTCAAATTTTTATTTGATTTATTTAAAAAATATAGTGGGTGAAATTTTGCGGATACCAAACCGTAAAAATGGTCGTAAATGATCACTGAAAGAAATAAAGAACATGATTATGGATCTAATGAGTGTTGCAGTTAAAGTTTACCATTGGGGTTTGGGAGCCCTAATGAGTGTTAAAGTTAAAGTTTAAACTTTTCGTTAAATTCAACACTTTCGATCTTTATTGGGGAAAAAAAAAAAAAATTCAGTCGAGTGAATTTTTAAAATTTCTTAAAAAAGTTAGTTTTAGGTAACCGCTTGGACAATTTTGGCCTTGTGAAAAATCCAGTAGTTTTACAAATCCAATTCTATAATATTAGCATATTACTAAATCTTAAAATGAAAAAAAATAGCAAAATTTCCAAGTTGTAGAAAGTTTTATATTATTTTTGAAAAGTCAAAATTTCAAACATAATTAGTAGAGGAGAGGTAGACATGTCGTATAGGGGTCAAAAATTCGGCTTGGCCGATATATCAGCCGATAAATTTCTCTCTCCTCTTTTTTTTTAAAAAATATCTGTATTATTTTATTAATTTATTTTTTCTGAATTAAAAAGTATAAAAAAACCAAAGAAGAAACTGTTTTTTTTTAAAAAAAAATTGAAAACGTAAATATCGGCTGATATCAGCCGATATCTGGGCCTATATAAATTGCCGATATAAATCATCTCAGCCGATATCGGACCGATATATATCGGCTATATAGGCCAATAAATAGGCTGTACGGCCGATATTACACGGCTGTTAAAAATCGATATTTGTATCCCTGGTGTAGTATTTAGTAGTGTGTACTTCGCATGGACTACATCTACAATCATGAGGTTAGTCTTTGAGAAGATATATATTTTTTTATCGAGGTAAAACTCTAGGACTTCCACATTTCTAAACACGAAGGCATTAATTAAAACTTAAGACCCATACCATCTCTCAAAAACTTAGGGAAGATAAATACTTGAATATGATACTGAGAATAGATTTTAAATAACTCAAAATCAACATGTACAAGCCTGTCATATTTTAATCCAATGATAAGTGTAATTTATACAAAGTCAATTAGGTGTAACTTATAAACTTTGTTTGAATGGAAAGATCTGAGGAGACTTATATTTTTTTATTTTTATGAGTACAATAAAGAAATCTGACCGATGGAGGTGAAAATTCATTTAGCATTTGATCATATGAATCAAACTTTATTTAAAAATTTAAATTATAGTCACTTGATTTTAGTTATCAAATATCAATGAATATCTTTTATTTTTACTCTAAATCCGACTAGTATTTAATTTTTCAACTTAAATTTGGTAGGCATGCTGAATTTGAAATAGTCTTTCAATTTCACATTATATTTTTATGTCATAAATTCATAAGTACTCTAAAATAAAATCTAATTTAAATTTTTCTCTAACTTAATTATAATTTTTTTACGGGAGGATTCTCATTTACCGATCATATGTGAAAAAAGCACGTACTACGACTAAATTGTTTATTTTATTCCGCTGCATCTTTAGACTGTTCCTCCGATGAACGGCTAAGCTTCGGCCCGGCGCACTTTAGAACGTCTAAGCAACTTGACCCTCCGTTAAAAGCCAAAACGCCTTTCCCACTCTAGGGTTTGTCTAACATACGCCCACCAGATAACGCTGCGCCCCCATCCTTATCGCGTGAGCCTTGTATGTGCTGCTGTGGGCCGGAAGCACATTTCACATCCCGTGCCGAACGGAAACAGCGGCACCTCAACCGTTGAATCCAACGGCCCACATCGCGTGTGCTCACGATAACCCCGTGCAACCCGCCGGCGCACAGTAGCCGTACTCCGTTATAAATAGTTCCTCTTCCTCCATAGATGCGCACTACTCCCTCTCCATTTCTCCTTCCATTTTTGCTCCTTTTTTCTCACATTTTAATCGAATTTCATTTCAATTTTTATCAGGGTTTCATTCCGTTGATCCCAACCATCTTTTTGGTCCTTCCTTTTTCCCTGATTCGCATTGGAATTCGGGTTTGAATATGAGATATGATTTGATTCGAATCCGAATCCGATCAGTCTCAGGTATTCGGATTTTTAGGGTTTTGACGAGCCTTGAAATCGAGACGATTTAAAGTAAGTCATTCTCAAATCCAGCAAGAGAAATTTGAAATTGGATATATTTAATTTTTTCCTCTATTTTGTAATACTTACATATCACTTCTTATGCTGTACATGATTCTAATTTCTGGATTTATGGTATTGTTGTTTGTTTTGAAAGGCAAATGGGCCTGTTCAAACACCTATGCAAGAAGACCGAGAAATTATCCGTTGTGAACTGGATAACTAATTTTTACAGGGTTTATTTTAGATAATGAGAATGAGCTTGTTTGAAAGATCTACACTTCCTGTAGAAATGTGCAAGAATCGAGCTTGAGCAAATAATTTTGAGTATGACTCTAAAGCTTCTAAACTTGAACCATCGACATGACTTGAGTTTAATCTATTGGTAAGTGTATCTTGAAATGAGTTCAAATTCAATATGAATCTAATTGGTAGGATAATAATAAATGTGAGGGTGAGAAACATTGTAATTATAGGCTTAACCCGAACTAGTTGTTCAATTCACAGTAGATAATTCCCCACGTTTGGTGGATGTGCCTGAGTGGTGTTTTTTTTTTTTTTTCAACTTTACTTTTTTAAGAGTTTGAGGCCATTAAAGGCTTCAATTGAGGTGGTAAGAAAGGACTTGGCAAATTATGGATGATAGACTAAATTGGAAAGGTAGGACTTAGAAAGCAAACATCAAATAGACGTGGAAATGATGTTGTTAGTGATGATGTATGTATATTATATATATGGATGTGTCCATGCTCAAAGTGGATTGCATTACGGGCCATGTAAGATATATTATTAACTATAGTATCAAAGCCACTAGAATGTGTTAGGAATTCTATGAATTTGTTTTATTTTATATCCATCGGCATTGTCACAACCATTTTACCTTGTTTTTCCTGTCAACTTTATGATTTCTATGTTTTCACTCTACCCTTTTAATAAAATTGTATCCTTCATCATCATCATCATCAAAGCGAAGGCTATCTGGGGTCGACTTTTTGAGTTCTACTTCTCCACTATCCATGATTCAATGAATATAAATAACTTCAAAAGGCTTCAATTATTATCTCCCTTCGAAGTCATGGTAGAATTCAATCTATCTTCCTATTAATCTTTGTCTCGCCAGTCACCTTCAACTGAATTGTTTCAATTGTTGCCAACAAGGTTTTCAAGGTTTTGGACATGTCTTGAATGGCCACAAAATTCTGTTAAACAACCAACTCAAGTTTCACAATGAGACTTGTTTAGTTATAATTGAATAGGTGAGGATACGATTGTCAAGAGTAAATGGAAAAGGGTGGGTGGCGCTAGGCTTGGACCCTCTCGTTGTTGTTGTTGTTGTTGTTTTTTTAATCGGATAGAAAAAGGAAAGATAGAGAAGATTTGAGGAAATGGAAGAGGTGGGTTCGCAAAGGAATGATTTTTTTTTCCTTTTTTCTTTTTAAATATGAATGGATGGGATAGGGTCAGAGAAGATATTTGACGTAGAGTGGACAAAGAAATTGGCTAGTGTGAGAGGGTGGGCTGGGTGATGGATGTGTTGGTAGGGGCTGGCTTGGAGGGTTGGGAAGAAAGGTGGAAGAAATAGCTGGGAATGGGTGAGACATGAGAGAAATGAGCAGATGAAGTTAAAAAGGGATGGTTTTAGGCTATTGTTTTTTTTTTTTAATAAAGAAAAGGGAAAAAATGTTAACTGTCTTGCAGCTTTGTAGGACCTTTTTTTTAATAATAAGAAATGAAGGTTAAGGAGTGGGAGGGAGGGGAAACATGGGTCTTTTCCCCTTAATTCTTTAAGAAAGAAAAGTGGAAAAAAATGGAGGGATAATGGGGAGACTGGCTGAAAGGCCACCTGATCTAAGTTCCGCTGGCTGTAATGGGATCAATGGAGGGATATAAATTGATTTCTTTTAATAGAGATAGATAAAAGTGGAGATGGAGATGGAGATGGAGGCTTTGAACCAAATGTTAGGAACCCATACAAGAAAAGTAGGGAAAATGCAATAAAAAGAAAGAAAGAAAATGTAGAAAAGTAGGGATAGGGTTTCACTTTTAGGAGAAACCTTTCCTCCAAACCATGTTTATGGCCCAATGCAGGGTGAAACCAAACCTCTTATAGCCAAGTTGACTTGGGCGAAAATTATCTCATGCCTTCGTTATTCATTTTAAGCCATATAGGGCTTATTTTTCAACCGAAAATGAAATAATTACAAATTGGGAAGATTGGGAAACAAATCTCTTTTCTTTAACAAACCTAATCTCCTACCAAGTATTAACATTGATATTGGAAATAAATCTTTTATTTAGTTGGCATTGGAAATTCTCCATTGTCAGTCTTTATGTTTTGATAGGTTATAAGATTGGCAATCTACTTTGCTAATTTAATCTGTGGAAATGTAGAATACCTTATGCAGGTACTATAATTGCTGTCTGTAAGGGAAATAATGTCTGAAGAAACAGGAATAGTGATGGAAGCTTCAGACAATGGTACAGATTTGTCAACGGATGATATTGGCACGATAGAGGAAACACCTGAGGACACGATTTTATCACGGCAAACTTCTGTAAATCTTGTTCCATTTATTGGCCAAAGATTTGTTTCTCAAGATGCTGCTTATGAATTTTACTGCAGTTTTGCAAAGCAGTGTGGTTTCTCGATCAGGCGTCATCGTACCAGAGGAAAAGATGGGGTTGGTAGGGGAATTACAAGAAGGGATTTTACTTGCCATCGTGGTGGTTATCCACAGATAAAACCATCAGATGAAAACAAACTACAAAGAAACCGAAAATCGTCACGATGTGGGTGCCAGGCATACATGCGAATAGTCAAAAGGGCAGATTTCGATGTGCCTGAATGGCGAATTACTGGCTTTAGCAATATTCACAACCATGAGCTCTTAAAATCAAGTGAAGTCCGGCTTCTTCCTGCATATTGCACCATATCAGCAGATGATAAAAGCCGCATTTGCATGTTTGCTAAAGCTGGAATGTCAGTACGGCAAATGCTTAGATTGATGGAGCTAGAGAAAGGTGTGAAACTGGGTTGTTTACCATTTACAGAAATAGATGTGAGAAACCTGTTGCAATCATTTAGAAATGTTGACCGAGATAATGATGCCATTGACC
The DNA here is from genome assembly GCA_013350335.1 of Chimonanthus salicifolius. Classification (NCBI taxonomy): domain Eukaryota; kingdom Viridiplantae; phylum Streptophyta; class Magnoliopsida; order Laurales; family Calycanthaceae; genus Chimonanthus; species Chimonanthus salicifolius. Next base: position 32,462,621 of record CM023540.1, on the reverse strand, counting down.
TTCTTTCAATGTGCAAGAAAATAAAGGATGAGGACTCCAACTTCAAGTATGAGTTCAAGATTGATGTGCACAACAGGTTGGAGCATATTGCTTGGTCATATGCGTCTTCAATTCGAGCCTATGAGGCTTTTGGTGATGCAGTGGTTTTTGATACAACTCATCGTTTGGATGCATACGACATGTTGCTAGGAATATGGGTTGGTGTAGACAATCATGGCATGAACTGTTTCTTTGGTTGTGTGCTATTGCACGATGAAAATATGCATTCATTTTCCTGGGCATTGAAGGTAAAAGCCCCATTAATTCTAAGATATATATGGTATTTGACCCAGTGGTGTATAATGAATCCTCAGACCTCGAGATTATACGTTTAGCCTGAACACCATGTGTGTAGACCATGCCCCAAAATAACACACATCAGAACATTCTAATGATTTTACACTTTCTGCATCAAATGTCAGCAGATGCTGTTTTACTTGAATAACTGTCTATTTTACAGGCCATCAAAGTGTTATGATTGTCATTTATAGCCATGGTGAGGCCTATCAGATAAACAGCCTAGGATCAGTGAAGCATGACTCTTCTTATTGATACTCAAGGTCTGAGGACACTAACCATTTGAGGATCATAAAATTCCTCAAGTAATATTCCCTGACATTTGTTATGTTCCTAATGCTAGTTTCTTTGTCTATGACAGACTTTTTTGGGCTTTATGAAAGGGAAGGCTCCACAAACAATCTTGACCGACCAAAATATGTGGCTTAAGGAGGCAATTGCAATTGAAATGCCAACTACAAAACACGCTTTCTGCATATGGCACATCATTGCAAAGTTCTCTGATTGGTTTTCTGTACTTCTTGGTTCACAATATGACAATTGGAAGGCTGAGTTTCATCGACTATATAATATGGAGACAGTGGATGATTTTGAGTTGGGATGGAGAGAGATGCTTGATGCATATGGGCTCCATACAAATAAGCATATTGTCAGTTTGTATGCATTACGGACATTTTGGGCTTTGCCATACTCGCGATGTTACTTCTTTGCAGGAATGAACACCACTTCCCAAGCAGAGTCTATAAATGCTTTCATACAACGATTCTTGAGTGCCCAATCTCGACTTGACCGTTTTTTGGAGCAAGTATGCCACCTTTGTTTTGTTCTGTAAAGAAATTTTCTATAGAAAATAAAACAGTTTTCTTGATAACTTTTTTGTGGGGACTGTGGATGGAGAGAAAAAATAAATAAAAGAGGCAAGGGAGGGTAATGGTGATATCTATTATGGATTCATGATGCCTCAATTCGCTCGTCAAATTTCTATTCAAGTATTGATAACCCAAATAGTCTAGGATAGAGATGTATGCAAGTTGTTGATTTAGTCTGATAATGGGTCTATTAGCTGATTGTCATCAAATTTGGGACTTATCCAGCTCACAGGGAGTAGTGTGAGGAGGTTGGATCAGTGGAAAGAGCGCCCAGGTGGGTGGCTGAAAAGTTAGTTACCTGCAAATGGTTATTGTTATGAGTTGCCCAAGTGAGAGAAGTAACTTTTTCCCCTACCAGCAATGACATGAATAGGCCCATAATTCGGTAGTTTATGAAGTTAATCTGATAAGCCCCATCAATGTCGGGAATTCCATAATATTTCTTCAGATGATCCCAGCACCTGATTGGTGCCTTTAGAAAGACAATACTTGTCAATTGTCGAATTCCACATTTAATAAACTTGCAAATTTGGAAAGTTAGGATAATTGAATGGTAGATATTGGGATATCCCTGTTCAAGGTGAGGAGATATTGTGTTGACAACATAGGGCTATCCATTTAATATTTCTAGTACATAGTACAAGCAAACAGTGCCTATGGACTTGTTCAGATCTAATTATGTGGCCTTATTTGTAAAGCATCTCTGTTTACAGGTAGCTGTCATTGTTGATTTTAAAGATCAGGCTGGAGTAAAACAAAAGATGCAACGGAAACTTCATAAAGTCTGTCTCAAAACTGGTTCACCCATTGAATCACATGCAGCTTCTGTTCTTACACCTTATGCATTCTGTAAGCTCCAAGAAGAGCTAGTATTAGCTCCACAGTATGCATCATTTCAAATGGAAGAGGGTTGTTTTCTCGTGAGATACCATACACAGATGGATGGTGGGTCTAAGGTGATTTGGGTACCTCGAGAAGAGCTCATTAGTTGTAGCTGTCGTCTGTTTGAGTTTTCAGGAATCCTCTGTAGGCATGTTCTTCGGGTTCTTTCTACAAATAATTGTTTTCATATTCCAGACCAATATCTACCCTTTCGCTGGCGTGGTGTCAGCTCCTCTTCTACAAAGCTCTTTCAGACACTTTCACGGGAACATGCAGACCGAGTTCAAGAATTGCAGTCTATGGTTTCAGCTCTTGTTACTGAATCTGTTGAGACAGAAGAACGGCTTGATGTTTCTTGTGAGCAAATTGCAGTAGTATTATCTCGTATTAAAGAATATCCTAGGCCAATGCATGGTACAAATGATATTGCCTATGGGAGTCCATCTGATTCCCTTGTTCTACCAGAAGTAGAGGATTCTGATGGTATCGTTCAGAGCTTTAGAGCTGGCAATCCTCATGGGTCTATCGCTTTGGGAAAGCTAAAAGAAAGAAGACCAAAAGATGCAATTGATATTGCTAGGAAACGGAGGCGCTGCCCCATGTCTTGTGGCCAATTTGGACATGAAGCGAATGACTGCCCATTGATGGGAGGTGAAGGTTTGAGTGGAGATGGCCTAGGATACCTATAGAATTTTGAGTTGCACTGGGGCATATTTACAACGTACAAGTAGTGTCATGCTGATGTTCATATTAACAGTTGCAGTATGTAAATCCAAATGCAATCATACAACTGCTCTGTCACCTCTGCCATTTTGTGGCTGAAGATTTTGCTTCTTTTTTCTCCTTTTTAGTAAAAAGAGCTAGCTACTTGGATCCTCTTTGTAAGAAATCAAGAAGTACCTCAAAAAATATATGTTGTAAAAGAAAAAGTGCCACTTGTTGGAATTTTGATCCTTTTCCCCTTTTCATTTACTTTATGATAAGGATTTTGTTTATAAGTTGATGATTAGGTGTAGGATTCAAGGTTTAAAGTTGAGTTGGTACTTCATGCTAAAGGTGCCATGTGATTGATTACTTTGTTCTGGAAACATGGTACATAGGTGAATCCAGTGGGAGAAGTTTCGGAATTGAATCACCTAAGGTCCATTTGGATCGAGAGGAGGAGAAACTAGAGGATTCTCCTCCTTTCCCCCTTTTGGTATTTGCTAAACTGGGGTCCTTTTTCCTTCCCAATGCAAAATCTGTTTTCCATGGAGAGTTAGGAGAAACCATGACTCCCGCCTCTTCCCTTGTCATTCACTTTCAACCCCTACCCAGGAGAATCCCCTGAAATCCTTTCGCCTCATTCAACTGTAATATGTTCTATATCATGGAGAAGTGTAGTAAAGAGGAGGGTTACATGGGAATCCACTGTTTCAGCAGACTTCTATTGGATGTTTTGCTGGAGGCAGTGGTTTTCTGTACTGAACTAAGTCTAATGGGTCTTAGTCGGAGGTTTTCCTAGTCTCTGGGGTAGGCGAGTTGGCTAGGATTGTTACCTTGGGATACTATATCCATTCCAACAATGGAATCCAATGGGGTCTTCAAACTCTCAAGAGGGTGGACTAGTGTCTCCCTGAGACATACCAAGATGACGGTAGCCTCCTCACTTGTTTTAGTTTCAAATTTTCCTGTTTGCTATATTTTTAATAAAATCATGTCATTTCTAACCAAATAGATGTTTGCAAGCTTGTCGGTCTAGGCCATAGGCCTCCAAACTGCAACTTTTCTATTTCAAAGTAGTTGTTGATTCCTTTTTGAATATATAAGCTATGGGAGAATGATGGTCAGGTGAGGGACAGACTGGGGAATGCCTAATTCTACTATATTCACAATAGTTCTAAAAATCTGTGACGCAGATCTCAAGTGGGAAATGTGTGTAGCAGTTTACTGATAGCTAGATTGTTAGCAGTGCCAGGATCTTTAGTCAGATATCACTTGCTTCAACCCAGAGTAGACTGGATTCGCTGTGGCATCTCATTGCAGCAAAATACACATGGTGGCCATTGGTAAGCACACTGCATCCTACATTTTTGACTTCATACTATGTTTTATAAGTGTGGTATTACTTCTTCTCAACTGGTAAAGGCTGCTTATATGTATATTAGTTTTGAAAGTAAGGTGAGAGAGGATATGGAGGTCGGTGAGAGAGGATATGGAGGTCAGTAGGGTAGAGTGAAAATGTAGGACTAAATAAATCAACCAATAAGTGAGAAAATTATTAATGATGATGATGATATTAGTTCTAAAAGTACATTGAATGTCATGCCATCAGCATTCTAATACACATTATATTAAATTTTACTGAAAGTAGGAAATGATGCTGACATGGGGAATGGTTTCTCAGAGTTCCTAACTTGCTACATCTCATCTGCTAAGGACATCTTGCTCAATCTACTTGGCAGCGACTTGTTATCCTTCTTTCTGGCCTTCCTTCCACGTCGGAAATCAGATGCGTGCAATGCTCTTCTTGCCACTGTCCCAAAGTGGGAATCGCCCAAGCCCTTTCCAATTCGTGCCCCGTCAGTGTTGTCACTCTCAGAGGCGCCTGCAACTTCGGGGATGGCCGTGTCTGGGGCCATGTTTTTATAAGAATAGCATTGAGAAGAGCCAGAGTATTGAGAGGTAGAAGATGCAGAATGACTTGCCATCCTCACCACATGCATGTGTAGCTGACATTAGATACTCTCATAAGTGATTATATAGCAGTGGAAGATAATGGATGTGCCATAAAGCAATGGACGGCTAAGATAAGGTGTTGAGACAATCAAAGAGACGGCTAAAAGGGTGACCGAAAGTTCTTCTATGTGACCACTCTGGTTGATGGCATTCTTCTTTCTCTCTCTACTGATATTTGATACCAAAATCATCTTTTAAATGACCTTAAGCTCTAAATAGTTTTGGGTGTGGTATAGAAAATATTATACTGATTACTGAGTAAGAAGTGAATGGAGTTTCATGTTCGTTTGGTCATCATATTTCTTGATTTCAGACTTTTATAAATCAACGACACATGTTTTTTGAAACTTAGAAGTTGAAGATCAGATGGTTAAGATGAGAAGTTTGCAATGAAACTTCGCATTCTCTATTTTCAGTTTAACTTTGGTTGGTAAAAAGGAAAGAGATGCGGCTTGAGGCTTTTCTTGAAGGAACAAAAAGGTGGGATGTCTGCGTTTTGTTTTTCATGATTGGTCCAAAGACCAGGTGATATGCTATTCTGTATTATGATGGGTTGAAAATTGAAATAAAGTGGACCACGCTTGAAACTTAAGGTCAATTATCATGGCTAAATCCTAGGTGATATGCTATTCTGTATTATTTCCATTTAGATCTGTCTATTTTAAGTTATTTTCTCTCTCTCTCTCTTCTCTCTCTCTCTCTCTCTCTCTCTCTCTTTTTAATGTTTTGCTCTAAGATTATCTTCATTTTGGGGATTTTTGTGAAGAATTTAATGGAATGATATTGAGTATTTAATAAATTGAATGAAGATTTCTTAAAGTAATGGATATAGTTTGTACTTTGTAGGGCATTATCATGAAATTAAAGTTAAAAAACTTATGGATTGTAATAGAAGATACATTATAAAACATTAAAGAATATGATTTTTTATATTAGGTGTTTGTTAATGTTGATTTTAAATATTTTTAAATTAAATTTATACTTTCTTTTTTAATTTTTTAACATACCTTGTTCGTATTAAAAAAATTGCTTTCGTAGTCTGATACTATACCATGCGGAAGAGACTTTTTTTTTTTTTATCTAAAAGATGTTTAAAATAGATTTTCCATTTTTCCATTTTTTTCTGTCATATTTTGTATTTAAAAAAAAATCAAAAAATAGTAAAATTTGCCGCATTATGTGTTTATGGCTGATACATCAGAGTTTTTTTTTTAAAAAAGAGATACTTGGTACGCAAATTACATATTCTTAAACGGTACCGATCCTCCCATGGCTGTTTTGTGTAATAAGACATGGGATTTATGATATTGTCCATTTTGTCCTTTCACTGCAGTGTAAATCGACAGACTGACTGACTCACCGGATCACTGACCATTCCACTGCTGTATAAATCTGTTCATTGACCTGCTCATTGAATTCGAATCACTAAATTTGGATACTGAAATTTATTTAAGTGAGATTGTTTCTTTACACAGAAAAGCAAATCGGATCACTGATTTTTTTTTAAATACTTTTGTATGATGGTGAAAAGATAAAATGAGTAATACCCTAAAATCCATATCTTTTTACACAAAATACACAAGCGAGAATAACTCCCCTTCTTAAATTTTCATATAAAGTTAACAAAAATACCTATAAAATATGTCTGTCCTTTCATCCCTGTCCCATCGGTGAAATGCTTGGTCTGGGCATGTTACATTTCCCAGATACTTCAGAGAGGTTTCTTGAAAAATCAAAATAAAGAGATTTTTTAATTAAAAATTCTTCAAAAATAGAAATTGTAGGTGAAAGTGCCGGAACAGATCAATTTTATGTGAAACTGCCGTAGACCACTTATGTTGATACCTATAATATATAGGTCGATACATATTATATCAGTTGGTATGTCGTATTTTTGAATTGATATAAATCGGCTAATATTGAATATATATAGCTGATATCGGCCGATATCTCAAATCTCAACCGTACAAATATAATATCAGTAAATTATTAATTGAAATATCAACCAAAATCAGCTGATATTTAATATATATCACCGAAAACCGAAAAAATCACAGCTTGTGATATCGCAAATATCATCATGTTGCGATATCGCAAAAAATTGCAATACTTCAACAGTTCGACGTGTGTTTACAAGTGAAGGACATTTTCGTCCATGAATTGATTGATATCAATGTTGAAAGCGCTTTAACCTAAAATTAACTTTTTTAGGGCTTTCACCTAAAATTCCCATTTTTAAGAAATTTTCAAAGAAAAAACTACCGAGGTGAGATTGAAAGTGATAGATAGAGAGATGCATTAATATTCCCTTATGCTATCCTATTCATGAAATATTTTCATTTGGCTATAATATCTTTAATAATAACATGATTTGAATTTATAATTTTTATAAAAAAGACAATAAAGTTTATTCAATTGTGTTATATATTAAAAAATATTTTAAACCCACAAATTTAATAATGGTTTTTACATTAATTTTCTGTTTTTAGATAATAATATGATAGGATTGAACCAAAAATTTTAACTCAACAAATATTATCTTAAAATCTACTTTCAAACTTGTTATGTCAAATCTTAAAATGTCTTTATCGATTTTAATTATTTATTGGTCATTTTTTCTTTTTTCTTTTTCCTACATGGAAGCAAATCACAAATAGTGAATGAACTGTCAAGATTTATTTAACGATCATCTTAAACTATATTAACTTTTGAAGATGATAAATAATAATAAAACAATGATTAACATTAAGATGAAAAGATCAATGGCTTAGAATATTCCTGTCTTGGAAAGTTCCTAGTTACACTATGTTTTTGCAGGGAAAGGACTCTGAAATTGAGTTCATGTGTGGTACTTTTGCCCCAAATCTATTTTACAAGAAGTTTCCTGATGGCCCATTCACAGAAAGTCATCAAAATCATCAAAATAAGACAAAAATGAATTAGCAAATCCCACTTTCAATTTTTTTTTTTTTTAAATATGGTCTTGATGTTATGATCTTGATAATGTTTCTATGAATTGTGCTCCACTTTCTTAGGCCCACCATTTTTGACTTTAGATGGTACTAAACCATACTCTTAACTGTGCAAGATACCCATATCAACATTATTGTAAGATGGAGTTCAAATAGAAAAAAAATTAAATGAATAATAAAAAATGGGAATTTTTTTTTTCAACATGTAGAAATTATATATATATATATATATATATATATATATATATATATATATATATATATATATATATATATATCCACTAACAAGGAATTCCACATAATCCTAAGGAATTCTACTTAATCTAAATTCCATTAATCAGTCACACAGCTTGAAGGGTGTGTATAAAGTTGCATTTCTAGTAGAACGGTTTTAATTTGCCAACCCTGAATTGATGATCCAGGTTCACACTCAGTTGGTTCGATTTAGATCTAAATTATAAAAAAAAAACCCTTCAATTTTGATCACTATTTGTTTTTTTAAGCTAGATGTGTGTGTTTTTTTTAAAAAAAAATCTAAGAGCTCAATCTTTAGCATTAAAATGGCTTTATAGTTGTAATTTGTAAATGGGCATTCAATACCCTCTAAAGCAATAAATAGAGTGTGGATATGAAATTTCAATCTGTTTTTTTGGATGAAAGTTTCTTGGACCCTTTCATTGTATTTATAGTTATTACGGTTAGGACTTAAGCTTTCAGTTCAAAAGACTAATATATTAGGTGGAGTGACTTAAGTTCTTTACAAACTCCTACATCTCCCTCTCCACTTCTACCGTGGGACTTGTCTGCGGCAACCCCAACAATCCCTCCCTCAAACGAGGCCCTTCGGCAGAGAGAGCGATGCCGGCTATCCCGTTCACCTGGAGAGATCTTCTGAGCCCACATGAGGCCTGAGACCTATCTCTATACTACTTGTTAGGACTTGGACTTCCAGGCCAAAAGACTAGCCTATCAGGTGGAGTTAGGGATCCAAAATTTGGTATCGGCTGATACGACATATCGACCGATATTTTTTCTCTCCTTTTTTTTTTTTTTTTTAAAAAAAAAAGACCGATATCGGCCGATATGATACGGTCGAGATATTGGCCGCTACGATATGTATCGACCGATATTTGGACCCCTGAGTGGAGTAACCCAAGTCTTTTATAAACTCCTAGATCTCCTTTTACACTTCTAATGTAAGACTCATACTTGATTTGATTACTTTTTAAAAAAGAGTTATACCTTAATATGTATTAAAATTTATGTTCTATGTGGGTGTAATTCCAGTATTAACTATTAACCTAGTATCTAATTATTCTTTGTGTAAATATTAATAACGTTTACATATATTACATCAGGCCTTAGAGCTATGATGTAAATAGAGTAAAGTTTTATGGTATATGAAGGACAATTTTTTCTTGTTTATATCTTAATCCCGGGTACTTATCATTCTCATATTTGTCAATGATACGGCAACTCATGGGACAAGTGGGTCCTATTGTGCTTTATTAAAATAAAATGTTCGGATCCTTTTTTAAATTATTAAGGTTTTACCATGGCATTATTAAATGATATACTATAAAGTATTTTTATTCCGTTAATTTTCTAAAAAAATAAAATAAATCATGTCTCAGTAATTTCAATTCCACCTAAAATGAAAATGAGAAATAATAAGATAAGAAAACATGACCATAGTAAGGTTAGACAATATATCTCCACTATTAATCTTTGAAATTTCAAAATATAATTTTCTTTAAAAAAATAAAAATATAATGCCTTTAAGGTGACCAATAGAGGTGCAAAGGTAGGCTTCTTGCTTTTGATCATTCCTCATTGAAAATAAAGAAATGCTATACAAACATGAAAATTATATTCTTTTATATTATTATGGTCGTATAATAAGATCCAATTGTTTGACTATATAAAAGCTGAAAATATCTATTTAAAGGAGTTGACATATTAGCAAATATTAATACAAGTATAATTTTAAAATATGTTTAACATTTTTTTAAAAAATAAATAGCTTACCAATAACTTTAAGCATCCCATCTAAAAGAAAATGTGTTTGGCCGAAAAACTTTGACCCATTTAAATCTAAATTTGAAAATTATATTTCTACTATTGCAAAGACAAATTTTTATTTGTGCATTTGGAGCTCCATGTAGGCATTCTATTTAAAACTTTATCCAATATTGACTCTTTTTTTTAATAACATGAGTATCTCTACATTACACTCGAGTTGAGACTAATTTTGCGGATACACTGCCTAAGACTTCTAATAAAATTTTAGAAGCTTAGATCAACTAAGCTACTTATATTATTCATTTTAACTATTGATCTTAGAATACTCGTGTTATTCAGAATTTATTGGATGTGATTTTTAACGAATAGTATTATCATAAAAATATATTTAAACACATTTTTTTACTTAATTACGAATTTTGCTTAAGAGATTTTTTTCGATTTCTTTGGGGTCTGAAAAATTTAGAGAAACTTTGTAAATATTAATTACATTTCAAAATATTGGTCAATATTTTTAAGAATATATATTCTGATATGAATTTAAACCGATATTTTTTTATTTTGGCCGAAATAGGTAACTCAGATGGACTCTACCGTGTGGGGCTTAGAACCCGAATTCGACCGTTTACATCTTCGAAAACGCGATTAGGCCCTCAAAAGCCAAGGACCGACCATCGACTTGCAGAGAAACAAAGCGAGCGAAAATCAAAACCAAATCAAAATCTACAAAAATGTTTTCCAGTCCTTTTCATCCCCTCTTTCCACGAAATCTGAAAACGCGTCTTTTTCTTTCTCTGCATCTTCCTCCCACCTTCCTCCCCGTTCACCTCCAAAAGTACAAATCAAATCGAACCAAAAAAAGAAAATCTGTTTTTTTCTTTTCTCCTTTTTTCTTGTATTCTCCACACATAGAACTCCCCTAATCCGTACGAAATCTAGTCACTATGTTTGAATTCCATCCCTTCTCTTCACTTAAATTCCACCCAAGATTCGCATTTTTAGTGTATTCTGCTAATTTCAGCGTATTATCGATTTTCTGATATATTTGTCTTTTATTTTCTGGGATCTTGTTATTGGTGGTTTTGACTTTTGTTGTTGTGCTGCTGCCGCTTTTGTTGCTGCTTTTGCCCCAAAGGAAGAAGATCCTATACTGTTTGTTTGTTTGCTCGAGAGTTGTTAACGGCCCAGAAGCTTCGCGGCGCCTTCTCTGCTGCTTCGTGTCCCTCTCAATTCTTATAGAAGTGGGGCTCTAGCTCTTTCTTTTATTAAGCCTAGGGTTTTGGAATCTGCTTACATTTGGGCAGCATTTTTTCTCTGTCAATTTCTCTTTCACTCCCTGTTTCTGTTTGAGATATTTGGATGGCGATGAAAAGGCTCTTCCCTGAGGAGTGTGACGATGGTTCACCCCCTGTGCGGAAGCGCCCAACATTCTGGAGGTGTGTTTTTGATGCCAAGAGAATGATTTTCTGAATTTGAATTTTCGTGCTCACTGCTAGTTTTTCCCCTTTTCAGTGTTGGGAGAGAAGTCATGAGATTGCAGTTGATGCAGAAGCTGTGGGTGCCAATTCTCGAACCGACTATTCGGCGAGTGGTAAGAATAGTTTATTTTATTACAATCTCTTTCTATATCAGAATTCTACTTTATAACACATAGTGTATTTGAATTCTGTTTGATGGGTCTGTGAATTTTAGTCCTGTTTATATAAGATGTATATGGAGATTTTTTGGTCTGTTAAGTTAATATTTCTTCAATTTGTGGACTATGAAGATGGTGAAGGTGATGGTGATAGCAGGGAATGATATAGGTGTTAAGAGTATGACTTGGATTGAGTGTTTTGTTATTTTGAGTTTATATATGGTTATTATTTTAGATTTAGACTAGCAAGGTTTTGGATTCGACATTGGATGTGTCAAATGTTGTATTCTTGCTTTTTGTCCACTTATGTGGTCAGAAAGTAACTTGAAATAAGATATTTGATTATTACAGATATTGATGTAGGCTTAGTAGAATAAGCACTGACTCAAAATACGTAACAGTGGAAGCTTGAATACTTACATGGATCTGACAAACTCAAAAGTAGGTTTGGTCGAAATAACCCATAATTCTGAACAGTAGACGGGTCTATCTTCCACAAGCACTGTTGGAACTGGATTGGACTGATAAGATCTGTAACAGGTCAGCAGTAAAGGTCTGTTCTGAACAGACACTTGGCCTTAGACTCAAACTGGACAGACACCTGGGCGAAATCCTGTGTGGTCTTCCTGTTTAGTTGCACTCCTTCGTGAATGTAAGGCAGCCAAAGAAAATACCAAACCTCTATTCTATTTCAATTACTTGAAACTGGGTTTGTAGGAACCCAATACCCGTCGAGTTTCCTTCACAAAGCAGCCCCAGAAGTAATTGCAAGTACTACAACTACTGGTTTCAGATGGGCTACACACGTAGCCTGAGAATCAGAGTTTTCTCAGGTCTCACAACAACCACGCTGATCTGTCTCAGCCGTTGAAACAGGGCTGGATCTCCAGCAACTCTGCAACTCATGCAGTAGATTAAATCACAGCAAAACAGTCCATCGGTTGAAAGAAAATTATAAAATTTTCTTCATCAAAATCTTCCCCTAAAGTGGTTGTTTACATCTGTTTATATAGGAAATAAACTTCTGACTGAAAACATGGAGCCGACCCTCCCATACACGTTTTGAACTAAAAATAATAATTACCAAATCAAAACTAATTCTAAATCAAATAGAATACTAAGTAAGCTAAGTACTAAATTAAATACAAGTCCTAAGTTAGAAATGTTCTATTCTAACTAATGCACCACTGCCTGTAGCTTTCCTTGCAGTTCACGAACCATGTTGCTTGTGCAAATCATTGGGCCTGACTTTGCTGGGCCTGGCTTGTGTAGGTCCACAAAGCTGGATTGCATAGATCTTGACAGCTTGTTGGGCCAATGCTTGGGCCTGATATTGGACTTGGCTTCATAGGAATTGGGCTTGGACCCACCTTCATTGATGCCCACATCAGATAGCATCATTCATTTATAATATCGGATGAACTTCCCATTTTTTTCTTTTTGAAGAAATGACTTTGATGAACTTCAATGGAGTTGTTGTTGCATACTTGCATGTTTGTCATTTGGATGCCCTTTATATTCTTTTTTATGTCCTTGACACCAACAGAGTGCCAATGTCCAAGTTGAATGCACCTATATTAATATTTGTCATTTTTTTATTCTAATATTACATATATTCTGTTTTCATGTATGAAAATATAATTTTTTTTTCAGAATTGCTTGATTGGGAATTACCTAGTTTTCACCTTGAAATTGCTTCTAGTAGAGATAGTACTTTAGTGTATATGCTCGACATGCATGGTTACTATGGAGTTTTGGTAACTCAGGTTGATGTATTAGTGCATTCATCTTCAACTATCAAACCAAGAAATATGAACCAAAGCTCTTTCATCATTAAAATTAGATTCTGTTCTTACATTAAAATATGAATAAATAAATTTTCTAATATTCACCTACTAGAGGTCTTGGGTTCAACTTCTTCTAGAGTAACCCAATACACGAGGTTTGTGGGCAGTTTCGTGTATTTGTGAGTTTAGTCTCACCTCCATGTGGGTTGAGAAATGTTGAATGATTGTATTGATGATGATTATGTTAACTAGAAGTAATGGAGTGTGGTCATCTCACATGTATACTAGTTTTTGACATGGTCCCATCTATATCTTTCTATTAATCAGGTGCGCGAGGAGGTGGAACAAGCATTTCTGCAATTTATCCCCACAGTTCCTAGGTAATTTTCTTTTCTGTTAAGTTTGTTCCATCCTATCATGTTCAATCTGTTTCTTCTAATAAGACAGAAGGTAATATATCCTTATTTTAAATGTGGTTGTCAATTCCTATATTTTCTCAGTTTGAGGTTTAATTGATTGGCAATTCAGTATGTGGGGCAGACTTGTCTGCAAGCTATATTGTTGGATCAAATCCTCATCATACAAACAGTCATGGATCCAGTTATCACTATGATTGAATGATTTCTGTCATTCTATTTGGGGTGACATGAATGGTATGTGGCCGGTTGACCAGCCAATGGTAAATAGAACTCCAATACAAATAAATTTTGTACATGAAGTCATGAAGATTGACTGGTTGATGATTTGATCCTACTATTTATCTCGATTAATTGGCCATGCAACTGCAAATACAATACAACAAGTGTTGTACTGTCTTGCTTTTAAATGGTGACAATACAACATTCCAATTTATTATTTAGTTGATCCTTATTTCACTAAGGGAGATGCTACAGTTACGCTAAAATTATTCCTTTTCATACCCCCTACGTTGATGTGGCAAGATTAGGGCTGAAATCAGATCGGGTCGGGTTTATTAAAATCCAACCCGACCGACCCGACCCGAGCTATTGACCCAAAATTCTCGACCCGACTTGAATTCTAAACCGACTCAATCTAAATTCTGACCTGACCCGCATTCTGAACCCATTTTAGCCTAATTTTATCCGGGTTGGGTCGGGTTAACTTGAAAATTCCATAGCCCGGCCTGAATTCCATACGGGTTTTTGTTTTCTCAACCTGACCCGACCCGCTGATCTGACTTTCATGACCCGACCCATATGATTTCTTGGGTCAGGTTACTTTCAAGAGTTAGTTATGATACCAATCAAATGAGTTGCCACATCAGTATAGGCTACAAAAGGGTATATTAACAGGTAAATAGCACTTTCCTTTCACTAGTTGGGTACTGTACCATTTGTAAACAACATAGGACACTCCATTTTAGATAGGTGATCACAAAATCTGGTGATATATTTTTTCATAATGATAAAATCTTGTGATATCTTGAAATCTTACATGGTTTTATGTTGCCAAACATGTGTATGGTCAATGATTTGTTTATATATTATAATCGATACACTTTTTCATCTCTCATCAGTAATGACTTCATACTTTTCATGCTTTGTTGTAGACCTGTCAATCAGATTCAGTTCCCTGGAGCAATAGGTCCGCACTTACATTTCAACTCTACGTTGCCTGACACACTTTTCACAGGCAGCAGAATTTTACAACCTGTTCAAATAGTTATTTGCAGTGGCAATTCCAAGGAGCCATTGAGAACAGATACTCTATCTTCCATAAGGGTTGAGGTTGTTGTTCTTGATGGTGATTTTGGTAAGGATAGAGTGGAATGGACAAAGGAAGAGTTTGATGCTAATGTACTTCGTGAGCGGGAAGGTAGAAGACCATTACTGACTGGAGATCTGGCTATTGCATTGAGGGGTGGGGTTGGCACTTTCGCCAACATCACCTTCACAGATAATTCAAGTTGGATAAGAAGTCGAAGATTCAGGTTAGGGTTTAGAGTTGTGCAAGGAAGTTGTATTGAGGGAAGGGTAAAAGAAGCAATCTCCGAAGCTTTTGTTGTAAAAGATCACCGCGGAGAATGTAAGTCCATTTCATTCTTAGTGTGTGTTTGACAACTCCGAATCTCTATATTTTATTATTTTTAGTTTTTAGAAAACCAGAGATTTCAATTTACACATTTGGCAGGCAGTAGATTAGAAGAAAATAGGATATTCTGAGCTATGGGAGGTACTTGTATAAGTGGATCTCCCTCTCCAGAGTCTAACTATTCAGTTAGAACCGTGCTCACATCTTTTCTACACTAGCAACAATAAATCTCTCCATTCGCTAATGACAACCAAGTAGCGAGATTTTAACTTAAATAGATTTTCTCCTAATCTCCTAATTTCAGAGTCTCCAATATCAGAATCTTCTGGTTGCCAAAAACATCCTTACAGAAAATTGTTAGTAGATGACCCATCTGATTTGTCATAGACTTGAATTTTCTAAGGTGCATGAGTTCTTTGTACAATACATGCGTATTGCAGATATGCTGCCCACCATGATCGGTGGGGTGTGTGGACCTCTTGAGTATAGGGTTTAGAAAAATCATCTCCATTGGTTACCTTTAGCCATGTGATTTGGATCCAAAAAATTTCATCAGGTTTTGTGATTGGATTACAATGCTGCGAGCCTTGAATGGGGGTGATTTTTTGCAAACCTTGGTCATCTACTCATCTCATACACCTTGGTTGACACATTTGCAGGCTAGTGAACCATACCAAATACCGTGAAGGGATATGATCATGTCAGCCCCATTGGACACTGCTGGGGTATGATATGATTGGCTCAAAGTGTTACAGTATGTAACTGGTCTTATCATTTACCTCAGAAAGGGTATATAAGTGGTCATGTTTGGGGTGGTAGTGATCCAATGGTGTGCATCGGTGAAATGGATGTCTTCTTGGGACATGACAATTTATTTGGGGGTTGGGCATATCACAGGTCGCTCTAAGTGGGTTATATAGCTCAAATTTCTATCAGGCCTAATAGCTGTTTGAGTTAAATTCTATCAATTTTCCAGTAAAGAGATGCGAACATGGGACAGCATGTGGGTGCCGATCAGGCTCTCCATTTCATCCATCATGTACGGGGTGATGCAGGTGAAAATCTTGTGTATCTATGTGCTCCACTAGAGGGATGCCTTTCTTCCACATATTATATAGTATTTGGTACAGATCTAAGGGGCCCACATTTCTTCCATCTGAATTGTTAATCCCGACATCTAGGAAAAACTTCCTATCGCTTTTACATAGTAGCTTGCCATGAGAGAGAGAAATAACCTGTTTCTCATTTAGTGACTTGACGTTCTGTAAAAAACTTGTCATACATTATCTAATCATACTCCCATCGATTTCTGATGTTCGCTGGTGTATTATTTATGAGTTATGTTGACGTTCTTATCTAAGTGTACTGATGTTTTGTGTTACTGGTACATTGTTTATTTCAGTGTATAAGAAGCATGAGTCTCCAAAGATGGGGGATGAGATCTGGCGCCTGAAAAATATAGGCAGAGACGGTGTCTTCCGTAAAAGGCTAACTGAATATGGAATAGAAACAGTGCATCAATTTTTACAGTTCTTGGTTACTGATCCCTCCTGGCTACGCAGTGTAAGAAATTTTGCATTATTTGAACTTGATCTAGTTAATTTGGTGCAGGTTGGTAATGAAATCTTTTCATTTTATTTTACGTACAGATCCTTGGCAGTGGGATGTCCAACAAAGTTTGGGAAGAAACTGTAAGCCATGCTCGAAGGTGCATTCTAGATGACAAGTTTTACTTATATTTCAGTCCTGGGCGGGAGGTTGGTCTGTTGCTTAATTCCATCTATGAGGTTGTCAAGGTGACATTTGATGATTGCGAGAGTTTTCGGTCACTGGATGATCTCAATCTGTTTCAAAAGGTATGTATTTCAAATGCATCTGCTTTCTTCTTTTCTTCTTTGGATAAGAAGTAATGGCACTCTAGCATATTGATTAATTAGTGTTTGGAATTATCTATTAATTGAATAGTTAATTCTGAGTTTGTGTGATGAGGCTGATGAAAACTATAAGCTTCCATCTTAGCACATAATAGCAGTTTTTGAGAGCCATCAACCTCTCTTATGAGGAATATGACAATGAGTCAAATCTTTATTCCTTGAAGTTCATGCTGATGTGCCTCCATTGATGTGGCACCTATGATACCCAGACACTTAATAGTAGGAGGCATTTCCATATTGTGTTGGTCTATGTCCTTGTCATATCCATGACGTTTCCCTGTTTATCCCGGCTGTGTCTGGGCATCATTGCATGGTACTTGATTACTCTAATCAGGAACAGTAGTTTCTCAGTTCATCATGTGGGTAACCATCACTTGAAAGCTGGGTGATTGGTCTATGCAAAGCCTCTGATCATTGTGATGATTTTCTATAATGAATTCGAGCTGAGATAAGAAGTGGCTCAGATTCTGCAGGAAGACTTTCAAATATTGGTTGGGTGGAAATAATGTAGTTAGTTTTATTAAGGACTTTAGATGATGCCATGACATAACAATGGTTTCTAATCATTTTTTAAATTTGCCATATTTATTTGGTGCCTATCTGTCTCATGCAACTTTAGTGATGTAGTTTATGTTCTCTTTCATCATCATCAAACCTCCATAAACACATCTAGTTTTTATTTTTTATCCATTTTATTTAAAGATAGTCAAAGTTGTGGTTTTGAAAGTAATCAATGTTTCTATTGCTAGAAATTGGTGGAGAATCTAAAGCAGGAAGCGGCTTATAGAAAACATAAAGGCATCGTTGAGTACAATGGGTTACCATTCTTTGGCCCCTCGAAGGTTTTGCCTGAACTGCAAGCTGATTCTATTCCAGAAATGAGCCTAAGCGTGCAAAATCATGACTTTAGCATGCATCAGAGTATGTGGCTTAGAATCAAGATATGTTCAACATGTCAGTTTTCATTCTAACCTTCCTATCTTTATCCATGTTTGATATAAAGTTTTCTGGCAGATGAATTGGCAATGCTAGACTTCAAGCTTCCCATAAATCCACCACAAGCCCAGGTCATGATTGATCTGCCACCACAACTGAGGGACTTTACTTCTATGTCTGATCTTCACTTGTCGCAGGCGTTTGCTGCAGTTCATGGTAACAGTTTAAATACGTTCATGGTTGATCAGCCCCAGCTTAATCAGCAGGATCTTCAGCTGACACAACAGTTTGCTTTGACTGGAAGTAACGTTTTAAACATGAATGATCTTTCCCATGTGCCACATGAGGATTATGGAAATGAGTGGTCTGCAAGTGGGTCGTTAGCTGGGACCATTGTGCCTGACAAGCATTTACCAGGGGAATGTTCTCATGTCCAGCCATTTAATTGGTTAAGTGGATCTCTCCCAGTCTTGGGTGAAGAAACTGTTGCCTCTGATTTTCCGAACCATGCAACCTTGCCTGGTTTAGATTTCCAGGTCTCTGGGAATTGTAGTGCCAAGCAATGGCGTAAGCTTGGGGCTCCACTCAAGTGGAGTATATTGGTTAGGAAAGGTATGACTCCCAAAAGAATGGCAGAGTTCTGTGCATAAGCTACTTTCATTTTGTGTCATACCTTTTAGTTTTCTATGGTTTAGTGTTCCTCTTCTTGTTGTTGATGGTCTATTTTCTTCCTCTTTCTTTCTTGGAAAATGTAATCATCGTCAATGTTTATCGAGAGGCTATCCTCAGGTTTAGACATTGATTTAGTTTAGTGGGTCACTCGAGGTCTCAGGCTACAAAATGAATGCTAACTGTTTATGGAAGCATTCGTCTCTGCCAAATCTCAGTTTAGAGATCTCTGGAAGTGTATGTAGGATCTCAAGTTGTATTATGAGTTAAGAGAAATGTGGTATTCTGTACATAAACTCATTTTCTTCTCTTAGTGTATTAGCATCTAGGGTTTCTGTTCATTAAGGTAATGAAAACCTGTAAAGAACTGCTGGGCAGGCATTGAATAATACAATCTCGCCGAAGCGTTTTTTATGTATTGGCATTCTGAGTTATTAATGTTATTGTTCTGAAATTTCTCTTGCATTTACTAACAATTTTAGAATTCATCATTGTTCCCGTAGCTACAGACTACAACATGCATGAATGATTTAATTGGTGGTATAGGATGAGAAAAATAGACTGATGAGGCAGGTAAAAGAACTAACAGTGAGATAATATTTGGAACTAGATACATTACGACCAAGAGTCATTGTTTAGTAGGGAGATTGGAGCAGTGTAGGCATGTTGCTTTAATAGTTCTAACTAAAGTTATAATCATCATCATCATTGCATTTGACTTAGCCTTAATGCAACCCAACTTGAAATTGGGTTGGTTCAGGTTCACAAAAATGTGTTTGGGTTTGTTTTGATTTGGGTTGCTTTGGTAGAGAGTTGGTTTTTGTTGGGTTAAGGTAATAGAAGTTGGATTGGATTAGGGTTGAGGTCAATCTAAAGTTCCACCCCAAAATTTTTAATGGATGTATCGACTGATATGTGTATTGTGTAATGTTCAATACGTAGCGGATTTCAGGTTGCCGGTATGTATCGGCTGATATATATTGTGGTGTTTTGTTGAAGTGTGAAACACTGATACACACACTTTTTCGACTGATATTGCATAGTATCAACTAAGGTAGGTTTTTTAATTTTTTTAAATTGATTTTGATTGACTTTCGAGTTATTTTCATCAATTTTTTTTTTTTAATTTAGACGGGTCTAAAAGTAAGTTTTTCAATTCTAGAGTTATTTTCATCAGTTTTTACGATTTTGAGTTATTTTCATTAATTTCTTTAAGTTTCGGCTCTAAGAAATTATCAAAATTTGAGTTTTTTTTTGAAAAAAATTAATGAAATAATATCCACTGCTTATGAATTTCAATGGAGATGTGTTTTGATGTCATTCATATAGTTTTTAGAGTGTTTATGTGATTTTTTATAATTTTTCTGAAAATTTGATAAAAGTCAAAATTTGAAAAAATAGATGAAATAATATACAAATATTTCTACAATTAAATGAAGAGCTCTAAATGTGATATGTAATTTTTTAATATTTGTGACACTTCTATGAAGTAAATCTCAGAAGTTTTTATAGTAAAAAACTTATGAATTGTCACTAGGGGCCATGTCCAAGTCAAAATTTCAGATGAAAATTTTGCATATCACTAGGGAATAATATTTGAGAACACGAAGTTCATCTTAAACGTTTTCTTATATTAATTTATTTTTTTATAATTTTTTAGACATTTTTCAAAATTTTAGAATATTTTTTAAAAAATTACTACGTATCAAAATTTTGATTTTCAAGAGCTTAAAATTCAACAAAAATGTCCGTTACTTAAAAAAAATTATACTCGTCCTAAATTTTTTAATTTTTCCTACTTTTTTTTTCAAAACAAAAAAATAAAAATAAAAAGAGGAGAGATTATCACCGATATACGCATTTTATACCCGTGAATGGATGGATTGTCAACTGAATCAGTGTGATGTTGTTGGATGGATCTCCGAACAGCAACAGACGAGAGATATTGCACTTGCTACACACCCCACGGATAGTGTTCATATATATATATATATTTTTTTTTTAATTTTGCTTTTGGATTTCTGAAAGCGGGCAAATGGTAGTTTCCTCAGCAGCAGCAACACAAGTCTCACATTTAGAAGGCAAGTGGGTGATAAAAAATGTAGTGTATTTGGATTGTCAATGTCCTTTAATGTTAAATGGTTTAAACCAGGGGTTCGAATATTGGCCGATATGCCGATATCTCGGCCATATCATATCAATTGATATCGGTTATTTTTGTAAAAATAAAAGAGAAGAGAGAAAAATATTGGCCGATATCGAATTTTAAACCTCTGGTTTAAACTCATCTTTTTTGTTGAAGACGATCTTCGACTTAAGAATGTTTGGCACAAAAGGTTTCTACCTCTACTTCTATCTGATGCACCATAGACTTGTTGTTCCGACTTGCGATGGCTGTAACTTTCGATGAATACTGTCATTTTTCAACTTTTCTACAAAGGTTCTAAAATCGGCTAAGAATGACTCAAGAAACTTCTCTCATGAAACGAGGTCTTCAGTTCAATTCACGTTCAAATCTCTATAGATCACTCTCTATAGAGTTGCTCTTCATCAACTTAACTAGTGTGTGTGGATTTGAAGGTTTACAAATGATCTTGACATTAGTCTTATCTTCAATGTGATGGAGATACTCATGTTAACAAAAAAAAATATAATTGTTTCAAAATGGTATGTGAGTTTTTCCTAGCTAATGTAGCTTCACCCTTCGATTCCATTGCTATGATCACCCATCTATTTCTAAGCTCATTTAGATCCATTGGTTACTTTTTATCTTGATTATATGAATATTTGCCGAGGTGGATTTTTTGGGAGTTGGGACCCATTACTTAAAACTTTGAGAATACTACCAAACAAAAGCACAAAAAGTAACAATCTTAAATTTTCATTTGCTTAATTTTTGGGTCAGGCTAATTTGAATTTTCTGCATGTTTTGGTTTTGAATATATATATATATATATATATATATATATATATATATATATATATATATATATATATATATATATATATATATATATATATATATAGATTGACCTAGATACAATGCAATTATCTAAAAATAAAAGGTGATTTAGCTGTTTTTAAGAAAGAAATGGAGAGTAGCTAGAATTGCTATTTTTCTTATGTTAAATTTGTCGAAGTTCAACATCAAATGAATCAAAAGTCACTTAAGTTTTATATCTAGACACAAAGTAGAGTTGCATTTCAAATTTACCCCAAATTTACATCTAGTGAGGTCAATACAATTGCGAAACCAAGACAAGGATAGAGATCTTCATTTATTTATTTCAACATTACAATGCAATTCTAGTATGACTGAGGAACATACAACTCTTCGAACATTTTGTCCGGCAAGATAAAAGATTAATCCCTTCATCTCGTCTGGCTAGATAAAAAGATTAACATGTTTGAGTCCAACCTGTCAATTTATCCACTATAGGTAAGTCGACAGAGAGAAATCCCAAGTAAATTGACAAAGAGAAATTCAATAGAAACTGGCTACTTGAAGAGTTGAGTGAGAATCGAATTAAGACTTTGTTTTATGATACGAGCGTCTTAGCCTTCAAATCAACCCTTAGAATCCTCATACTTAAATTCTACACTTAACTATATATATATATATATATATATATATATATATATATATATATATATAATTTTTTAAAACCTTAAAAATATTACTTGATAATTTTTATAGACAACCTATTCAAACAAGGACTACAAGTGTCCTATCTGCTCACGGTATAAATAAAGGACTATTTTGCCATATGGATTACAAGAGCGGTATCTGCTGACGCTACAAATAAAGCACCATTTTGAACAGAGTGCAGCTACGTAAACTATACTATACCTGTTTTATTTTAATTGTCTCGTTTAAAATATCTGTATTTTTCAAAGAACTCTTTATATAAGACTAGCACTCTATGTGATCTATCCATTTTTAACTCACTTTATGGTACTCGAATATAAATGTGACAATTATTTTTGGACAATCCCAAAATAAATAAATGGTCTTAATTTAAAAATTTAAAAGATATTTGTCTCAGTATGGATATCAGATTTAAATTGAGTAAATTAGACGGTTGAGATAGGGCTAATCGTAAGCTGTCAAGTTTTTTTTCTTAAATTACATACAATTTTTTTTTTAAAAAAAATCATTTTTTACAAATGTAATTTTGAAAATGTTTAATTTTCTTTGATGAAGTTGTTATGTGAAATAACTTAACTCATTATTAAAATTTAAACGAGTCACGAGTGACTCACTTAAATTTTAAAGCTTGGTTTGTCTTGTAAAAATATTGTTTTATTTAATATCATATCCATTTCATTCAAGTTTCACTGAAACTCGCTTCCCTCTATATAATCAGCTCAGGTCTCGTCTCCGTCAACGCTCTCTGGTTCGCTTGCTTTCTTTGATTGTGAGATGACGAAGAGAAGGTTGGACGTGGACGATCCGTCTCACCGGCGGAAGCTTCCGAAGTTGGATCCGTCTCACCGGCGGAAGTGCCTGAAGTGGTAAGAAACGAACCGATTTTCTCAGTAGTGAGTTTGGATTGTGAAAGTAGTTTTTGAAGTAGATGTAGATTCTTCTAACTACAGATAGTTGGAAAATGAAGATTCCATAAGATTCATTAGCCAAAAAAAGAAAAAACATTAGTAGAATTCAAAGATTACAAAGCAAGATATCGATTCTCGCACTTTAATTTTTATATAGCTTTATTATAAGTAGAAAAGCAGTGACCTTTAATCAAATAAATAAGAAATTGTTATTATTTTTGCCATTTCAAGTAGGATTGCCTCTGTTTTAAAAAACAGGGGGCCAATAACCATTACTGTTTATCTGTTTGTCTGCTCAGAGATTTTTTTTTTTTTTTAGGTATGTGATGACAATCATTGAGTGGCTGAGGTATATGAACGCCATTCCGGGTCCCATTTTTGAGCTGCTGGTAGGTAGAATAATGTTCTTTTCCGCTTTTTAGTTTGTGCTTTTGATTGATATGAATTAGGGGTGAAACTTGGGTTGGGTTTTAATCCGACCCGCATGACCCGATCCGAGAAATCAATGGGTTTGGGTTATATATTTGTATTTTTCGGATGGGGTTGGGTTGGGAAAATAAAAACTTGCATGAAATTTAGGTCGGGTTGGGTTGAGAAATTTAAAATCAACCCGACTCGATCGGACGTAATCCGGGTAGACCCGAGTGTACCAAGTTATAAAACAACATTCGGATAAAAAATTCGGATTAAGTCGGGTTGAGTAATTTGGGTCAGCAATTCAGGTCCAGTCTGGCCGGATTTAATAAATTTTGACATATATTGGACTGGGTTTATTAAAACCTAACCTTGCCCAACCCGAGTTCCAGCCCTAATCTAAATTGTCGTTAGTGGAAAAGGAAGGCACTGACAGAGGCTTAGTTGAATTCAAATCCTGCTTTTCGAGCATTTTGATTGTTAATAGGGTCTGAATAGCTTACTGTATTGCAAATATGCAGGACGAGGTCTGCAATTCTCCTAGGTAAGATCCAAATTAGAATTTGGATCTATGATTAAGGATCTTAACCCCAAATAAAGTTCACCAGAGAAAGCCGGGTTTCATTTTCTAAAAACTTAAATTTTTTTAACTCAACTTGAATCTATCAATATGAGAAGTTTTCTCTGTTTTTCTATTTATCATGATTTCCTAAAATTGGCCTGACTCACCTAATTTGATATCCCATTGGCTTGAGTTGACTCAGTAAATCAGAATTTTAATAATAAGACACTAGAGGTGCAAAGAAACTGTACAAAGAATAATAAACAAAGAAAGAAATCCTCAACTCCATACACCCGTAATCCCAAAAGCATTAGTGGGTAAAATCCACATAAACAAACAATAAGCTAGGATAGGCCTATGCACTCTTTCTAGACACAAAATCTCATACGTAGAACTATATTGGAAATCCACAAGAGAAGAAGCCCAACCTACGCATTTGGCTATGATCCGAGGGCAAATATCACGGGGACTTTTCAAATAGTTTCTGAACACTCGATTGTTGTGTTCCCATCAAATACTTCACAAAATGGCAAATAAAGCAAGAAACTACGAAACTGAGCATCTAGTGAGAGTATTAAAATCTACCACATAAAAGAAAGTTGAGCAACGGAAGAAGGCATAGTACACTGAATAATAACTAGGTCCAAGATAAAACTATATGGTATCGATGAGAAATGACAATGAATTAGGAGGTGATCCACATCTTTAGAAGTTTGGAGACACAACGGCTAACTAAAACATGACTCCTTTTATGTAAATGATTTTGAGTTAGAGTTTTCTTTAAGCCTGAATAATTGAGATTCATTAATGATTTGCAATGTGCTTGTGGACTTGGGCACAAGACGGTCAAGTCCTTGACAACAACAATTTGAGACATGCATATTAGTCTGAATTGAACCAATTAATGAATAATGGCAGTGTTAATGTTGTTGAACTGATTATATAAAATAGATCTCTCTCTCTCTGACAAGCCAATAACATTATGTGCCAAAATGTAGTATTTATTGATCTTTGGAACAATATCTTTCAAGTTTCTAAATTTTGATATGGTCTTTTCCATATTTTGGCAGAGACCTTCACATCGAAAGTGTATTCCCACGGTTGCTAGGTATTTGTTTTTCCACAAATTTTACTATTATTTCTATGTGCTTGGCTCTAATTGATTGAAAGATTTTATCATTATCCTTTTTGTGTGGTTGTCATTGTGGAAGTTTGGGCAAAATGGCTCATGCGTCTCTCATTAACCACTGAATTTATAGAAATTACAAGCCTCTATAAATAGGAAAGAATCAAAATGGAATGTACATTTTTTTTTAAATAGTAACGTCCTAAGAGTGTTCAAATATCTCAATGATATGAATGATATCCATCACCTAATTGAAGTATCATTATGACATATGTATTTTGTATTATATGTGTTGAGATTCATTAATGACTTGCCACATGTATAGTGGAGTGAGTTGGGCCTAATATGGGAGAGGATAAAGAGCATGATTTTCTGCCTTCTATTAGCTTTGGAGGTTTGACGTATTGAATCTTTGGTATTAGAGCATGTTATCTAATTAGCCATAGATTGGCTATCAAGATGTTAGCAACAATGGTCTATTATGTGATGAGTCATCTCTTTAATTGTGTTTAAGCCCTCACTTAAGCTCTGTGTCCATTTTGCACCTCACTTAAGCAAGGGTTGGAGTGATGTGAGGAATCCAGAAATTTGATTGTCACTCCACTCCAAAAGATCACTACTCTTAGAGTTAGTGTGTGTGAGTAGGGAGGCTTGCATATACTCTGAAGATTAATCGAATATTTTAAGAGCTTTGGACAGCTAGGTCATAAAAAAAAAAACCAAGCGCCAAAGGCTTGGCTCTGTCCATGTGTAGGAAAGTCTTGTACATTCTTGCATTTTTGAGAGTTGAGTGCTTTGATTTTCTTCTTAGTTTATTCTCAGCCTTCAAAAGAGAGTAGCACTGGCATTAAACTTTTTAATTTTGGTGTAGCCCTGAGGATCACATTCATGCACCTGCTCAAATGGGTCTACAATTATGCTTCAACAATAGCTTACCGAACAAAATCTTCACAGACCGAACACTATTCCCCATTCAAATAGCTATTTGCAGGGGCAATTCCAGAGAGAAGGTGACCACCGGTCCTTTATCTACATTAGAGGTAGAGGTACTGGCCCTTGAAGGTGATTTTGACAGTGAAGATTGGACAAAAAAAGAATTTGATGATAAAGTTGTTCGTGAAAGAGTTGATAAAGGGCCATTGCTGGTAGGAAAATCACGTATTTCATTGAATCAAGGAGCTGGTGAAATTCGTAACATAAAATTTACAGATGTTTCCTCCATTTTGGCAAAAAATGGAGGAAAGTTTAAGTTGGGGGCCAGAGTTGTGGCAGGGCAGGGCATTCGAGGAAGAATAAAAGAAGCAAGAAGTGAAGCTTTCGCTGTAAAACATCAAAGAGGAGAATGTAAGTATCTTTCTTTCTTACAGCAGATGCTTTCCCATATTATTTCTGTCCTCTCATTGTGTGTTAGTAGGGGTGAAACTTGGGTTGGATTTTAACTTGACCCGTATGACCCGGCCCAAAAAATCAATGGGTTTTGGTTATGTATTTGTATATCTCAAGTCCAGTTGGGTTAGGAAAAATAAAATCCGTATGAAATTTGGGTCTAGTCGGATTGAGAAATTTAAAATCAACTCGACTCGACCCGATCTGATCCGATTGCATCAAGTTATAACACAACAATAAAAAATTTGAGTTGGGTTGGGTTGAGTAACTCGGATCAGTAATTCAGGTCGAGTCAGATCGGATTCAATAAATTTTGACATGGGTTGAGTTGGTTTATTGAAATTTGACCTGACCCGATCCGAGTTTCAGCCATATTTGTTAGAGTCATTAATCGATTATAGACAAGTGTTTTTATTTTTTACTTTTTTTTTTAATTCATGAAGCATATGCTGAGTTGAGATAGAAATGGCTTTTTTATTTTTTTAAGAAACTTATAAAAATAGAGTTTTTTTTGAGAATATTGAAAATAAACAGAGGTTTTTTTTCCAAGGTATGCCTATATTAAAATAAAAAATCCACCTAAACCTTATAACCTAAATATCTACTTTACAGAAGGGCTTTTCTTCTTCCTCACCATTGGTATCTTCATAGCAATGTATCCCATATATCTACAGTTAGCACCAATAGCTGAATTTAATAATTTGTTTTTCATGGGATCAAATGTCCATGTGGCTTAGGTCGGGCTTAAGTTGTGTCAAGCCCAAGCCATTTTATCATGTGAAAAGTCTGAGCCCGATTACAAAGTGAAATGACAATCTAATCTTGATTAAAGCTCGAGCCTGAATGTAAATCTGAAAGCAAGTATTTTGTATGAAATATTTAACTAAAAAAAACTTATTAAATTGTGTTTTCTATAAAGTATGGGTTTTATTTATTATCAAATTATTGAATTAAAACAACCGTTAAAGTAAAACATAAATTAGTTAATAAGTTCAAATCATTATAATTTTTTTCTACTTTTATATTTTTGGTAGAATAGTGAAAGGTCAACTGGACGGATTGAAATATAAAAAAAATTCTTACATGTATAACAAATTTCATCCCAAAAATCAAATTGAAAGTATATGATTTTTGTAGTCAAAATCGATAGGCATCCTTAAAATTATAACACTTGATTTTGATCAGGCTTTCATTTGAAGGTTTGGATAAAATTTGTTGTACATGTAATTCACCTTTCATTCCAAATATTTAGATTTTCATCTCTCAGGAAAAGTTTAATAAAGAAAGAAAAAAAAATATGAATCAAGTATCATTTGCAACATCATATAATTTAGGCTTTTTTCCAAACTTTGCTCTATTATAAAGTGGATTATTTTTTTTTGTCTAAAGTCCATCTTTCTCTAACTGAGTCACATAAATTAACAAATCTTTCATAATTTCTTAAGAAGCTTGGGACTTTATTCCAATAAAGTCAACAAAGAGAAGACCATTGTTTGTTGGAGAACTCATGCCCACCAGTTCGATTCTAATTTTTTCTGATTATATATTTGATTGCTGTATTTATTTCAGGGAGTCAAAAGCATGAAATTCCATCCTTGGGGGACGATATATGGCGTCTGAACCATATACGTAAAAAGGGTCCCTTGTGCGAAACGTTGGCTAAAATGGGTATAGTAACAGTGCAGCAGCTGTTGCGTTTCTTGGTTACCGATACTGATCAGTCCCAGCTTCACAGAGTAAGAGAAACATTTGACTTTATTTTCTTCTAGTTGAACTCTTGTCCATTATTTTTATAGAAGAAAGACTCTCTCGAAAACCTGACCCATTTTACCTTTCGAATTGACTCACCAAACCCTTTGCAGTAAGTGATTCGAAGGTTTCGACAAGTCGATTCGAAGGGCAAAATAGGCAATACAGTAAAATCCGTATCGGATTACACAAAATACCCGTAGGAGGATCTCTCCCCTAGAAAAATCTAATGTACAAGAGAGGAAAGTTTTCTTGGCTTGTGAAGTTAAGACAATGATTTATTAATTTTTGTATAGATTTTGAAGCAAATAACAAAACATCCGTATTCATGGTCAGACATGAGGCTAGATTACATAGCAATTGTTGAATGACAAGAATCGAATCCAAATGTAACGTTTTTGTAAAAGTACTTTAATGAGGAAAATAGAAAGAAAAAAAACTTCTAAATCAGTTTAGTTTGCTTTAATTACGTTTATCAGGTACAGCTTAATAGTAAAATTATCCTTTCTATGCAAATAGATTCATGAGGAGTGCAAGGTGCAAAAGAAGAAGTGGAAAGAAACAGAGGAACATGCTTGGAAGTGTCCTTTAGATGAGAGGCAGCGTTACATGTACTTGAGTGCTGACCGGAAAGTTATGCTCATTCTCAATTGCATCTACCAGGTTATTGAGGTAATATTTGATGGTTGTCATTGTCCACAGGCCTCGGAAAGTCTCACCCTAGATAAGAAGGTAAGCATTGCCCTTTCAGTAATTTTTTTTTTTTTTATGATCAAAGTGTGTAGGTTTTCTAAAGCACCCGATTAATGTTCAAGATATGTGCAAGTTTCCCTACCTACATTCACTGAGTAACTCTATGAGGAGTGACCTTTTGAGGTGTAGTAGAAATCGAACTCAGGACTACTGGAAAACATTAATGTTAGAAGTAGAGGGTTGGGCGGTAGTGCAAGAAACTTGATTGAAATATCAATTGTTTTTACAACCAGTGGAGTCCATTTTAATTGAAGTGAAATAGATAGTTTTTGAGTATCACTCTTTCATTCTACCCTTTTCATAAATTAAAATCATTATCACCCTGTCCTTTTTTTTCCTCTCATCAAATTTTAAAGGTCTTCCTCGTATCTCATAATTTATATTCATTTGGCGTTTTGGTCAAGGGTACGAGTATTTCGTAGATCTTCTATTTATACATGGAAACTCACAAAGATTAGTTGATTGTGTTGGGTGTGGTTCGATTTAGAGCCTAGTCTAACTAGGACTAGGAGTCCAAGCTCAGCTTGTCTTCTTCTCTTCCCCACCGACCTCTCTAGTATTTTTATTTTGGGATTGACTTAGTAAAAACCGACTTGTACTGTCACTTGGGAAACTTTATAAAAGGGAGTCACGTATGGTATTGTGGATGTGGGTTTTGAGAGAGAATCTCTGAGAAAATCAGAGAGAGTTTTGGGTTGGGAAACTTTGTAATCTCTTTTTGATTTAGTGAAAGATTTGGTTTGGTGGATTAGGCCTTTGGCCGAACCATGTTAAATTCGTGTATATTTGTGTGATTGTTTGATTGGCTCGTTTGGGCTTCTGCTGTTTGATCAGGGATTTAAATCCCAACCGATTGAGATTATTCTAATAACTGCTCTATTAGGGCGTTGGGCAATGACCTGATGGCCCTTGCGCTTGGATCAGATTTTGCAACATCCATGTGACTGCTTAATGAAAATTTGATGGAACTTGACTTCTGAAATGTTTTATTCCTTTACTACTATTATTATAAGATAGTAATACTACAAATCTAAAAGCAAACTTTCTTTCTGTTGACAGATGTTGGTGGAAAATTTGAGAGAACGGGCGTACAGGCATCAGGAAGATATCATTGACTACAGTAAGGAGTCATTTAGGCCCCCAGTGCCATGCCCTGCACCAGGAGTTAATTCCATCCCAGAACCATCAGATCCTCTCTCAAACGTCCATCAGAGTAAGCAACCTTAAGAATCAAGCATTGATTTACTTCCTCTCACCTGTAGGTATGTAAAAGAAGAGAAATAATCACATGTAAGAGACTTGATGGCACCTTTAAGTATGTAAAAGAAGAGAATAATCACATGTAAGAGACTTGATGATATAGGTTCAAGTCACTCTCAATACAAAGGGATAGTATTACTCGGTGTATGTAGATAGGGACGTTTGCATATGTCCTAAAGATTAGTCAAATGCTCTAAGAGGCTTGGATACCTTGGTCTTTAAAAAGAAAAAAAGACTTGATGATATACAGGGTTAAGGCATGCATCTTCACTATTTATTTAGATAAATGTTAAAATTTTAAAATATAAAGTATTCGTTAAAAAATGGCAAATGAGCAGGTCCTAGCAATATGACCATCTGGTCTCTCCTCTACATGCATTCCTTGTAAATGAATATCTCGAAATTTGAAAATTTGAAAAATACAACCTATGAGAAATGGGTTTTTAGGCTTTCTGCATATTAGTGTGTTGCTGTCTACCTATTTTCTTGGTGTTCCTTTTGATTATAGCTGGGTCTTCCTAGCATATGTCTTGTACTCTTTTTATTAAACATATAAATAGAACTCATCCTTAAAAACTGATTTAAAAGGAGAGGGTGCCCATGTGTTTATCAACCTTACATTTCAAAGGTCCATTGGTGATGTGAGATTTTTGCTGACACTCCACCTCAACGTTAGGGTTGGAGACACTCGACTCTTCCCCTCTATATAGGGCTGGAGACACTCGGCTCTTCCCCTCTATATAGGGCTGGAGTTATGAACCTGACCTATTGCTGTGGTACCTTACTCATATATCATGTTAAACACATGAGTAAAACTCATCTTTAAAAACCGGCTTGAAAGGAGAGGGTGTCCATGTGCTTATAAACCTCATATTTCAAAAGTCCATCGGCAATGTGGGACTTTTATTAACACTTCTTATCCTACATCTAGAAAGTGGATCGAGTGTGGGCTTTATCCAGTTTTGAGTATTTGACCCAAATTTAACCCCCTTAAATATGCATGGTTACTTATGTCCTGATTAGAGCATTTTGCATTGAATTCCATGCCGATGAAGAGGCAACACCAGAAGTTGCTTCCATGCCTAGACCATGTCAAAGTAAGTGTACTTAAGAATAAAGTCATCAAAGCCCATACCAATGGAAATTCATTTGTAAGCCTGAACCTTCTTCCAAAGAGAGCACCGAATTATGCAAATGAGGTTACTCTCTCATTTTGTTTTTGATTTGTCATTGATGAATTAATGTCATAGGGTAAAATAGAATAGTAACCCATATTTACATTGAGAAAGTACCGCATGCAAATCAATTCCCCATACCAAGCTTTAATCTTATGTACAATAATCACAGTTTTCTCTCTTGTAAACCAGGTTGTATGATCCATGGTAGCCCATCCAGCACACCCATGTCGGAGGGATTTGATGTCACCCAGCAACAGGGCATTGGTCGGCTGCCATCATTTAATCTTGCGCGCATTGACAGTGGCAAAGCTTTCAGTATTTCACTGCGTTCTGCAAACAGAAATGAATCATTCGGCTCCATTTCTGAGTTTGTGAATGAATTAATAATTGATCCTCATGACAATTTAGGCGACTCTGAGAATCAGAAAACCAAGGTGGTTAGTCTCATGAAGTGGGTGAAGGTGGTTAGTCTCATGAAGTGGGTGATGTTATGTAAGAACAAGTGGGTGATGTTATGTAAGAACTTGGCAGTTCGACAAGTTGCTTCCAGACCATCTCAAAGTAAGTAGTCTATACATTAAAATCATCAAAGCACATACCAACCATTGATTTTTCTTATCTTTTCACCTAGCCTATGTCCTGAAAAGTGATGAGCTTTCGCGTTCATTTTAATGCAGATGAAGAAGCAATACTGGGTTTCATAAGTTCTAATGATACATCCCCACAAGGCCAGCCTGTGACATGTCTGCAAGAGAGAGAGGGAACTGATCAGTTGTACAAAAACAGCCACAGCATTCTCGCCCGTGGACAGGGTTCTATGATCCGAGGTAGCCCATCCAGCACGCCCTTGTTGGACAGATTTTCGGCGAACGACACCGGTTCATTCCAGCCAGAGGGCATTGATCATTTGGACATGTACATTACCAACACATTCACTTGTGCACGGTGTGAATCATTCATTGAGTTGGAATCTCTCTGGGATGCGGGAGACCTTCAGTTCAATTCACTCTCAACACAAAAGGATCATTTCCAATAGTTCTATCCGATGTGTGTGAATAGGAAGGTTTCTATATGCCCCAAACATTAGTCAAATGCTCTAAAAGACCTTGACACCTCGTTTTGAAAAAAAAAAAATAGAATACCAAGCTTGTGTTTCAACTGAACTGCTGAAGCTGGTTAGTGTCATCAAGTGGGTGATGTTGGGTGAGAATTTGGCTACCCCAAGAGATGCAGCAGCTTGTGCATGACTTGGACAAGGTCTAACTGTCCTCTTCTATTGCCTTTTGTAGTGTTGTTCTGTTTACTGTTTCCTTTGTTGTTGTCTGTGTTGTGTATTTCTATATATTGTTTTTTTTTTAATTATTTTCACACTGATTTGATAATTTTGTAAAGATAGCCGTGCAGATTCGAATAATATAGATCTTCTCATGTTGTTTTTCTAAGGCAGCTCTTAGATAAAAATACAAGTGAATACTGTAAAATATCCGTTGAAACTTTTCATATCATACTTTAAATTGTTTGGATT
Organism: Chimonanthus salicifolius; assembly: GCA_013350335.1. Taxonomy (NCBI): domain Eukaryota; kingdom Viridiplantae; phylum Streptophyta; class Magnoliopsida; order Laurales; family Calycanthaceae; genus Chimonanthus; species Chimonanthus salicifolius. The sequence continues at coordinate 32,429,298 of CM023540.1, read as the reverse complement.
GAAATGTTCGCAAATATACCGAAAATGGTTACAGATATTTGTTGGGATTTTTAAGCCAATATTTCAAAGTCAGAAATTGTTTAGAAATCATAATTGTATCTGCATATGTTGCATGGATCTCAACTCCCAATATGCTGGCTTTTTTTAATCTGGGTTTGAAACTTGGCATCTCAGTGTGACTCAGTTTTGGTAAAATCCGAGTTACATTGGATCTGACTTTGGCAGAAAATTATTTTCTTGGGAAAAAAATAATGAACTTGTTTTTTCATATTCTCGAGTAATCAATGGCCCAAAGTGTTTTTTTGGATTAATGTGTGGGAAGCTGAGACACGGTTCTACTAAAATCTCTACGGATAAATACACTATTCCTAAGGCAAATCAAAGTTAGGTAATGGGTGTTCAGAATCTATAACCTTTCATTTTCTAAGACGGAAGGCAACAATTGAACTAAACCCATACAGGTAAAAGTAAGAGACTTTGGCTATAAATTAATAATTGGGGAAAAAACACCTACAAATTTTTTTTTTTTTTACTGGAGGTGTTCAAAGGTCTCATAATTCTTTAGAAACAAACCATATCAATCTTACTTGATGGATCATTTTCGGTTGAGTCCAATTCTTAGACCGAGTTGAAAATTGCCACCTGTAATTTCAATCCAAAGGAATGTTCACAGCAATTCGTTGTGAACGTATACGAAAATGAGTAGCTCTTGAGAGACTATGGCACCCAATTTCAAGGTGATATAATTCAAAAGAAATTTCTCAATCCAATTATCAAAATTTGTGAAATGATTTATGAAAAAGAAATAGTTTTATACCAACTAAATTTTCATGTTTAAAATAAAAAAAAATAATAATATAAACGAGGCTCAAATTTTACACCACAAATATTCTCATCACTCTTTATTTATTTCATCACAAAATATATGTCTGATTTCACTTATCCATATGAGTATAGATCAACTGGTTGTCTCCCACCTTAGGAAGTGAGAGGTTGTAGATTTAAGCTCTCATGATTTAATCTTTATGTACTCTTAAGAGTAATATATTCACCCACGAGAGTTTTACACTCTCGATTTTCTAAGTAGTTTGGAATTCACAAAACCTTATAGTAGGATTTCCAACAATAGTAAAAAATATCTCTATCTTTAAAGTCATTGTCAAAGAACCCTTTTTAAGTGCTCATCATTCAAACGATGTTAGATTACTCTTTTTAATTATATTGAAATACCTAAATTGCCCTTTTAGTTTATAATTATTTTATGATTACAGAAGGTTAACAAAATCTAAACAATCCACAATGATAGAACTGGTTTAGAATGGACTATTGTTATGTATCGAACTTAATTTTGTTTATAGGCTCAGTTACATATTCATGAGCCAAAAATAATTAACTTAAAGCTAATGACTCTATTTGTATAAACTCAAAGTGAAGATAAAAAATTCTTGAGTCATAATGTCTTATTCCTACAAGTACATAAATTATTAAGATATGTAACTATTTTTAACACTTTTAGAAGTTTAAAAATTATAAATTTTGTTGACTAACAAATATAAGTACATTTTAACTCTACTAGAAAATTCTTTTTTAAATGATATCTTCTTCTTTTTATCTTTTAGATGAATCACTATATATGATATGAATTCACCATTGGGTGGGCGTTTATTAAAAAAATATTATGAAGAATATTTTATATTTTTTTTGCAAATATGAAGGACATCTTATAACTTTTGTATGTTTTATTTTATTTTATTTTAATAAAGTTACCTTTAAAAAAAAAATCTCTTCTCATTTACTTATTTTTTATTAAAAGAAACTGGACGGTGAATGGCTGAATGCAGTTGCCGCTCCTTTCTTCGTTGCATGAGAAGAAGATGAAGAAGTCCACTCAATCAGGAACTTTCTCTGAATCTTTTTCTCCACTTTCCTTCTGGTTTCTGGTTCTGGAATCCTCTTTTCTTTTCACATTTCTCATTTCCCACTGCGACTCATCTGCATTAGTATCCAACTCTCAGATTCGTATATTCTACTCCTGTTGTAGGAGACAAATGCATATACATATAGCATTTGGTTTTCGATTCTTTCTCAGAAGTTTTCCTGTACTTTCTAATTGTAGAAGCTTTCAGGTAACTGCCTGTGGATGACTTTTGCTCCATTTCTCCACTTATAGAGGTAAGTGGGAGTTGTCAGATGGGGTTTCCTTACTCTGATTCCTCGATTTTTGGTTCCACTCTCGATGGCCTCAAGGGGGATTCCGGAGAAGGACGAGACCCAAGAACAAGCTCTGAAGCCAAGGATCCCCATCCTTTTTCAAATGTATGATTATGGTTGAGAGATTTTGGTTTTTTTCCCCCTTTTCTATTTTGTACCAGTTGGGATACTTGTTCCTTTTTAAATAAAATAATATATTGGGTTCTTTTTAGTTTTTTTTTTTTTCGATAGTAATTGAAGCGCCTTTTTTTTTTATGAATTTTTTATATAATAGGATAGAGGATGTTCTTAGGCATTGAATGGTGACAGTTGCAAAAAGAAGAATAAGAAGAAGAGTTTTTGGCTGTGAATTTTTCTTTTCTTTTCTAATTTTCGAGTAGTTGGGGGCTTGGGGCAATGGCGTTATAAATATGAAATTGGGTTTTTTTTGTTGTTTTTTTTTTTCCTTTCATATATAGTAATTCAAGCACTATAGTGTTTTTTTTTTTTTAATATAATTTTTTATCAAATAAGGCAGAGGGTATTCTTAGGCATCGAATGGTAAAAAATTGTTGTTGTCTCATTTTATAAAAAGACAAATGATTTGGTGCAGAATACTTCACAGTAATACGGTCAATCCATGCGTCTTCAACATTTGAATGAAAATTTCATACTTTAAAATGTCAAATTTCATCAGATGGGTGATAAATATAGAAAGGATAAGTACATTAGACCTGAAGGTAATCTCATCTTCACCATTCATTTCGAAAATTTTATCTTTTAAGATTTTAAATTTCATTAAATGGATGGTAAACATGCACAGCCTGACATGATTCTGTCAGGTCTCCTTCACCTGATCAGTTCTCTTGTAAAAATGCCTGTATCTAGACTACTCTTTTCCCCTTTTTCTATGCTGAATTTGTTTTCTTTTATTTAGTTGTCTCGTTAATGTGATGAATGGTTTTGGGTTTTGATAGGAAATGGAAGCAGGAAATTGATTCGAGATCCTTGGAGATTATTGAGGCTTATATAAGGCCACCGGTGAGCTACTTTACTCTCCGACTTGATGATTGAAAAGAAAAGTGCTTTCTTGAGAAATAACAATATTTGCTTTTCCTTGTTGTGGAAAAGGGGAAATCCATGATGATATATGCTTTACTTGTGTAGACACAGAATTTTAGAAGATTAGAAAGGCACTTTAAGAATTTCAATTCAAAATTAGATTTTCTGCTACCCCAAATTCGTAGTCCACGGGCCTGTATGGTTTCAAAACAATTGAGAGGTATTAGTTGCCAGTTAGTCGGTTACTATATCCTCTGACACAGTTGATAAATGCTCATGTTTGCAACTTCAGGGTTGTTGGTTCTAGTCGTATGACTCTATGAGCATCATATAGGCAGCAGCTTTTAGAAAGAATTTCTCAAACCCAATTGTATATGCTAATCTTTGATGGGATAAATAGCTTTAATGATCATGAACCCTTTTCCAAATAAAGAATGCCTGCTTAGTGAGGCTAGAAACAGCTGATGTGTAAAGAGCCAATTGTTTGAATTCCGGTCTCTTCCTTTTTGTGGAAATGAAAACTTAATCCACATGGAGACCCCTAATTGCCTGAACTGAATCCGGAGACATGGGCAGGATCGTTGATCAGCTCTTCCTCTTCCTGTTCCAAAATATTTGCTACCAAGTGGGACCCTTGCGATCCCTAAATACTGTACGTGGCTGCTGATGAGCTGATGATCTGAGTTACAAATTTCGGCAGGGAGAAATTTTTTTCTCCCAAAAAGGATAAAAAAGTTTGAATGATATTTTCAAAAAATACATATTTTGGTCTGAGCCTAGACTGATTTTTTTTTGAATTTTGGCTGAAATTTGTAACTCTTTGATAATATAAGGAATTATGATCTTCATATTTATACACTTGCTTACTGTTGACATGATGATGGTGTGAGGCCTTTTAAATGTCAATATTTCTCTCTCTGGTTGTTGATGAGAGGACAACTAAATGTTGTTGGATATCAATGACAGTATGCTTTTTTGCATTGGGCTCAAGTCAGTTTCTAAAGATGTGTCAGAGTTATAGGTCTGAGTCACATTCCAAAAACTCAACTCAGACAATATTTGAGTTTTGACTCGAGTTTTTGACCAAGTTTTACTGAGTCTGACCAAATTTGGGTGGACTTGTTTGACTTCATAATTATGTTGAGTTGAATCTAGTTAAACCAACTCTCAGCAGCTTTTGAACAATGCTTAATTATTGGTGGGATTATGAGGGGAAGTTTTTTATTTACAGTGCACTGCAACCTTGACTGTAGTTATGGCAGGACAAATGACGTGTTAGTGGACATCACCAAATGTTAGAGCTTTCTGATTAGGAGTCTACCAAAAATTCAGTCCAATGGGGCAATTGCTGGTTATTTGGTCAATTGCATTTGAATCACCTATTTCATTGCCCTTTAAGTCAAATGCCATCAATGACCAATATGACTCATTTTGGGAGATAATCGATGAAACCGTCCACGTGTTTTGGTTTAACATAATTGCAAGTCCATTGTGCAAAACTGTTGTCATTGCTAGGGAAATTCTCTGTATTAGGGAAACCATTTTTGTGTTCCAAGTTCTTTGGGTCTTCTTAATGTAATCCTTTTCTCAAGACAGTCAAAGGTCTTACCATCGGAAATACGTAATGAATATGTGAGTATTATTGGCTTCATACTTTGAAGTTGCTAACATATTATGTTTCACATCTGTAATTAGGTACGAGATGAGGTAGAGCATGCACTTCATCAGAGGTTATCATTTCTTGCCCCCGGGTAAGCGTTGCTTATCAAGTTTTAATGACGCATTTTCATTGCTATATCTAAATTATCTGTTATCATTATATCTTTAGATTTGAGCTTCATTTTTTAATGTACTCTTTTAATTATGTCATTGACCCTGTTCAAGTCTAGTTTAACCAAAAGAATTCTATCATTGCCTTCATTTACTCCAAAGTTCAGAAATGTTATTAATAGAGTCAAAATTTTAATGTTCACTTTGAAGAACTTTCTGCCTGGCGCTTTTGGTGAATCCAATGATAAATACAACTTTCTGAGTTCTTTGTTGTTAACAGCCTCTTTCTATACCGCTTGAATGTGCCTTGGTGCACCAAGTGTCCTGTTACGCTCTGTGTGTGCATTCTTTATGAACATCAAAGTGAAAGAGTAAATATTTAGAAACTGTTATCTCTTCAAGCAATTGTTAAAGCTTTTCAAAAGAATATTCAGAAACTGGTATATGTGTATTTTAGGTGTTTTGGAATAACAGGCAGATTCCCCTAGTTCAATTGTGAAGGAAGATCAGTGCCTCCAGCATGGGATGGCATGAACTTATTTTATTTATATATTTTTTCTACTTGTAAATTTAATTTCCATGTTGATTTTGTCCTAGGCCTATGATCACTGCGATTAAAGATGAAGCAAGGACTTACCAATTACATTTCAGCTTTACCCTCCCAAGTACACTTTTCACATATCACAAGATAGAAGCTGAGGATGGTAGAGCAGAAGTAGTAATTCGTGATGCCATTTCTAAAGAAGTAATCACAACTGGACCTTTATCTTCCATGAAGGTAGAGATTGTTGTCCTTGATAGTGGATTTGGTAGGGACAGAAAGGAAAATTGGACTAAGGAAGAGTTTGATACTTGTGTGGTCCAACCAAGAGATAACAAAGGACATTTGCTGAAAGGAAACTTGGAAATCAAATTGATAAATGGGGTTGGATATCTTGATAATGTTGCTTTCACAGATAACTCTTCATGGACAAGAGAAAAAAAGTTCATGTTGGGAGCTAGAGTCAAACTCTGCAGAAATGTTGAAAAAAGAGTACGAGAAGCAAGGAGTGAAGCTTTTTCTGTAAAAGATCAGAGGGTAGCAGGTATGTCCATTTCTTTTCAAGATTAACAGTAAGATTGCTAAAAGGTTCCTGGCATGGATGCAGCATGTGATGCATTGCTGTAACAACATTTGCTTGAACTGTGTAGGATATTCTTTACTGTTGGATCACTTTATTGTTTGGCAACAATATCTTACTGTTTTTTTTTTTTTTTTTTTGAAGATTTTTTTAATATATCACAATTTTATCACAAAAACCAAGTTCCCAAGTTGTCTGGAATATATAATTTATTTTATACGAAGTCTTGGTTTTTTCACCCCGATGCTATATGTTTTGATGCAATTGAAGTGAATATGGATTGATGGTTACAAGAAGATGCGCTCAATGGATTTGTACCAAGACAATGAATGCAGAAGGTCTACCATCTATGGATTGGTTCCAACACAATCAATGCAAATATCCAAAGCTCTATTGGAAACATGTACCAAAGCCCTAATTTTCTTAAAAGCAAGTTTAATATCCTATGGGTTTTTTTTTCTTTTCCTTTTTTGCATTAGTATAAGAATATTGTAGCGTTCTCTTTTGCTTTACCGCATATTAGTAGTTGAATTTTATTCTAATTGTTTGGATTAGAGTTCGGAATGGGACCTATTAATACCTAATAGATGAAGCCATGTGGAAACTGTGTTAGAATATTGATAAGTTCATCTTTTATTTGGATTGGTCGAGGAAAACTAAAGTTATTGAGAGGAGACTTGAAACTATAGGGCCCAGATAGGGTTTTCTTTAAGAAGTTATAATTTTTGCTTGGACAAGGGGCTCTAGGAGGACTTACATCATTTGGTAGTCTTCATATTTTTACAGGTATCCTTTCTTTTTTTCTCTAGAATGAAGGAAGGTCTTTCTAGACTGCTTGTTCTTAGTTGTGCTGTAGGGCGGGACCATTGACTGCATTATTCTGTTAAAAATCAGCTTTGGTTATCTAGAGACATTGTTGCTCATCTTCTTTAATATGTTAGATTAGATTTAAGTAGAAATTAATCAGCTGACTATTTTCCCATATTCGTTACTTGTCAAGAACGGCAAAGCAGCTGATAAGTTCTGTTTATCAGAAGTACATGATAACCTATACTTAAAAAAGTGTTGGAAATTTGGACTTTTTTCTTTACATAGCATGGTTCACTTGCCTATATGGTCCATTGGAATTGTTTTTCCATAACCATTGGTAACAGAAGTTCCAATGCATGTTGTGGCATTGAATCCTTCCCCGAGATGTCCTCCTCACAATATAAGATGCTTTTTATGATACTGTACACAATGTGAAGATGGAATTCTGTTCTACACTTCAATTTAAGTGTAAAAGCATTTATCTGTACTGTCCATGTAACTAGGACATACCTCTTTATTTCGAGATGTTCTGTCAATTTGTGGCTGTATTATTTGATGGTTTATTATAGCACTATTCATATCCTATGCATTTTACTAGGATTATTAATATGTAGCATTCTTAGTAACCTTCTTCATCCCTTTGCATTAGATGGAGCTGTCCATAGAGCCATTGTAGAGTACTAAAAATTCAGTTCCTTCCTATCATCAGTAAATTCCCTTTAATAAATTGGGGATCAGCATATATTTCTCTCAAACTGTAGCTTGTGATAGTTCCCAACATCTTCTATGCACCATCTAATCACTGATATCCCATACCCTAGATATAATTTTCATGTGCACTTGGTGTGTTTTTTATGCGGAGTATTTTGGAGCATATGATTCATCAATTTTATTTTTATTACTTATTTGGTTTGATGTATTTTTATTTAGTTATTTGAGGGTATTTTGTTTTATTTTACATTTAGGGGTATTTTCGTCATTTTGTTGGTGTGTTTATTATAAATACATTGTAAGCCTCTTTACGGCAATCAGTTGATGAATGAAATTGAAGTTTTCTTCCGCTGTTTGTGTGACGAAAATTACTTGAGAGTGATTCCTTTGGCGTGAAGCCTAGCGTGAGGCTACCATCTTTCCATCTCCAGGTATTATCCATCCTCTTATTCTCTCTTCTCTCTTTCTTTGTTTTCTTTTTTTCCTTTCCCAATCCCACGTTCCTTGCCGTGAACCCTTCCAAACCTTTCCCTTACTGCCGAAGCCATTAGATCCCAACCAGTTTGCCTTTAACCAATGTTTTAAAACCCAGCCCGTAGAGCGACCCGTCTTAAAGGAAGGGTGGGTTAAATAAGGTTCAACCGGGTTGTCCCTTAGTCGAACCTAGTCAAACCCGTATCATTAATATAATATTAAATTATTAACTAAGGTTTAATTAATGAGTTGAAATAAAATTTTATGTAAAAAACTATTTTATCATTGAGAGCAATGTTTCAAAAAAAATTTAATCATTCAAAAAATATTTTAATATAAATATTATTGTTGATCAAATAAAAAAGATAAAATAACAAGTTAATATTTTGTCAATATATATTTTAATCATTAAAAATATCTTTTATTATAAATATTATTGATTTTTATTAAGTTTTTATTTTTATGTTTTATTATTTTTCTTTTTAAAAATTTTAATATCTAACTTTTAAAAAAAATTATGTATAAAATCTTAACTTATTAGAAATTTAAATGAATAAGGTAAGTCTATTCAAAAGGAGGGGTAAAACCCCAAAGAGAGATCAAAGAAATCCAGCCTATACTTATTACCCACTAGTGCAGCGTTAATGGAGTGTGCGAGTAGGAGTCCCATATCGAGAACAATAGAAACTTTTATGGAAGGGAGGTTACAAAAACAAGATGGAGAGAAAAATTACCTCAATGCTTGGCCTTGTTGGGCTAGGCAACATGTGGCCCATAGAGCTACATAATTTTAAATTTATTATTTTGAATGGTTATTAAACTTATTTTTTTGTCAATTTTTCGGCAATAATTTTTTAAAAAAAAATTTAAATGGATTCTTCACGGGTTACAGGTTTTTCGAAAAACCTAGTCAAACCTGTGGGTCTGACCAGGTAAATAAGGGTTTTTCTATCTAGTCGGGTTTTAGAAAAACCAACCCGTATGTATACCGGTTACAGTTGACCCGCGGGTCAGGTCGGGTCGGGTTTGATAACATTGCCTTTAACTGTTACAACCCTTTAACACCATATCAGTCCATCGCCTCCCTTCCTAGACCCTTTTCACCTTGTCGCCATCCCTAAATATTCTTCCCTCCTAGCTTCCGTGGCCCCCCACAACCCCTTCCTACTTCCGCCACCCCATCAGCCTTGCTGTTATCTCCAGATCTGCTACAGTAAACCATTGCAGGTCTTTCCTTAGCCCAGACACCTTTCTTCACCCTTATAATCCTATTATTTGCTATCCCCTGTCCTGCATCGGTTTTGCTTTATTTTTCATATGAGTTGCTCATTTGGCAAAGGTACTTGCATTGTCATGGCTTATGGTTGAAGCTGATGTCTTCTTTTATTTCATTTCTTTTTCTGCATGTATCTGTCAATTTTTGGTTTGTGTGCTTAGAAGAAATGTAGTGGTTCAATATAGTGCTGAGGTAGGATATCAGTTGATGCCTCATACTACTTGTGATATGTTTTGGTTTAAATGCTTATTGCATGAACTAGGGTTTAAAATATTTATCCCTTTTCATTGGGACAACCAGGTTGCTAATTATATTGCTTCAACTCTTGTCTTTCACGAAAGAACAGAACATGTTGACATTTATTGTCATTTGGTTCGTGAAAAAGATCTCATCAAAGATTTTATCCACTCCTTGTGTTCATTCATCTAACCATTTGTCAGTTACTTTCACAAACACTTTCACTACTACACGTAAAACAGGGTGGGGATTGAATAAAACTCCTCTGCCTCCTTTCACATAATCATCATCATATCCATTTTTTCCCCATCTTGTCTCCTTACAAATGTAAAAATAAAGAAAAAAAATCACATCTAGAAACAATGAGTAGTTTTTTAGTTCCACTCAAAGAGATCTTTTCTAGGAGGCGTGTTACATGACGATAGGGGGAGTATGTTAGCTACTTTTTCCGAGTCAGTTGGACTGATGGAATCTAATGAGGTTGAATTGAGAGCAATTAGGAGAGCACTTCAGATTTGGTTTGGGTTTAGGAGATATAACATCATTATCAAAGGTGACTCAACCAATGCCATCTCTTGGGCTAGTAATAGAAAATCCTCCCCCTGGAGGTTGATCAATATTGCTAGGGACATTTGGCGGCTGTGCAGGTAAGGTGGCTTTCACTCATTCACCTCGATCAACAAATTGTGTGACAGACTTCTTGGTGAAAGCCGGTGTTCATCTACAAAGACCATCTTTGGAATTTTACTCATCTCAACAGTCTTGAATCTTGGGGGACTGGGGGATCACTTGGTTATTGCTTTTGGGGTGGACCACTTGTTGTATCTTTTATTTTTTTTATGTTCCTTTTCCTTTTTGGATATGAGTATATACCTCCTATACTTGAATCCCTACCTTTGTAATTTCTTTTTTTAATGAGAATTTGCCGTTACTGTTTCAAAAAAAAAAAAAAAAGAGATCTTTTCTAGATTTTTAAAGACTAGGCAAGGCCTCTTGACTAACTATCATCAAAGATTATTTTATTGAATGAAACTTAAGAAAATGCTTAAATGCTCTCCCTTGCAAAAAGAGTAGGTTCTTTGCTCGTGTGTCTTTTCTTTATATAAGGAACTTCTACCTTCAAAAATAAGGTTTGATCCTTTATCTAGATGGCAGTGACACCCTTGAGTAAATGCTTCCCTGAATGATCATTGTTATTGTAGTCAATAGTGTTAAAGGAATCAGCTGTGATGGCTCAATATTAGCGAAAGTTAACTAGAGAACACAGGAAAAAGGAATTTACATTTGTTTTTTGTTGAGGCAGTGGTCTACTGTAAATCATGGCTCTGGAATTGCTTCTTACATAGCAACTCAATCCTTACGATCTTCCCTTGGCAAGACTATCTGCATCCACTCCTACTTAAGATTATCTTTTGTTTGGCATTAAACGATGAGATATCGATACTGCATTTTCTGCTAACCAATCAAGTACTGAGATTAATTTCTGCTTCCCCCAGCAAATCAGAAGGATCGTCCTCCATCCTTTGATGACGAAGTATACCGACTAAAATATATTGGAAAAGGTGGTCCTTACTATGAAAAGCTGAATGAAAAGGGGATCAAAACAGTTCTGCAGTTCTTAATGACCTGGGCTTCTAATCCAGAAAAGCTGCGGAAAGTAAACCACTTATCAGAGTAGTATTCTCTTAGTTGAATAGTGATGCCGAAAAGCAGTTTTGACTTGTCACAATTATGCAACTTCGTCAATAAAATCATATGTTTTAACCATGCATGTTTTGTAGATACTTGGCAACAGAATGTCAAACAAGAAGTTGGAAGAGATCATTCGACATGCTTGTGGCAGCAGGATGCTTAACAAGAGGCTAGAGAAAAAAGTTCATGCTATGATATGTGATTATGAGAATAGTAAGTTGAAGACATTTGATCCACATGCCCCACCATTTCAACCTCTCGATAACCCCTCCACCGATCAGGTATGAATAATCTCTGAACCAACTCTAACTTATCATGTAACTTGCATGTAGATGTTTGTTTGACATCATTTATAGGATCTGATACTTGCAATGCATCCCAACCTGATTTTGAGTCAGATTGAATTGGTTTTTCATGCTTCGGTGTTGGGTGTTGGGTGTTGGGTTTAGCTTGAAATCTCGTCCAAATTTCAATTCAGTTTGGAGCTTGGGTATGACCTTGTATATTAATTGTAGAATATCATGTATGTTTTTAATCATATATAGTATTATATACTATATTCTATTTTATATAGTATCCTAGTATCTTACATGCATCAGATTGACCATCACAACCTGACAAGACCCAACCTAGTTTTGCAAAAAGAATTGGGCCGTGTTAGAATTCATGTGAATCTGATGAGGTAGATAGGATGGGATGGACAGAGGAAACCAGTGGTATATTTCGTGCATATCCTTGTGTTCCGTAATCTGGCATGGGAGAGACGTGATTCCATCACAAATCAGTTTTCAAATCCCACACTCCACCTATGATAAAGGTTGTTTTGTTGGTCAGCTGCATCCTAGTATTCAAAATGAGTAGCAATGTTCACCTAATGACAAGAAGATTTTCTTTTCTAGACATTTGTTATCTTTGTTGGGAAAATAAAACATCCATTGGACGCCTTTTAATTTATGCCCTGTTACTAAGAATATTTGGCTTCTTGGATACCTTTTCCTTTTAATTGGGTGTTTCTGGAATGTTTTCCATCCTTCATGGTTGGTTGGGGAGCCAGACAAAATGAAAATTGATTTCTTTGGTCATAACTTGAGGTGTATGGAACCAGAACCCAAACAAAATGACAAATGATTCCTTTGGTCATAACTTGAGGTGTATGGAATCAGATGCCAAACAAAATGAAAAATGATTCCTCTGGTCATAGTTTGAGGTGCATGGAGCAGAGGAGCATAGGATTGTTCTAGGACACAGCTTTCTCTTGGGCTTCATTGATGGCAAATGGGATTTACTCATTTTAGCGGTTGGTGAATCCTATCAGAAAACTCAATATGGTAACAGGTTTGACCTCTATTAGAGTACTCAATGATCCAAAGTTATGCTCCACTTAACTGCAAATTCCCAGCTGTCCAATCCACTGGGGACCTCAAATTAATACATTGATGGAAAAAGGGAAATGAGAATCATCTAAAGTGGGAGTTGTCAAGGATGACAAAGTGAAGAACTGACTTGATGGTCTTTTCAAGGCTTAGTCACTATAGGTGATTGAAATAGAGCCAAAATCTTATTTACGAAGGATGGACTATACATTATAAAAAATAAGTTACATGGGCCGGTACTGTTTGGAGGAGTTTGAAAAATGCCACTGGTTGAGTCGGTGGCTAGTCAAAGAAGCTCTGGTGATCCTACTAAAAGGTTGGAAGGAATTAGATATTTATCACATGACCTGATGCCACATTCTATCCAGTCCCAAGAGAGATGAATGCAAAGACAGATGAACTTGCAAAACTGAAGTAGAAAGATAGGAGATTTGGGTGGTTTAGGGAAGAATACCTTCTCTCTCAAAAAGAGGATTTAATGTTCTAATGGCTTAGTTGAGAAATGTATGATATTGATCAAGTTGTATCTTAAGACCGACTGTGATCTTTATGTGCAACTTCTTCTGTACAGTTTTCATTTATTATTTATGAATAAATGTCAATGATCCTTGAAAAGAAGAAAGTGAAAGGATCATTTTGGGTTTATGTTGGGAGGTTACTTGTTGAAATTCAGATCTAGTTTATATTGAGGGTATATTCCATTTAATTCTGTTGGGGTTAATCCCTACCTGGCCTAAATTGTAGCCCAACTTGGCATGCTTATATGTCCAAACAGCTCTTTTTCTATTATTCATATAGGTTATGTTATTTAAATGTGCATCATTAGAACCATTGAAAAGAAGTGTCATGGTATAAGTTCTAGTCAATAAATGTATAAGATATAGAAAAATGATCATCTAAATAACTATATACAACAGATTTCTTTTCCCTGATCGAAGCGTTGGCACATTGGACAAGGAAATTTTCTAAAAAATGGCACATTGAAACTTTCATTTGATCCTTTCGTTCTTAGGAGTTGCCGGATTTGGTGGATGCTCCTATTCAACAGCCAAGCAGAAACCAGTATCACTGTCAACAATTGGATGAGCACCAGGCCTATAAGAACCCTTCTATGACCTTGGCTGAACTACAAGCTAACCAAATTCGAGGATCAAGTGACGGTTGGCAGATTCCAAATTCGTTAGTTGTGAATCAAGGTGCGCTCGTAATCAGAACACTTCAAAACTTCAAATATTGTTGTTATTCTTCTCTCAAAACTAAATGAATAATAATGATGATGATGATAAGAAAAAATTGTTTCTTTTGTATGGTTTGGGAAATGGGAATTGCTGGTATTGACATCATTGGTGGATCAACTAGCAGCACAAATGAAATTGAAGCAACTCACCAACCGTGATGAGCTCCATGAAGGCCCATCTCATCCGAATGAGTATTTTGATTATAGCTTTCCGATGAGTCAGGATGAGCATCTGCTTCGGCATCATTCATATCTGGCATGCAGAAACGACTACGGAGTAAGTGTATTCTTCCACGTTCATGTTGAGTATGAGACTGGGTGTGGTTTAATTGGGTTGGTGGGTCTTGTTATGCTAATTAAGATTTAGTGTCTGACTTGGTTTCAGAAGCAGTCTTTGGCAGGTGAAGCAGTTGCTGCATCAGACAAAGAAAACAATTCCAATTCTACTTCCTCTGCAGATGTCAGTGATTTCTTTGCAAGTGACCCTGGAGACAAGTCTATGTAAAGCATCAGTACATTCAGCTAGGTAATGAAATGATGGATTAATGGCATCTCCCTATGATACTTTTCCCTTAATTTTAGACTGGATTGAACTTCGTATTTGATATTTTAGAATTTTGTGCTTATGAATGTATATTTAGATCAAACATCCAATATGAAGTTTCTTAATTTTGTGCTTGTATTTGTGGATTTAGCTTTTCCACTTTGGTACAAATTGTTATTGATAGACCCATTTCTGTTGCAATAGTCTCAAATTCGTCAGAACTGGATGTGGGTTCCTACGTGAATCTTTATAGGACCTGATGATAGATGTGGATCTCATACATTGGTTGATTCCGCAATATCAGCCTTCAGAAAAACCAACAAATATTGGCTAATATTTTGGTGCATCAACTGACATCTCTAGCCACCCAACGTTCTCACCATATTTATGATGCTAATATTTAGCTGATGAACGTATTATAGATAATTTAAAGATAAACTTCAATAGATAACAAATTGAGAGAAACTTGTTTGAGATAGTTTGGTCATATTAGAAGACCAAACACAGGTGCGGTCAAATACACTAGGAGGAGAAGGTGAGTTTTGAAAATATGGAGGAAAAGGGATAAAAAATGATATGTTAGATCGTATACTGATTGATGGTATGGTTTATGATAAGTCAAAGAATTCAAAAAGTTGACTCTAAATAAATGGGATATTGGCTGATGATGATGATGAATATATAGTTGACGTAATGAGTTTTTTCATATATGTATATGAAAGGTCCAACAATATTTTTGATATTGGCTGATATTTGAATCTAAGTGCAGGAAGTTGTTATCAGCTGTGTCTCAATATGAAAAAAGACTTGGGCCTGAGACCTATCCATGGGCTGACTCCCAAGTTGAGGCTGAGCCACCAAGATAAATTCTATGTGGAATCCATAGATCAAGGGTAGAAAATTTGGCCGAACTAAGATTTCGGTTGAGATTTTCTCTCTTTTCAATTTTTTTTTTTGAAAATCCCTGTGGCTTTTTTTTTTAAAAAAAAATCATTAAAAAAAATAAAAATACTGTTTTAAAAAAAATTAAAAAATATAAATATCGGCCGAAATATCAATCGGGCCTGGCCGGGCCGGGTCCACAACCGATATTTTTTTTAAAATAAATAAATAAATAGGCCGAGATCTCGACAATATCGGCCGAATTTTCTACCCCTGGCATAGATGTTAAAAGCAAATTTCACATTGTTAATAAAAGCTCTTTCTTAGCAGCTCTTTTATCACCATCATCATCATTAAAACCAAAAATTTAATCTATTAAGAATCGACTTTACAAGTTTTATTCTTCATTTGACTCCATCACAAATTATACAGTTTCTCTTAAAGGTCGTTTGTCATTTTCTATTTAAATAGAAAATACATCCTATTGGAAACCATTCCCTCATTTATCTTAGGATATTTTTTAAAGGAAGAAACATGGCAAGTTTCTTTGCTTTAAGCAAAGTGCAGATAGTTATTTTCCATGGAAACAAATGGTTTTGGCAAATGGCTGGAAAAAGTTTGATAATGAGAAAGGCCAACGTGTTCTTAAGGAGTTAGGATTTGGTGTTGCTTTTATCTCAGTACTGCTAATTGATTTTTCTTTAATAAATTGAGATGGTGGTATCGTTTGGGGGTCCATCAATGATACCAAGTTAAACATACTACCCAAATCTACTTAGATTTTATTAAAAATATATATTTAAGGATAACGTGTAAAAAAGTTCTGTTTTTAGATGTAGCTATCCATTTTTGTAGACTAATAGTAGATAAATAAATTTATATTAAATAAACCGATGTCGAGTATCTATTTATGAAAGAAAAATCTAGTATCAGCATCGAATTCATTTTGACTAGCTTTATTCAAAGCTCTGTTATTGGCGAAATGGTCTAAGATATTTCAATTTCATATTTTAAAAACAAAAAATTTAATTTAATAATTTGATGTCAATTTTAAGAGATAAATGTGGATGCTCTGCTCTGCTCTGCTCAATAAAGAAATCTGAGGCGTGCCCAGTCGACATGAGTCAATTTGGTAGTAATTCTTTCAGGGCTATGATTAAAAGAATAGATCCAAGCCATGTCTCAATTTTGACAAGCCAAAATCACCCTTGATTTTGTCATTTTTATTGACACACTGTTAGAGTTGACATTTACAATTAGATTTGACCAACTTTTTACCGACTGTCAAGCCAGCTCCAATCTACATGAAACTTACCTGTGCCTCTAATTTAACCATTACAGGAGACTAGCACTAATATTGTTTAAAACAAAAAGGCAATTTCGCGTTGGGACACAAGTCATTTGTCCATGCACCCAAAAAATTATATTCCACTTGCATGGAGACAATCACCAACCATGCTGGAAAAAGAAAAAAGAAAAAAACAATTTGAAGAGGCTCTCGAAAAATATTACTATATACCATCAGTGTTTGCATACAGATTCAAACTGAGTTAGCAATCAAACTATCACAATCAGGGGGGAGTGCTGGGACGGTCAGTTCAATCAAACAACAAATGTCAAAACTCAGAAAAACTCAAAACATCTTATTAATCACCTCTTCCTTTTTTCTTTTCTTTACATGCAAAACCCATTAGTCAAACGCCCGCACTGCTGGAGAGAAAAAAGCATACCATCACCAGCACTTTTTATGCTGTCGCTTTCGATCGGCTTGGCCGTTTACCTTCCATTGCATCCTTCTTTATCCGGCAATCTGAGCAGAGGTATGGCCCTTCCCATGGCTTCGACGTGGGTGGGAAGAAAGGGCATGGATTAACAGAGACACTCTCAACTGGTGCTTGATCCATTTGACAGTACCAAGTCTCCGGCGGTGTTTGATCCACTTGGCATACTGCACACCTCATAAGACCTGAGGCAGTCTGTAAGGGAAAATCCGAGCCTAACCTGAAATCATGTGGGTGGCCTTTGTGAATTTCAAGCTCAACCTTGATGCACAAAATTAACTACATAACTATCGTGCGGGGAAAAAAATTGAAGTCACAGGGTGGTGGAGCCCATTGCCCAACCATAAACAGAGTTAAATATGTCCCACGTACAAAAATCAGCCCACATATTAGCTAATCCACTGCCTTCCATTTGTCAATGTATTATTGTTCCAGTCATATCCACTTCTGTTGAACCATTCTACCGCAAAATTTGAATTCATTCTAAAAAGAGGAAGTGCTACAGCTTGGTGTCCTGTAATCACCTTGGGTAGGTTCTGTAATCTTCTTCAGGCCAAATGAAGCAAAAGTCAATAATCAATTGCCCAAGAGACTGATCCCAGCTATGAGGCACAAGAATTTCAACTAGAAAGTTCTGGGGGAATTGTTTATTACTCAGATTTTGTACTCTTGTCAAACTAAATAAAGCAAAAGTCAATAATCAATTGACCAGAAGATTGATCCCAGCTATTAAGGCCAACAATTTCAAATGGAGCAGGTGACGAGACAACCCATGAGATCTTTCCTTCTTTTAAGGATATCATAAGACAGTAGACTAGGGTATTTCAAAGAGTAAAAGCAATCTCTTGGCCAATTATTTAAGTAAATAAAAAAAATGAAGTAAAAAGGCACAGGCAGAAGCTTACAGCTGATTATTACTTTATTAAAAAGGGTGCTTGACTGCCTGCTACTGACTCTCTTTACTAAATCAAAGTAAATTCTTTAAATCTTTAACAGTAAGGAATGGTCATGATGGTAAAAAGGGGGAAAACATGAAACAGACTTGCTAAAATTTTGGCGCACCGTGAGACAAAAATCACTTCCATTGCTAATGATGCTCTGTCCAGATGGATTCATTCCTAATGGAGTAAAGGTTCTTCAAACTCTGACCATGTTGACCACTATGATATTTCATAGTCTCTCATTACTTGGTTCTTGCATGCAAGTATTGAAGATCACTCTTGCTTCCAACAAATTTTTTTTATAGAAAGTAATGTTTTTCAAAAAAGAAGCTCCTAAGAATATATTATAATTGAATAAACTACCAGAAGGATTAGTTTAGGCCCGATTGCGATATGTCTTTTACACCTGGCCCCTCATTTTTCTGTACCTGTACTCTCTTTTAATCCATTTCTTGTTACTTTTTCAAAAAAAAAAAATACAGAACCAATTATAGAGGGGTCAGAGAGGTTCTTCTTCTTCTTCTTGGACAAATGTGCAACAAGTCAACAACTACACAAAATGAGCATGACTGCTTCAACATAAGCACATGATGGACAACTTCGTGAAATATTTGCATTCCAAGAAAGTATATTTCCCATGGTTGTTAAAATCTTACGATACACGATTCGTATCTTACGATTCATACGATATGTTAAGAGGAACGATTCGTCTATCAACAAATCTTACGATTCGTATAAATAATAGAATTATGGGGCTATTAGGAGTGTGAAAGTATGAAACATTTCATTTTAATGGTTTTTAAGGCTCGAGTTAATGATCTTTCGATTTTTTGAGGGTTTTTTATTTCATTATTGACTTTTCACAGTATAGTTGGATTATATACTGGTCTTATACTTTTGGGAGTTGGAGCATTGAAATTTGAGTTCCAATGAACTAATTGTATAGAATTCACTTAATATTGAAAGAAAGTTGGAGAATTGCTAATGTTATTATATTTTAGACATATTTTACGTTATTTCATATATTAAATATTTTTTAGGGAAAACACTTATGAATCTTACGATTCTACGATTTATGATACACGATTTGCGATTTAAGATGTATTAACGATTTACGATACGATTCGATTTTCACAACATTGATATTTCCATTCCAAGACATGGCCGTTCAAAGCAAATTGATGCCCATGTTGCTTATCTAGGTTAAAAATCAGTATGCTGAGGTAAAGTACTACAATCTACAAATGGAACATTCAAGTTTGATCAGTTCTCAGTTTTGACCCAACCCGTGGTCCCATAAACTAAGAGAGAGGATGGTTGGAAATCTATGCATTGGCTAGCCTGGCACAAACATTCAGACAGATCAAAAGCAACGGATTTTAAAGCCCCAAAGGTGAATGGTCAATAACAGTTGTAAAGTATTTACAACAACTGCATTTTGTTCAAACTGTAGTTACTCCATCTAGCACGGTTTCTGTACCACACCATCTCATGACTTCTCAATTGCCTTTTCCCTTTCTGGCCGTTGGTGAACCCAAACAGGCCTCACAGGCCTCATTGCAAAATATTACTTGTGACCTGGGCACCTGGCCACATGAATATTTTTCCACTACATTGACAAATGGAACAAGGAGACACATAAAGAGGAAGGTAATTAAAGTGCTAGGTAATTATACAAGGAATACTATAAGCAATGGCTTAGCTAGAAGCAAAAACACAAAGTAATTCAAACAATGTAGGGAATTCTACAAGCAATAAATGAAGACAGTTCAACCAAAGATTTTTTTTGTTGAAAATAAAATATAACATATTTACTATTTGCTGTGATTTCATTGAGAAGGAAATTTGGAAATGATACCTTTCTGCAAGCACGGCAGAACCTTCTTCAAAGAGTTCCTCCACGACCCCAACAGCTGAAAGCTTGGTTGATAGTTTATTCACAGAATTCTGGGATCTCTTCCTGAAAATCAGTGATCTTAGCACATTTTGCTTCTTTTTTGGCGGTGTTGGTTGGACAAAATTATCAGGGGGGATGATGTCAACAACAATGCAAGTTGTATCGTCTTTTAAGCCCCTTGACCTCAGAGCTTCCTAAAATGGTGCTGACGAGTATCAAGCTAAATGAAGAAGGATAAAACATCTGAATCGAATAGCAATTTTACAATTCATCCAAGAAAATTGAATCTAAGTGAACAAGTTTTCCTCATCACCTTAACAACCATCTTTGCTGCAAGCTCTGCAGGTAGTCCACGGCAAGACTGTGCAGCCAACTCAGATGACAAAGCATCCCAGATGCCATCAGAAGCAATTATAAGCCTCCCTCCAGCATTTGAAAGCTAACATCCAGATAAAACAAGTTAAAGTCCAAGACAACTGAAATGCATGAAAAAGAGAAGCACAAGCATAAAAAGAAATTGGCAACAGGGAGCACCGACCTGTCACAAACTTACCTTTACTTGCTTAACATGTGGTATTGGGACAATGAACTCACCCACGTCCATATCCCCAATTGATCTGGAAAGGCATAGTCCGCCAGGCCAGCAGCGGAGAGGACCAACCTGGAAAAACCATTACCAGAATGCAACATATGATCAGGATTCATTTCCCATCGAATAGTGTCTTGTTCAATACAAAAATGCAATTTCTATTGAGCACCTCGGTACCACCACAAACATTAAGCCTCCCCACTTCACCTCCACTTGCGGTCACACGCTCCCTCTCTTCAGCATTCTCCTCTAGCCTATGATCCACTGTCAGCAAAGAAACCACACCACCTTGTGTATTCAAAATGCATCGAGAGTCCCCAACAGATGCAACCGTCACAGTCAACCCATCAACCACGACAAAGGTAACGGTCGTTCCAGAAGTTTCCCCTGCTTAAATATTGGATACCCATAATGCAGGAAATTAAAGATGTATAAATAAAGATAAGTTATAGAATAGGCTAGGTGTGACCCCGGATATGGCCTGTAACTTCAATGCAGAGACATCTCTGCATAACCATATGAGCAAAATGCCAAAGAAGATGGAAAGTTCTGGCGAATTTCAAATTCCATGCACTTTGCATTTTGTTTTCCATTTCGCTTATGCATTGCGTTTTGATTGGTTATACAGTGATAACTCTGCATTGAAGCATACACCAGATCTAGACATGGTAGTTGTAAAAGATACATGCCTTTTCGCTGAAAATCAATGTCAGTCTTCACGAAACCAGCAACTAATGCCCGTGGAAGGGCTTGAAGCCACTCTTCCCTGCCAATCCCTTGAGGGATTGCACTCATAATATGATTCAACAGATTCTCTTTCGAGAACACGGCAGCAGATACACCATTGTGCCCATCAAAGATCTGTCATTGGAAATCGAATTTCAACAACCAAAAGCTACAACACAAGCCCTTCCAGGATTTAACAAAGATTAAACAATGGAATTGGCAGATTACCGCGAATACAGAAAACGATGATGTCAGGTTCCCTGGAATCCTCTCGCAATCCGGTTTTATCAGAAAATAGTCTTCTCCCTTTTTTGCGAGGGCAGCATGCCCATACCTTACCAACGGCTTCTCAATCTTCTCGGTCCGGAGCTCGCGACCAATTAAGGTCGCTAGAGGAACCGGATGAGGTCTCATATTCAGAATACTCGAATCGCTCATACAAAACTACTGACGAGGTCAGGCATTTCTAGAACAAGGAGATGAAACCCCTAATCCAATTTCACATGATTCTTCCATTATACTCAAAACAGTAAAAAAACCCTCCATGCAAACTAAACAATACAAATGCAAGTGATTTCCCAACGAATTCAAGAGAAAGGAATCTCAAATGTGAAACGAAGCGAAAAAAAAAAGGCGAAAACTGACCTCAGAAGTTGGGAGACCGAAATCTGCAAACTTTTTTTCAGTAATTTTTTCTGCAATCAAAGAAATGCCGTTAACTAGAACCCGAGCATTGCATACCCATTTGAGGAAATCGAGAGAAATGCCTTGGAAAAGAAAACCCAGAAAGAAATCAAGAAGAAAACCCTAACAAGCCCTAGAAAGTCGAGAGAGAGAGAGAGAGAGATTCTAATGACTTACAGAATCGGCATTGGATTGAATGAGGAACTGACGAGAAACACAATTTCAGAGAGAGAGAGAGAGAGTTTGGAAAAAACAAAATGAAATGAAAATGAAACGAAGAGCGATGGAGAGGAGCAAACAATTGAGAAAATCTCAAGATTTCAATAGCAGGTGCAGTTGATGAATGTGGAATGCAGCCAGGCACTTCTCAATTCACGATGGTGTCCATCACTCTTGAAATTATGACATCTACGTCCTCAATTATACTAAATTAAAACTTAAATATCTTACTTTTCTAAAATAACAGAAACTATATTTTATAGAAGACATTGCAGAGATTATTGGGTTGGTCCTATCATATTTGAGGACTTTATACTAACGATTTGCTATGTACCATAGTCTATAATAATAATAAAAACCAATTAGATACTTCATCATCAAATTCACATAACAAAAGTATTCATCAATATTGTTTTTTTAAGACTCAAGAAAAATCTCGGATCTACCCTAATTTACGCTTTAGCCATACCCCTCCTAAAACTCCTTGGAGGAGCGCCATAAATCCCACACTCCGGGGTAAAGACCAGTGAAGCTCAAACTCGTAACATCTTTCTTTCCGATGGGAGAAGCCACCAGCTGAGCTATTCAACAGGGGATAAGTATTCATTAATGTTATACTGTGATTATGAATTATACAAGAAATTATAATTATGCTCATCATTTATAGCCGTCAAATTTATATTCATCAAAAATAATATAAAAATAGTTATTAATTTCAATATTTTGATTGAATAACAACAACATTTTTAGTCTCAAAGGTTAGATTTACTTCAACTAATAAGATAAGAAAAATGTTCACACTAATGAAAGGTAAAGTTCAAATGCCTTTATTGTAACTAAATCTGCAAAATGAAATCCAAAAGTGGGTTGTCCTCAAGAGACTCTCCTAAGGAAGGGAGATCTTGGGATTGATTTACTCCCAATACCCCTTTAGACCACTCCCTGTATTTATTTTGGATGTGTCTTGAACTAGTCATGTCTTCTGTCCCAATATAAAAATGTGCAAAATACCCATTAAAATATCAAATGCTGCTGCTAATTTTGAAGCCTTAATTTCGAAATTCATGACCATTAATGAATTTTTAGGAGGCATTACATATTTCCCCCTTGGGTCAATTGGCACAATCACTTTCACTTGTGGACCAGTCACCATTGTCTATTGCTGTCCTCCTCCCGCTTTTGGAGAAGTGTTTAAAAGGACCCCTGTCCATGGTTCACATGGGTTAGTGGATTTGGTTCACATGGAACCCAATATGAGATTTTGGCCTATCATACAATTGAGAGGTGAGAGGAAATTAAAAAAAGGAAAAAAAAAATAGATTCAATACATGAGTAAAATATTTATTTTTTAAAATAGATAAATTATTAAAAATAAGAATTAAAAAACCTATATGCATCATGTTTTTTGAATTTCGTATGGTCGTTTGGTAAGTAGAGTCGATATCAATATATGACTATCAATTTTGGTTTTTCAATATATTATATATTTATTTATATGATCTAATAAATCATTTGATTCGTTGTCTATTCATACATTTATATCTATTTAAAACGTGAAGAAAAGAGTAAAGATAATAAGTAAATTAATTTTAAATCTTCTGAACATACTCATCACCATTCTAATTTATGGGTCAATATAAGAGGTGTATACGATAATATCCTACACCCTAGTATGCAGGTGAGCATCTCTCTATAAAAAAAATGTTTATGTTGTCTAAAACTTTTTCAAGTAAAATCCTATTGAAATGGGAAAATTCAGTTTTTAATTATTGAAGATGATGATAAAGTGTTGGAGACCAATATTTCAGCCTAAATAGACCTAAATGTTAACTCATTTGAGCTTAAATTTATTTTTTTGTTCTTTGACAAAAAAAACTATTAAAACCAAAATGAGCCAATTTGTTAGTCAAAAAATTAACCCATCTCTATTAACTACATAAATGAACAAATGAATAGCTTTTTGTTTTTTGAAATTTACGTGTGGAAAATCATGAGAAATCTAGGGTAAAACTCTACTAATGATACCCATTGTCTTTAGGGTACATCAAATTAAACTATGGGGGCTCGAGCTTACCATGAAGCGGGAGGTTAACCAGTGAAATTTATTTTTCACTGAGAAAGAAAAACAAATCATCAATGTTAAAGTTCAAATTCAATGAGTTGATTCATTAGAAAAAGGCAAACCACATTAGTAGAACAGACCAAGAGTAAAAAATAAACACTGATTACTTGGAAGAATATGATTACAAACATGCACGCAAACAACCACTGAAGGGTGATAGGCTAATGTATCTTTGCTTATCTTATAATCCAAGGTATTTGATAAATATAAATAACTTTCAATGAAATTAATTGTTTATTTAATGTTTGGATTCTAATTTAATCTCAGATTTTACATCATTTTAATTGTTGGATCTGAATTGAGATACAAATGGAGTTGAGCTTATCACACTAGAATTTAAATTACAATGTAAGTATGGTATGACTCATTTAAAAAATATAAATATGGTAAAAATGCTAGTTGTTTATGTTAGAAACATGAAAAGCAGCATAATAAAGAGGAGGAGATTTCAAATTAATAATTATGATGATCAGAAGATTTTCTTTTAATTATATTCTATTTAATTCACTCAATTATGTAAGACCTTTTTCATTTAAAATTTGCAATCCTGTCTTCTTAAAATTACTTTTATTTATATACATGGGTGTAGTTTAATTAGTTGACTTTCGCTTCAGGAAGAGGAAAGTTGCAGTCCTCATGACCTAACTTTAGTGTGCCCTAAGGGTAGTGGGCTCACCCGTGAGAATTTTACGCTGGGCATCCCACAGTTATCCACACATAAATTCAAAAAGACAAAAAAAAAATGTTTTTGATATTAAAATTACCATTATTAATTTAACACTTTTAGACAATGGCCACAACTAAGGACATGATTGACAATGGAGAACAGGTGAGGTGGAAAAGACTCATTCAAGATAAAACCAAATATTAAGGAAATATTTAAACAAATAAAAAGTCTTGCTTGCTTGTACACAATTTCCTCCTTTTTTAAAATTTCACTTTTAGATTTTATTATCATGAATCTTATATTTATTATTTTATTTATTTTTTTATCATGAATCTTTTGCTTCTGCTTTACAGCCAAAGGATTCTCGTACACACAAAATAATAATATACAGACTTTGGTCTTTTATTCTACCTTTCATGTGATGTATGTCACTTGTATACTTATGTTCTTTTGGATGGCAACTGAAGGGGAAGTAGGTCCCACCTTTATGCCATTGTGGTCCCATTTTGGATGCATCTTCTACGGATATCATATGGCTGAGTTCATCCCATTTCATTCAAAAAAATTATTTATTATAATTATTCAAAGGAAAATTATAAAATAAAGTACATAAGTTCTATATAAAATTGAGTTTATGATAAATTAAATTGTTAGAATTATTGTTTTCTCTTTTATATTTGGATTCAAATTTTATTATATTTATTTGACATATACTCCCTGCCAGATTGATCGTGATGGATATAAATATTTATCTAATCGTCCACATGAGTGTAGTTCAACCGGTTAACTTCTCATCTCAAGAAGCAGGAGATGCCAAGTTCGAGCTCTCATGACCTAATCTGGTGTACCCTAAGGGTAGTAGGTATCATCCGTGGGGGTTTTACACTAGGTTTCCCACACATAAATTCAAAAAAAAAAAAATTATCTAATGAATTTTTTTTTTTGTCTTAAAAAAATTAAAGATTGGGATCACTCAATTTTTTAATCATATGATAAGACCCAGTATCAGACATGACTTATCCCAAGTATATGCAAGACCTCTCCACTTTAAGACAGCCAAACTTAAAGACAACTTACTTAAGAGGGATGTTAATGTGTAATTGCCTGAATTACATTTTGTTTTCTCTTTACATTTAATTCAACATGATTATTAATGCTCATTTAATGCATCAATATTGTTGAGTTGAATATTATAGATAAATATAGGATAGTCATTTAAACACTCGACTTTTTTTTTAAGAGACATTCGATTTTAAAATTTTATGCGAAATTATCATTTTGTCTCTCAATTTTGTGGAGAGGAATTGTCCTTTTTTTAAGAAAAAATTGAGGGGCAAAATTGTAATTTTCACACAAAATTTTGAAATAAAATGTCTCTTAAAAGAAAATTCGGATGTCTAAATGACCACCCTAAATATATTTATCTAATAATTAATTTTAATTTTAAAAAATTAATAATTAAACTCACTTAATATAATTTATTTTAGACAAGTTGATACCTCGTGATTAACTATCCAAGTCCAACGGTCCAACCATTCAAAGGTGAGAGCTAGTGAGAACACATACATCAAAGTCTACGGCTAATTGGGTATGTATTGGATATGTTTTATGAGACAAACAGGCTGGTGATGACGTGGCCATGTGTTGGTGGGTCCCATTAGGTTTTGCCCACTGGTTGGAATGGGTGCTACCAAGCTGGTGAAGTGATGGGCAAAGGGGCCATCCATATCCCAACTGGATCCATTTGCTGATTGTGATGGATATTGGATGTCTTCTTTTTCAAGAAAACTTTTTCCGGACGAGTTGGTTGACTAGACCAATAAGATTTCAAGTCAAGTGTGTCAATGTATTTTATCATTTTTTTTCTTAGTCTCGTTGGAAAACTCATTAGAATTACTTGATTTGATTAAAATTTGAATTTTGAGTTTTCAAATTCTAGTTCAAACTTCATATTACCTATATTAATAGATTTTGGTCAAAATCTTCCATTTTTAATTATTATTTAGATTAAAAAAATTCAGCTTATATTTTAACCATGTCAACTACATCAACAAAAATTTATAAGATGGGCCATATTGTCCCATATTAATCATAAATGTATTGAAATTTGGGCCTAAATGAGCCAAAGTTGGCCCGGATTTCAATTGAAATCTAACCCAATTTCAACTTATATATTTTTTAAAAAATAGGCCAACATTGTCAATATTTATGTTTTGACAATGTTATCAAAAATTATATTCTCAATCTATAAAGTCAAGTATAATAGTCATCACCAAAGTCAAAATATTATTTATCTTGGGTTGATTTTTCTATTTTTACATCTTCATTTGACTCTATTATACACATATATAACTAGTAATATTTAAAATATAATACATATTTCATATAATTTTACCATATTTTGTGATTAGGGCTATGAAATTATGGTGAGGAGAGAGAGAAGAATGGCTCCAAAATCATACTCCTCAGTCATTGATGCCCTGAGAATTGAATAAGAAACTAGAAAAGTAATGGAAGCTTTTAGATTTTATAGAGGCCAACTTTAGGTCTTTCCCACAAAGCTGACAATAACGATCTAATTAATAATGTTTTAAAATTTTTTTAAAAAAAAGGTTTGTGGACAAATGACAATGGATGAGAGCTTTTGCCAAAGTCAACTTAAATTTGAAAGATCCATTTTTTAAAATTTAAAAATGAAAAATATAATAAGTGATATATGTTGGAACTTTTTGATAACATCATATTCAAAATGAGTTTAATTTTTTTAGTAATTCAATATAAAATAATTATTGTAAGCTGTTAAATAGTTTTTAGTAAATTATTGATTTGATTATTTTGTCGATTTTAAATAGATGAAATTAATGATGATGATTATGATTTGATCGTCTTAACTGAAAAGGCTAAAAATAACAATAAAATTGACAATTCAATTTAGTGATAATAAAGATGCAAATAAATATTCAAAAATTTCAAAATTCAAAAATTTGACCCAATTAAATAGAGTTTGTATGCAAAATTTAGATCATAGTTTGAAAATGAATTTAATATCTAACTTTTTTTTTTATTTGTATACGGAGGAATGCAAATGTAATAAACCATTAGTTTTTTAATCCCACAGATGTTACATAAAAATTTAAAGAGACACAAATGTATTATAAATTTATGTAATTTAATTTAAAAAATTAAGACAATTTGAATAAAATTTGGATCGAGATCAGGTCAGATTCGAATTCGAATTCGAATTCAGATGTAATTATCTAAATGTGGATTCAAATTCAAATACTGGACCAAGAATCCGAGTCAGATTCCGATCCGGATTTGTTTCCTGCATTTAAATTCATATTCATATCTAACTCATTTACATTCAATATGCAACAATGAGCCTTTCACTAACCTGAATTAAAAAAAAAAAAAAACTGAAATCTCTAAATTTCAGGTGATATTTTTTTTTTGAATTTACATTAGGAAAACCTCAGACATATAGTCCTACTAAAACCCGTGTTGTGGTACATTTGACCCCATGAGGCACAGTAAATCTGTAGGAGATCAAATCTGACACCTCTCACTTCCTGAGTTTTCAATATGAGTATTTCGTGATATGTCAGAAATCATGCCTAAAATATTTGATAAACTGGGTTTTGGGCAAATTTTGGAATTCTGACCAAAATTTTAGTATTTTCATATTTTGGCCAAGATTATACACTATCTGCCGAAATTTTGTAATTTGAAGGGACCGACTTTCTAGAGTTATTCGATGTGCATAGAAAACAAGGTTTGCACATGCTTCTAAAATTAATCGATGCTCTAAAAGATCTGAACAGGTTGATCATAAAAAAATATTTATTAATTAAAGATATAAAATAATCAAAATATTAGCTGATATTTATCGATTTAACTGAAACCCAAAATGTCAAATTTCACCGAAATTTCGTAGTCACAAGATAACACTGGCAACTAAGTAGCATGCAACAACTAAAGCATCAGTTTTTCTCAGTACACTGTTGGCTTGCTTGTTTGAATTTCATGTTCATGATTTTCATTAAAAAAATATCAGTAGTTTGGCAGCATTTGCATCTCCTTGTCATCAATGTTCACATTTGATAAATTAAAAAGTTGGAGGACAACTGACATGCTGAAAGTTTTACTAATTTCACCATATAAAACAATAAAAGACGGCATTAAATAGATTAAACATCTATTAAATAAAATATGACCTCTTGGATGTCTTTATAAAATTAATGAATATCGAAGGATTATCGATGCTTGGTTTATTCACTGACCAAATGTTCCTTGGCTGATCTTCATATTCAATAATATTTTATTGATTGACAAAATCCAAAGGACTAACATGAATAAATGATGCTGATGTCCAAGAGGTATCTAATCTAGCTGGAGGTGGCAATTTTTATCCGACTTATAAATATGGGAAAAATAGATTTAGATGATGCATATCTTGAAAAAAAAATAAAATTAAGTGACTAAACTTGACCCCAAATAAATCTAGCTCAGGAATATG
Organism: Chimonanthus salicifolius; assembly: GCA_013350335.1. NCBI lineage: Eukaryota > Viridiplantae > Streptophyta > Magnoliopsida > Laurales > Calycanthaceae > Chimonanthus > Chimonanthus salicifolius. The sequence continues at coordinate 32,399,777 of CM023540.1, read as the reverse complement.
ATTCGACCGGAATAAAAAAAAAAAAAAAAACACTTCAATAAAATTTTTAACCCAATAGTTTTAGCCCATATCCTCTAAAGTTTAAAAGTCGATTTCCACAGCCCAATTGCCACATATGAAATATTAAAGTATTTTATTATGAGTTTTTTCAGTTTTTCACCTATGACATCCGACATGTGATGGCACAGGATGCAACTTAGAGTTAAATTCAATCCAAACTGGACTGGGGTCATGATTTGTGTAACTCAACCAATCAACCATTCTTTGAATTACCTAAATTTTATATTTACACACACACACTCCTCATTAGTAATGGTTCCCTAAGAACAATTCTCGTAAATAGATGGTGGTTTCAAAAATAGAATATGTTACGGGTGAGTCAGAAGAGGGCTGAAATATAGATTGGATCACCAAAGTAGCAACTTGAATTTAATATGGGTGGACTTCGATTAGGCTCTTAACCCAACTCGCTCCGCCCAAGTTGCACTCCTAGAGCAAGCCAAGGGGCCATTTGTCTTACAAAGTTCATTTTGTTTGTCGATTCAATTGGAATAAATCAAATTAGTAGAAATAATAATAACCACTTTCTAGTCATTTATCCTATCTATGTGGAATCGGCATCATTACTATTTTTTCATTTATTTGTTATACATTTTACAGTTCTACAATTTTAAAACTAACAAAAATAATAATATTCACTCACACTCTATAATCTATCATGTCTTTCTTTATCTGAAGCACCATTAACCGAGTTTCAAGTTGACTTAGGCCAAAATTACTCAAACCCAGTTGTCACCAATATGGTACAACTCTGGCAATATTGGTTAGAACTCGGTCATTTTCACTCACTTTCTATTGATTTTCATCCAATTCAAGTCTTGGAAACTTGAATTCTCGAGGTTCCATTTGGTTTAAAAACTAGAGAGAACAACGTAGAACGAAATTGAAGAACCAGGGCTTGTTTCGTTGCTAATATTCTTGGAGCAGAACACAGTCAAGTGATTGGAGAATCCTGGGGATTCAGCTGTAACTCTCATAGCTTGTGCTTTTGGTTCTAAATAAGAAAGGATTATAATTGGTGATTTCAAGATGATTTACAAGGAATAAATTACACATTAACAAAATAAAAGTGAAAAGAAAAAACTATTAACATTCATGAAAGAGATCTAAACTTGGACCAGAGCTGCAGCCTGCAGCTACAAAGTAGCACTCATGTGATTCTCTTTTCCTTTCTATTTTATGGTAAAAGAAGACTGATAAAAGGAAGAAAAAAAAAAGAACTAACCAATTGAATCTCGATACCGTTTCGACAATGGAAAGCAAAATACAAATAGCACACCTCCACTTGTCGAAATCAACACCATACAAATATGAGCAACTGGAATTATTGCCACAATGGATGACTATATATGTTAAAACTCAACTCATGCCTCACAAAATTCGAAAGAAATTCAAAAAAAAAAAAAAAGAATCCATAATCACCTTTATGGGATTGTTACCTCCCATTGCCAGTTTTACCAGATGTATGTCGTTTCCCATCAATGGCATTGGAAATGGCCTGCCTCCCAGTCCGGGTTAGAGATTGGCCGCCTCCATTTGAGTGTTTTCTTGCATGTGATGGACCATGTGCTGGGTTTGCATTCCTAAATAAGGTAAAAATGGAAACATTAGAAGTGGAAAAGGTTTTAATCAAGTATGCGAGCTGATATAGAAGAAAGGTGCAGTCATTTTCAGGTCAGAATATCAGGCCCAAGTTCGGATCTGACTGGGCCTAGTAATGAAAATACAAGTTTGGCCAAGAAGTCCAAATTTGAGCTACAATGTATATAATCTAACATTACTTAATCATTACTGTGTATAAATATAAAGTTTATGTAAATAACTTATATATTTTTTAGAATAATCCTAAAACCCATTTCAGCTCAGAATATCAGGATCAAATCTGACAAGGCCTAACCCAAAGGGGTTGGAGTGATGGCCAGGAATCCCTGCCTAAGGAAGTGGAAGTCTTAAGTTCGATTCACACTCCACCCTCCAAAGTACTCCCCGTAGAGTTATATGGTGTGTCTGGGTAGGGAGGCTTGTACATGCCCCGAAGATTATTCGAGTACTCTAAGAGGCCTGGACACCTTGGTTAAAAAAAAAAAATCTGACAGAGCCTAGTAATGAAAGCCCAAGTTTGGCCAAGAAGTTCGAATTCGAGCTACTATATAGAAAACGGAACACTATTTAATCACTATTGCCTACAAATATAAACTTTATGTAATATATAATTTATTATTTTTATAGAATAATTCTAAAAATCCATTTTAGCCAAAGGCGGCCACATCCTAAGAAGCCCATATATATAGGGCTTGGATTCAGGCTCACTTCTTACAAATACAATTTCGGTGAGACTGGAGTTTGACCAAGTCAGGTCAACCTGGGCTCATATTCTTTAATTGCAAATTGTGCCCAACTTGGACGGGCCCAGAACCCAGCCCAAACCATATGAGTTGGTCTTAATTTGTCATGTCAAATATCAAAGAATTTCCTTCACTCCCTGTCAACAGATGTGAAGGACTACTGTCATCACAACAAAATTGAGTTAGCCAAATGGCCTCCCCACCAGAGAAGTAGGTGGGTCAAGTTTGTGAGAGCTGTACCATCTTGGATCCAACCTTAACAAAGTAATGATCAGTTACAGTATTTAACTACGTGCAACTCAATAGGTAAATTTGCCCTAATTTACTGCATAATAATTACCTTAAGTCTGGGCTCTTCACTGGCACTGTTTGAGGCTTTTTGATCCTTGATCCAACCCCAGTGGCTGCATTGGATACCTTCGGAAAATTAAATTGCCAAAGCATGTCTGCTTCAGAAGAATCACTTGTTGCCATCTCAAGCTCATCTGAATCATCAGTCATTGCCGTGTCATATTCACGGCTCTCTTTTCTGCTTCCTTGTCTATTGTATTGTGGTTCTGAGTACATTCTCACATCAGGGAGATAACTTGGGTAGAAAAAATCAGGCAAGGGGCCATTGCTTCCATCCCAGCGTCTAAGTGAGTTTTCTCCACCACTACTGGGATCTAACTTGTTAACCATAACCTTGTCAACCCAGTCACCGGAGCCAGTTTCTTTGTCATCACCCTTTTGGAAATCAACTCTAGGACTATTGTCAGGCCAGGGCGGTGAGTTGGTGGCAAGTAATAGCTCTTGAAGATCAAAGCTCGGTCTTTTCTGTCTCATTACAGAGTTGCTCCGAACCTACAAAAACCAGAACAAAAGGATCATCCTCTGAGAATAAAGATCGAGAAAAATGGATCCTACAAATTTTTGAGATTTGCAGTATCTCATCTCCAAATTGTTGCTAGTTTTTATTCATATCTGTTACATGGGAATCTTCACGATGTTAGAAGTTATTGTCGGATTGTCTTACAATCCTTATAATTTGAATATTAAAAAACTGTAAGTACCACCATTAGATAAATTTGAAGTTGAGGATCTTAAAAAATGACTTCTCTTACCTAATCAAGGAGATTTTACAAGCATTATATACAAGCCAAAGCCTTTTATATACAAAACAATTCTCCCCCAAGAACAATTCTCATGAGATTGTCATGAGAACTTTGGTTTGTGGGGCCAACAGTAGATCTAGTGGATCAAATCCCTCCTTCACACCCACCCACCCCATGTGAATTGCACCCATACCGAATTTGACCTAAAAGCCAATTGATCTAACCCGATGAATTCCACCATTAGATACATGTGAAATCTTGAGGATCTTAAAAAATACGGCTTAGCTTATCTAATCAAGATGAGATTTTATAGGCATCAACCTACCCATCCATGTGGTCCCAAGAGGTGTCCATTGGTTGTTCTGACAAAAATACCGTGAGACTTGTTCTTAAGGAATCCTTGCTATATACATATATAACAAGCAAATGTGATGCATGAATGTAGGTTTAAGTGCATGGATACTTTGAATGCATGTACAACCCTAGTGACATATTGAAATATCTAGGCAACTAAAAGGATTTTAGAAGATAGCACTAAGGTTGTTTTTAGATGAGGGGAAGGGACAAGAAATTAGGAGTTTCCCCTATTTGGTGACCACCTAGCAGGGGAAAAGGAACCCTGACATTTCCTCTCTTTTCCACTGCCGTACAATCCACCCAATACCCCTTTATGGGAGGAGAAAACCATCTTTCCTCTCACTCTCTACTTCCTTGTCATCCCCTCACCTCTCTTGCTCCTGCCACTCTTCCAATGGTGGATTCACTGGCGGTTTACCGCTTGAGCATAGGTACATTTTCAATGGTAGATTCAATGAATTTTTTTTTTTCATTTTTTATGATTTGAAAAAATATACGAGCAAACCAATTTTTCTTTGTTCTTCTTCCTCCTTTTTTTTTCTTCCTTCCTCCTTTCTTTCTCTGAACCCATCTCGTCTCGTGATAAAAACATGTTTTGAATGGGGTTGAACTCAAGACTTCATTGAAGTTGAGTATTATACCAATGAATTGAACTATTATGATTTTTCGAAGTTGAGGAATCAAGGAATTCTTCCTGACAATTCTTACTAATTCGAGAATTTCTATTTTGACTATGATCCAAAGAAGAAAAAGAATCAAATAGTCATTTCATGATAAAAATATAATAATCATCTATTTTTTGTGCATAGCGTGGATACACCATACAATTGAAAGAAAAAAATCCATGGGACGATTCATGAATTTGTAATAGTTCTATGTCATGAAAGGAGTGGTTGAGAAATCTAAGACCGAAAGGGAATTTTGTCATTCTACAGAACCGTAGTTTAAATATAACCATATTCTAAAATAGTTAACACGTTCCAATTCGCTGCCTTAATACAGTATAAATATTAGAATAAGATAAGATTAAGATGGTCATCTTGACCAACTCGACCTAAATTTCAACCCAGATGGCCCAAACTAAGCACAATTCAGCTACCCAATGCACATGTTTTAAGAGTGGACTGTATCAAGTTAACTTGAATCACTTGGGTTAAGAGAGTATGAGATTATTACTTTTTCAAGTTATAGATAGAAATATAAAATCCATGGGAATGGGGTTGGATAAGTTAAAGTTCAAGCACAACATGATTTGTAGTCACATTCATTTTCCAACCCGAACCCAAGAACCCCAACTCAGCCTGCTCAAAATCAGTTTTGCAACTCAAGGTAGGACGAAACCCTTGTTCTTAGTTGTTTGGCTCTCACCACTTCACCATTCTCTATAGAAAATTTGTAGCTATGTGTTGATGTGCATAGATAGGAAACACCATAATGAAGCTGAAAACCTTTTTTCGGAGGATTTTGTATTAAAAATAAAATGATAAATGGTAGGGCCATGAATGTTTTTCTTCTCTCTCTGTCTCTCTCTCTCTTCTCATGATAAAAGGTAATTTGTAATTAGATTGTCTACGGTAAGATTACCTCTATGTTTCCTACATCTTCCATTGGCTGCCTAAGATTATTGTGGCCACCCAAGAGATCTCCTTGTCGGTTGGAATAAACTGGTGATTGCCCACCAGCCTTCATTTTGTGTACATCAGGGCTCAACATTGTAGTCTGAAGGTGATCTGAATCTCCCTCTTTACGTGCCAACGCTGCTTTAAGAGCAGCAATCTGAAATACAAATTAAACATCATCAAAGGCCTATTTTCGAAAGGTAACATGAAAGCAAGGACAAGATGACATATGCAAAACATTAAAAGCTAATGCACAAAAAGGTGAATGGGAAAACCTGCTCCTTGAGCTCTTTGACATCTCCACCTTCTTTGTTTAGTCGAGCAGCACCAAGCTCTACAGTGGCAACACGCTCAGCAAATTTGAGTGTGCTAATTGTTTCTCCAACAGCATCCATTTCAGGACTTATGTGAACAAACATTAATGTTTTGGCCTGTCCCCCTAAATATCAAAGTAACAAAGACACAGATAACAAAAAATGAGAGAATAAAAGAGATAATTCGTTATCTCCCTGGGAATGGAAAGCATAAACCTTACCAAGGGAGTCTTGGAGCAACTGTGTGAGTTTACTGTTCCTGTAAGGTACATGTGAATTCTTCTGGGCAAGAGCAGCAATTACATCACCCAAAGCTGAAAGTGATTTGTTTATATGTTGAGCCTCCTTTAATCTTTCTCCTGTGACCTCAGATTTGTCTACCCTCTCACTTCCTGCCAAGTCAACCAGATGCATGCAACCACGAAGAATTGTTCCTGTTGTCATGTCTCTTCCTTGAACATGTACTGTCAAACAACTGCAAAAACAAAGATAATGCTATCAGTGTTTCTTATAAAAAAATGTACTCTGGATATGGGATAGCTTTATCGAAGGTTACACACTCCGGATAAAAGAACTCAGGTTTCATCATCAAACCTGTGGGAACGGCTACTGCGATCATTCAAAGCTGTTGCACCCACCACACGATTTCTTTGCCCAATATTCATCAGTTCAATGACATCAGATGTTGATGCAACAGGGACCAAGTTAGCATCAGGTACATTAAGCCCCTTCTGAGAATTGTTGCGAATTTCTAATGTGTTCACAAGTTAAGGATTTTCAGCATACATAAATGGCATCTATACAACAAAAGAATAGTACCAATAACCTATGTCACAAAGGATATCTTTTATTTAAGCCATCAGTAACAAGGAGGTCCCTGACTTGTTCATTATAAATTTCAATCATCTGTACTGCAACATCATAACAAAAGGTGTCCCTTCTTTGTGCTGAAAGATGGAACAAGTCGCCCAATGCCCTATAATTTACACCTTGACTTTGCTCTGTGAGATTTTTTGGTCCAGTCTGGATAAATAACCCATTAGATGGTGAAATGTGAGACAAAAATCAAGGACAAAATGAGACAATGATCTTAAAATCAAACAATCAAACAGGACCACTTGTCATGTAGCAATCTAAACATCAACAGTGAAATGTATTCACATGATAAACTCTTACCATGGTATAGGTTTTTCCTGAGCCTGTTTGACCATAGGCAAATATACAAACATTGTAACCATCAAGAACAGACCGAATCAAAGGCCGTGTATCTGAAAAGACTTCATCTGTAATGCAAGAGAGGAGAAAAGTTGTGTTTAGGGAATAACGAATAAGTAGGACATTCATAGAAAAAATCCAAATGGGAAGCTTAGAAACCTTGGGTTGCAGATGGACCAAACACTTTGTTGAAGTTGAATGATCTTCGTCCTTCTTTACCATATTTTGAAGGAGTGCTAATTGTAATACAACCATCATCGACGCGATCCACAGTACTCATACGATTTGGCTGCCCAGGCAAGAAGGGCCTCACTCGACAATATACCCTAATACTCCCTAGTACAACAGAAAGTAAAAAATCATTTTTGAGTTGCAAAAATTGTGCAAGGACCATTAGTTAAACCCAAAGTGTTACCTTTAAGATCTTGGACTTGATTGTAAAGCTTACGGTTTTCCTCAAGAACTCTATGGTACCCAGAAGCAGCATGAGCCAGGCTATGCAAATGCCTGCCTGTTGAGAGAGAAAATTCTTAGGTTACAAAGGTTTAACTGTTGAAGAGTAATCAACCTTATAACCGAAAACTTAGCTAAAAAATCTTACCAAGATTGCAGACGTCCTCAGAATATCTCATTTGCATAAACTCCATGCCTGCCCTGGTGGTTTGAAGAGCATGTTTCAATTCCTACGCAACAGTAAATAATTATCAACATAAAGTAATTTAGCTTGCAACAATTCAAGGTGAAATTTGAAACTAATTTATACCTCTATGTCTCTTTTTTGTTGATTAAAAAACACTAGTTGCTTCAGAAGCCGGCGCTTCGATTCCTCATCATCAAATGGTTTTACATGATACTGTTGTTCTTTATTTATCCGTATGGAATTTCCATGTTCCATTACTGCCTTCGGTTCCTCCTCGTTAAATGATTTTATATTACGCTGTTCTTTCTTTATCCATGTGGAATTTTCATGTTCTGAGACCGCCTTAAAGTCAAACAATGAAGATGTTAGAAAATTTTGGACAAATAATTAACTAAATTACCTGTCATCACAAAGATCTGAACAATTAATTAACTAAATTAAACATTTTAACTTCAAAGACATAAATCTATAAGAAAATATCGACATACCTTTACATCAGTGAAACCCTTAGTTTTGGGAAGCGTTTTCTTTCCATCAGATGAAGTCAGGTCCTTCAAAGCTGTCTTTACCTGTTTGAAAAGAAAAAAGTACTCATCAGTGGAGAACTTCACATAGTTACCACCGATAGGCAACTGTCCCATATTAAGATCATGAAAATTTGTGTTATAAAGGTGAATCAATAGGAAAGATATTATAACAAAGTTATCATATAGATAAAATGAATCATGAACCTGAGGAAGCAAAAAAGTTGTACGGAAGATGAAAAATGAAAAAAATAAATTGTAAAACATAAAGACACAACATGAGCACAACAATATTAATAGCTCTGATTTTGGTTATTAAATAACTAATGCTTTAAAATGGCCAAAACAAAACAAATGAAGCTTACCATCTCATTCTGGGTAGTAAGACGACGCTCAAACTCTTCCATAATTTTACTGAGCATGGATTCAATCAACTGTAACAAGAATAGCAAAAACATATATATAAAAGAAACAAGCAATGTATAAATTAACTACCATATACAAGCAAGCACAGAAGACATACAGTTGGAACTTCTTCAGGCTTCTTGTCTGATAGAGCCGCACGAACAAGTGTATTCAGAGAATGGGATGAAGTTTGCTGACAGTAGTATGCCGAATTGTCAGTCAATTCTCACTCAGTTGTGTATCAAACAATTACAACTATGCAAATACAATATATAGTTCAGCTTACCAACCATTTCAGAGGAGTCTTGGGAAATGTCTCCATTCATGTTCTGATCAATGGGCATGCCATCCAAACATCTTTCATTCATTGAAGCGTTCCTCGACATAAAAGGCTCTGAATTTTTACGAACAAAAGATTTTCCAGGGTTCGTGGGTTTCAAACTCACATTCCCACCATGTCTCCATGAACCATTCCCACCTGTCTGTTTCCACTCGCTGTATGATTTAAGAGCCAGAACGCAATTAACGACCCTTGCACCCTTCCCACCCTGTGGAAAAAGGGGAAATATGAAGCAATGAAAATCCCTTTTGTGAAATGTCTTAGAACATTGCAAATTCAAGCAACATTATCAATAATCACCTTCATGCTTTGCATTTCAAAGCCAAATTAAGTGCTGAACATACTTACAAATTGAATCTTCTTATACATTGATGAAGAAATTTCATTGAAATGCTAACTATAATAACAGTAAAATGTGCATAAATGTTGAATTTCCCCCCACCAGAGAGAGAGGAAGCCAGATGACTGTCCGAAGAGACTGTGATGCATGGACTTTTACGCGTATTTCCACAAATGAATGCCACAACAAAATGAAATATTTGCAGAACTTTTTTTCCAGAAAGTTAAAACCCTAACCTGCTCAAGATCAGAAGCCTCAAATGTTGGAAGCCCCATCTCCTGCACAGCAACCAGGAAGTTTCTCAAATTCTCAAAATACTGGAATGCTGATAAAGCCGCTCCATCAGGGAGAAGAACAGAATCAACTGGAGCTTCCACCACCTGAAGAATTTGGAAAATAATCAACAAAAACATGAGAGGTAACAAAAAAAGGACGATAGAATATAATTCAGAACACAATGAATCTTTTCATCGTGAACACCTTTGGCACGGCACCAGGGTGGATCTTATTGAGAACATTGCAAAGGATAATTCCATTTCTCAATCCAAGCCTAAATTCTTCTTCTGAAGGCTCGGCCGGCAAATCTTTAGCTCCAACAACTCCAATCATCTTTCTCAGCCATCTGGTAGCCTCATTCCGTCTAGATGCTGCACAATTGCAAGAATTTCATGTCTTTCAAACCAAAAAGAATAAAAAGGTAATAATTTATGAAAATTTCAGTTTTTTCTTCAAAAATGACAAAATAATTTAGAAAATACAATAAGAAAAGACAAATTCAAGATGAATACTTCTGAGAAAGATAACAAGTTTACTTAACATTTCACAAGTGCCAACAGAAATCAGAACAAAATTACAATTTGTAAGGATAGTACAAAAAAGAAAAGATTGCCGGCTTTATTTTCTATGTTTCTACAGCGAACTGATTAAAAAAAATCAGTATGACCCACTGATCATCTACATAAAAGCAAAAATTTGCTTTTTTTCAATTGAACGAAAGAGAAAAAGAAACAAAATTCGTTGAAAATCTATTTTTCCATCAGTAGAGTTTCTTAATTAAAAGAAAACACTGTTATTTCAAAGCCATGGCATTATTTCTCCGTTTGTACAGTAAACAGAGTGAAAAAAACTAAAACTTCCAGCTGATCATCTTTCTCAATGAGAAACTCTTCCATTTTTTAATGGAATGTAACTGAAAGAAGTAAGGTTTCTGTAAATATCTATTTATTTCATCTGTAGATTTCTAAAAAGAAGCATATAAAAAAACTCATATTCCAAAGGTATGGCACTATGTCCTCCTTTTTACAGTAATCAGATCCACAAAACTCATAATTTTCACCGGTTCTGTTCCTAAATGCAAAAGTTTCTACCTTCCAATGAAAAGAGACGGAAAGAGGCACGATTTCTTTATGATCCATTTCTTTTTCAATAGATTTCTGTAAAAGTTTAACAAAACCGGGAAAACTGCAGTAAGAGAGTAAATGCATATGAAAGAGCTTTCCAAAAATCGTTTCTGGCTAGCGCGATCGCGTAAAGTTAAAGAAATTAAATTTCTCCACTCTATCACAAGAAAAACAGGTCAAATCCGGCATCTCCACATCAGAAATCCGAAGGAAGCAGTAGACTTCCATAAAAATATAACAAAAAGGAAGAAAACGGCAGTAAGTGAGAAAATGTTTATGAAGAGAACTTCTCAAATGTTGTTTCTGACAAATGCGATGACGTAAGGATAAAGAAATGAAAATTTTCCGCTCCTTCACAAGCAAAACAGGCCGAATCCGGCAATCTCAACATGAAAAATCCGAAGACTGAAGAATTCGACTCAAAATGGAGAAAATTCAAATGCCAGATCTTTAAACCTGCTTCCTCTGCCTTCCTCGACGCCAAATCGTTGTCGCTCAGCCTCGTTCCGTGCTGCTGGAGAACGTCTTCCACCACAGAAGCCATGGAGATGGAAAAGATACCATCCGACGTCATTTCTCCGGTAGATGATGACTGAAAATCGTTGGGTGACTGAATCAGTGTCGGATTTCCACCATCAGAGGAGCGATTAGGGTTCTAGAAACGAGAGAGGCGAATGAGAAGAGAAAAAGTGAGGGTTTTGGGAAAGTGGAGAAGAAGAAAAGAGACGAGAGAGGTGTTTCTGTATTTATATGAATTACTTTCTTTCTTTCTTTCTTCTCTTTTTCTCTGCACAGTTTTACTAATCCGCCATGCTTCCTTCTTTTTCTCTGCAAAGACTCGCTCAGTTTCGTTCTAATATCGCCTTCAAGTGAGTCCGAACCTCTAGCTTCGGAATCTCCGAACCGAGCGGTCACCTGAGCTACGGAAACACTTTTTATTAAAGAAAAAAAAAATGGGAAGTTAATTTTCAAATGTTGGGTTAATTTGCAAATCGCAACAACCACGAGGTGGGTGGGTGAGTGAGTTGACTGTTTTGCGAGTTAAACGGCCGAATGAGACTTATTACAGAATTTGACTGGTTTTTATAGAGAAAGAGTCGGCGGCACGCAATTTATCTATTTTCTCCGTACATTTCACAGAAAAATTATATTTGCGTATATTTTATATTATTTGACAAATATTATGAAAATAAATTAAATATTCTTAATTGACAAATGTTTTCTATTTATTCTTAATTTTCAACATACTCAGTGTAAAACTTCCATAAGTAATATCTACTGTCTTTAGGGTACACCAAATTAAACTATAAGAGTTCGAATATGACACCTCCCGCTTTCTCTTTGAACTATATGAGCTTTGATGAGACTTTTCATTTCAATATAAGAAGAGATTGTTTCTTAAATTATTTTGAATTCTACTTAGATTTGACACGGTTTAAAGAGAATTATATTTTTAGGATTTAAAAAGATTTACTCTCTACATATCTAGTCATTCTATCTGAGTTTCAAATATTGGTGATATTCGATATTTCGGACTTCTAGAGAAATTTATCCATTTTGGGCATAGATTCTTTGTAATTTTTCACTATTAATGTTTTTAGAAGAAATTTATGTCAAAAAAAAAAATTGGACCAAAATGAATCAAAGTTTTTACTCAATGCAAAGCATCAATATTTCTGATGTTTGTCAATAAACTTTATAACTATACTGATAAACTTTAATAGTGAAATATTATCCAACTCTTATTCATAATATATATTACATATAAACTATAGTTGCAAGTTAAGTCGGGTCAAAACAATTTATGCTAATCCAGTCCATAACCAATATTTTAAATCTAGACCTGATATGATCCAAAGAGAACTAAAATACCTCCCTTCTACCAACCGATCCAAACCGAGAAAAATGCCCTAGACCCAGGAACTGGACCCAAAAACCTGACATTTCTATAGATTGCACATAAAACCTCAACTATGGAGACAAAATAAATAAAAAAATATAATAGGTCCAAAAATGAAAAAAAAATTTAATGTCCCATAAAATTTGAAAATAAAGTGAAGTGGTTCAAAATGAAATAAATAAAATATCTTTATATAATTGCATGAAAGAGATAATTGAGATTTATAAAATGTATTTATGTAACTCGTGAGAGTTGATTTGGCGGTCAAGAATCCACATGAGATGTGGGAGATCTTGGGTTCAAGTCACTCTCCATAATGTCATTCGGTTTGTTTGAATAGGGAGATTTGTAGATGCTCCAAAGATTAATCATGTACTCTAAGACACTTGAACACCTTAATTATAAAAATAAAAAAAATATTTATGTAACTAAATATAAAAAAATGTTATATATTATCTTAAAATATTTTGGATCGAGTATCTGAATTTTTTTTTTTTTTAAGTCAAACTCAATCTAAGAAAATCTGATCAAAACTTAGAACCAACCTAACTCCAAATCCAATGTGGATCTAGTTTTTATCCAATGTGACTTGCACCTCTTGCTTTGGATTCTAGTTCAGGTTAATGATTAAAATACTCCTGCCGTCAAAATTATTCACAACATAGAGAGACCAGAATATAATTAAATTTAATCTTATAGAAGCCTTCGAAAATGACTGAACTACCTTGCTTAACATTTAAATCAAAGCAAAGCATGTATAAAGTTGTTGTTTACTCCCCCAAGCAAGGACAAAAAGAAAAGAATAAAAAAAAAAAAACCCTCCACATCACCACCCTACACGTGTCCATGTCTGTTGTGATTTTGCATCCAACCCGTCCATTCAGTTGGTTATTCTATCAAATGGCCCAAAAGTGAAATTGGCCACCAAGTCTTAATCAATTGACTCAACAAACTTTTTGTAGGCTTGTAGGCTAATGACCATGTGGTTGTGAAAATGTGATTTTTGTTTTCATCACAAAGAAAGTCAAGACTTTCACCTCTCTTTAAATAAGAGGTATTGGATAAAACTTTGGATGTATAGAGTCTCTCAAAAGCCATGTCTATCAAATGATTATGGAACTCGAATCTATAACCTAGAACCTCTGGTTCCTGAACAAAAGTATTTGTTAGTTAAACTATCTCGCACGGAATAGATTTGATAATGTCATTTAATTTTAGCGATGCAACTCGGATCAGGTTTTGACCGGACCCGGTTGAGAAATCATGCGGGTCGAGTTGAGAATTTTGGGTCAATGGGTCGGGTCGGGTTGAGAAGATAAAAACCCGTATGAAATCGGGTCGGGTCTGGTTGGGTTGAGGATTTTACAAGCTAATCCGATCCAACCCGGCTAAAATGGGTTCAGAATGCCGATCAGGTTAGAATTCGAGTTGGAATTCGGGTCGGGTCAGATTGTGAAGTTCGGGTTGAGAATTCAAGTCAGGTCGAGTTGGGTTACATATATATCAACTCGATTTCGGGTTGGATTTTAAGAAATCCGACCCGCTCGATCCAAGTTGCAGCCTTATTGAATTTTATGAGCCGTAGATTTGAGGATGTGACAATTTGGCAGTGTCAATGTCAATCAATTTGAAAATTAAATATTTAACTAACCAGCATGATAAAGTTCCCTATAGATGTATATTTGTTGTTATATATAGTTATGGGCTTCATAAATTTAATTTTAGCTTATACATTGGCTAAATATTTGTATATATAGATTACGATTTTCTATATCATCCTCGTCACTGTTGTCATCAAAAGCAAATTCAATTATCTTATTTGTATAATAGTCATTTACTAAATAGGTAAGAATATGATTCATAAATTTTGGATTTAAGAACTCGGCCCATCATAAAAAATGGACCTTTTTTTGGAATCTTATTTGACAGGGTCAAAAGGTACATGAGAAAGAAAAAAAAGTGTTGGAAATGATAGTTTTAATATTAAAATTCAAAGATAGTTTTAACTTACAATTAGCTGATTACACTGTTGACATGAATTCTCCATCATAGATTGAGATGCCAGAAATATAAATCGATTGGCTTGGAAATGAATGATGAATGAATTTGATGTCAATGATCTCAGCCACCTTGATATGGATGGCTCAATGATGATAATAATTATCCAGCCCAGTAAGTACTCTAATTGTAATTTAATTTTTTTCCGAATGTGTCAAAGCTTCTTAGAACACTTAACTAATCTTTAGATCACGTTTAAACCTCTCTACCGACAAACATCATAAAACTCTACAAAGAGTAGCCCTTTGGGCAGAGTGGGAATCGAAGTAAGGACTCTCGCGTGACCATCACTCTAATCTCTTTGAATTTGACTCCAATATTAACTCATGTTAAAACATAAACCTCAAAAGATGTAATGTATTAGTCAATATATACTGTCATAAAAACTTACTCAATGCTATATCGACTGAGTCAAGTTAAAATAGGTCGAATATATCAATATTTTTATTTTAGATGTTTTAGTAAAATAAATATTAAATTTATTATATTGATACAATTATATATCAACCTATGCACACTGTATAATGTCTTTAAATATTGATCAATAATTAAATATAACATTTTTTTTAATCATCAGGACTATTGTAAGTTGCCTTCCATCCCTGGTCCCCTAACTACAACCTTATCCTTGTATAGTATATCAGGAAAAATATGTGTTGAATATAAATTTGTAGTTGGACATTGAGTATGGAAGTATAATTCCAACTTCAAACTTTCAAATTTGTTTGAACTTGTCCACATCATTGGAATGTCAGATACCTTCTAATTTTATATGACATTGGTGAGGTCGATGTAACATTTCAACCCCTAATTCAAAATTTTAAAATCAAAGTATTTTCAAAAGACATACTCTAAAGTTTTTCCCGGGCATTATTATTCAAAGTAGAGGGATGGTATAACATCAAAAGTGCTACCTTCAAGTGGAAATGTTAAAATAATAAAAATATACTACTTTTTTTAGAATTTATGAGAAATAGTAGAAAATTCAGCGTAAAATCCTCACAGGTGATACCCATTGTCTTAAGCTACACCAGGCGAAGTCATGGGGACTTGAACCTGATATATCCTACTCTAAAAAAATAAAAATTATATTTTTTATTAAATATTATATTCAATAGTCGGCCTTAGCATGTGGATTATAGGTCGTTTGAATATTTTCAAAGCAAAACTCAGCATCAAAGCTTATTTTTCTTCATTAAATTTAGATTCAATAAAATCAACATTGAACTGATTATTAAGTTAATGCATTAGTGTCATATAGTTGATAATCACTTGTGATCTTAATTTTTAGCTTACTCCATAATTATATACTTAAAATGATGGAACCTACTGAGTACTAACTTATCAAGTGCAACATGACAAAAATATAACTTCTGCTTTCATAAACTAAGGTATGGGGATAATATGATCCACTATTTATAAGATCATGTGCAACAATATAAAAATGACTTTTTGAGTGAAAAAAAAAAAAAGAGAAATAAAAATGGTAATAATTTTTAGATAATTTGAACTACTTTAGGAATTAGATAGGTCAATTAACATTAAATTAGATAATAGGTTTGGTTTTTTTTTTAAAACATTGATGATGGCAATTTCGTCAAGTGTTGCATCTTCACTGTTTATTTTAAAATTCTTAAATTTCAACAAACTTTGTATTAAAAAAAAAAAAAGTGTAACATTTGTTGATTTTTGAAGAACTTTTTAAAGGAAAATATCTCAAAATGAGCATTTCATTGGGCCAGAAAGTTTTTTTGTTTTTTTTTTTCATTTGTAGTCTTCAAAGATTTCCATGGAAAACAGGCAGACAAAATGACTTCTTTAAGCATGTTTCTACATAACTTCTCATAGAATCATGACAGGAAAGTGGATTTTACAGAATTTTCTTTTCCATGGAAACAGATAAATGTGAAGAGGAGAAAGAAAATCCAAGACAATCTTTAAAATTACGTTAATGTAAAAAAATAAAAATAAAACATAAGATGGTGGTGGTTGTTGCTTGGTAACTTGAAAAAAGGATTATTACTGCAATGACAATAGAACATGAAAATTCCTCCTTTTAAAGCAACAAGTTAGTTATCTGTTGCTTAGATGACCCTAGAATTTGATGGGGCCAGTTGGCTGCATTCTGAGATTATCTCTTCCACCTAATAGATGGGACCCATTAATTGCAATTATCTATTGCCACTAGGAACAATCCTAGCCGTCCAATTATGCTTGTTGAGTACATAGGCCATTGGTTAAGAAGAGGTTGATATATTTAGTATTGGCCGGATGTAAATCATTTCTTTCTTTTTTTACACCTGATGTAAATAGGCCTAAGAAAAGAAGAATTAGCTTAAATATGATGAAAAAACTCAAGACCCCCACCTCTCTGAGTATAAGGGCATTGAGTAGAACACATATGAATGTAGATTCCTCCAAGCCACGAGCATAAGGTGATTAAAGGACTCAAAAGTGAGACCAGGGACGGCCCTGAGATCCTCTAAAATCTCAGGGGCCCTAAGCGGAGTAAGATTTTAGAGGCCCTTTGTGACTGGTATATTAAGAAATTTAAGTGTGGGGGGTCTTAAATGGCGGCCTACGCCACCTATGTCTAAGGTCGGCCATGCGTGAAACCTCTAACTCCTGAGTCAAAGTAACTGCCAATTAAGTCATCGTGTGCAAAGTATTTAGAGGCTATTGATTGGAGCTCATATGAAAATATAAATCGAAACATATCCTATATGGAAGATACCATATGTATTCTATTGAGGGATATGGTCATGTAATATGTTGGCTTGATATGTAATTTTCTTATTTTTTTTGAAAAAATTAAAAAAATGTGTAAATAAAAGTATGCATCAAACTATATTAACCAATACTTATCGCATTGACTGATATGCCAAATCGGTGAGTATTAGCTACCGATCTTAAAAATCTTAGAGGATACTAATTTGATCCATATGAAATTATGTTGTACAGTGATTTTTATAAGTATAGTTAAGATATGCAGAAGGATGCAGGGGTATTATTGTAAAATCACGTGCCACGGTCCTCCAACGTTCGACAAGATTCAAATAAGTGGTTTGGAAGCCGAACCTAGCAGGTTCGGAAATTCGTTTTTTAAAAAAAAAAGGCGGAAGAAGGACCCACGTGGCGCGTCTTTGTGTAGGCCACGCGTCATGAGTTAGGCCGGCATGCTCTTGCAAGGCAGCCGGCCCAATCGAATCGGCTCGCACGTGTGGGACCCTCTCAACTGTGATTACAAACCGGCCAACTTGATCCTCTTTGAAATTCATAGTAGTACGGTAGACCACCGTAACACCCAAAAAGGTACTCCACTTCAAACTCACCAGCACACGTGTAAGAATTTTTGAGCCGTTCGATTGCTGTCCAAATGGGAGTTGACCCATTTTAAGGTCAATGATGGTGGGCCTACTATTTAACTGCCAATTTGTTCAAAAAATTATTTCACCACAGCCCCATTTTCCTTCAATAAGATTATTGAAATGTGGTTTGACCCGACACAGGTTAAAATATCAGTTGATATCTAAGTGTATTCTTCATTGCGTAGTATCAACCATATTTATTTCTTTTATTTTTAAAAAAATGTTTTAACTATTTTTCGAGTTAAATATTATATTGAATATAATTTAAAAAAGTTTAGAAACAAATTCTTTAAGTGTATAAGATAATTTGTCAACTCTACACTTTTAAAAAAAAAAAAATTGAGCATTTTGGAATATTTTCAGCGATTTTATTTATTTATTTTTGCTCTAAAATAATTCTGATTTTGGTGTTTTTGTGAAAAATTTAATGAAATAATATTGAGTGAGCTTATGGAATTGAATGGAGATGTCTTAATGGGATTGATATAGTTTGTATGGTGTTTGTGTAATTCTCTAAGTTTCTTTAATTAATAAAAGATTGATTTTAAGATAATTTTTATTTTGCTATTTAATGTGGAAAATTAATGAAATACTACACAAATATTTATGGAAATAAATGAAGATCTTTTAATGTAATTGATATAGTTTTTAAGATGTTTGTGTGATTTTTCTAATATTTCAATATTTTTATGAAATACAAACTTTTTTACAACAAAAAAATTATGAATTATAATAGAGACTACATATCACTATGAGATACTAGAGAATATGAATTTCATATTTAATTCCTATTTTTAATTTTTTTTAAATATCAACCGCGAATTTTATACCTTGCATTGAAGACCATATGGATCTCAAGGAAATTTAAAACTTAATTGATTGAGTGTGAAATTGAAGCATGTCTCGATAGATAATGAGAGACATCTTTTAAAAATAAGTTTTAAGGGTTACATTGTTGGATATTGTTGGGTCTAACGTAAAAATGATCATATGAATAGTTCTTATATGAAGTTTTACCTTCATCTAATGTTCATATTTCTTAAATTTAAATTTTTAAAAAGTAATGGCCCATACTCATCAAAATTTAAACGCCAATTGATATTCAAATTTTATATACTCTATGTGTTACCCTATCCCTCCCTCTCTTGCAGTCCCACATCGGTGGGAGAGAAAGGAGGGAGTGGGTTTATTAGAAAGCTACCCATGTGTAACTTAGTGTGAGGCCTTTTGAGCCGAGCCACGTGGGCCCAGGCCTAAGAACAAAACCATGCGGGTTCGAGCTTGTGTGCGAGACCCAAAGCGGACAATATCACACTGACTCAAGCCCTAAGCCCTGTGTATTCGGGTCAGGTCGTTACACTATATCTATGTAATCACCTATTAGATAAACTTAAATTTGTAAGACGCACGATCTATCTAATAGTATTAATAGTATGACTTGTTCATATGTCTCTCTAGTTTAACTCTATCACTTAAATGGTAATAAGTGGATAAAAGAGGAAATTCAATTTATCTTATTATCAAAGAGATTTTTACCAAAGGATAAATGCACTTCAATAATAATAAAAAAAATTATCTTCCCCAAAATGGTTATAATTTATGAAGATAAAACATCATGGATTTAAAAATGATGTGGTTAATTTAAATATCAAAGAACATGACTACCCACATGAGGTGTCCATAAAATAGTTCAGTGACCAAAAACCAGCTAAGATGGCATTATGCATTTTAATTACTACAAGCAAAATGGTTGGCTGGTGGCAATGTGGAGGTGGACCTCTTTTAAAAAAAGGCTCAAAAGGAAAGGAGTTTCTTCTTTACAAATAACCACATCTCCTTTCTCTATGTAGTGATCTCTTTCATCTTTTCCTCTAATTTTTTAATTAAGTTAGTGAGATTTTCTAATTAAGACCATCGAATGAATTATGGGTCTTATATATCCGGGTTTTTTAAATAGGTGATTACATTAATCTAAAGTATATAAGATTTCATTATCAATTGATCATTTAAATCATGCTATCTTAATATTTTAAGTTTCAATGAATATAATGTATTTAAAATTTTAAAATCAAGAGATAAGATGTCAAATGGGTTAAGCTTAATACAGATCCTCATCATATAATCATTTTAATATTGCACCATTACACCCATTTAAAAGATAATCTCAATAATAAAAATTTCGTTAAAGTTTTTACTAATTTTTCCTCAGTTTTGTTTTAACTTTTAAGCATTTCAACTCTACCAGCTTTTTACCATTTAAACATTGACATTTGTGTGAAAAGAAAAAGATTCTCTTTCTATTGAAAAGGGTGTGATCCCATCACTGCTCATTTTTACCTCGAGTAGAATTAATAAGGTTCAAATAGGTGGAGTTTGAATTTACTTAACTTGATTAACATTGATAGGAGGCTATCACAACCCGGGCCAGGACTCAGCCATTTTTCTCTTTATCTAACTCAGCTGATATGTTTGTTTCAGACTCAATCCCTATTAAATAATAAATCGAGCTTAATATTTAAAATCTTTCAATATTATCAATTGTATTGATGATAGTTCTAATAAATAATCGTGCTTAAAAGCTTAGGCGCTCTGATGAGTCATGTAAATGGATGAGAGCTATCCTGTGATAAAATAAATGGATAGATGAATTGATTACATAGAGACTATTAAACTATTTAAAATAGGACCTATTGAATCATCCTAACTCATGAGATTTTAGATCAAAATAAATTATTTGATAAATATTTTCACGATTAGTAATCAATCCAATGGCCACGATGCATTGAATGGACATGAATTTACATTGAATCTAAATCTAAAGAGAGTAAAGAGTAGAGAACAGAGAGGTGATCAATCATGAATTGTAAAGGGTCATTTTCAATTGGTGTGAGAAAGGTACCTCTTATTTTAATATTTGATCAAATTTTAATCATATGGAGGATTAATGATTAATACATCTAATTAAGTTCCACTATCACTTGAACCCCTAATTTTTTCTAGAAAAAAAAATAAAAAGAAAAACCATCATCATGTATTCTTGCAACTTGCAAGTGGGTTCTAGCCATTCCCAAGAAATAATTAAACCCTCACCTCAATTCTTTTGGGGTGACATAATTAATATCATGCATCATTTTGTGGTAAATTAATTTTTTTTATTTTGTCTTTCAATTTTCTACAAAATAATATAAAAATATTTATATTAAGAAATACACTGATGTCTAAATTAATTCCTTATATTGTTAAAGAACCATGACCCATGTCACCTTTTTCTTACCCTCGTTGGAAAAGAGATGCCCATAAGTGTCGATGAAAAATTTTAAATTCTGCCTAATCATTTAAGCTTATCTCTCTAAAACCTAAGATTAAAAAATAAAAAAGATGGGATTAGAAAACATTGGATTCTCTTGGAACAAAGAGTTGTGGACCAGGTCACTTTTGGGACCATACATTTTGCAGGAATTGATGAACCATGATTTTACAAAGACCTTTTGGGTTGGACCCCTCCATGCTTCATTTTTCATCATGATCTCACCACATGAAATCAATGGCTCAAAATAACTTGCCTTTGTTAATCATATAATATATCAAGTGTAATGATTCTTTCCCACAAATGCAATTGTTTGGGCCTTGATTAACCCTCTTTTACAGCACACTTATGCCGTCAAAAAATTTAAAATAATATATTTTTGGATTATTTAAGTCATATTTTTAAAAGATACAAAATTTAGTAATTAAAAATACTTTAAAGTATTTAAATTTTGAGGACTATAAAACAATGACTTGATTGATCTAATTAAGTTATTTTGCTAATTGATCATATAATCAAAAAAAGACCTTTCTAATGAGCCTGCCATCACCCTAAATGATTGACCCCGTACCTTAGATAGATGCTATTATGTCCGCACTTGTATGCATATGATCATCACTTAAAATATATACCATACCTCCTTCAACAATACACAAGATTTACTTTTGCCTTAGAAATATCTATACTTGAATATAAAATCCGAAGTCATATCTCTTTCAATGTCAAGAAGTCTCATGTTTATTAAATACTTTAAAAAGAAAAGAAAATCTAATTTCATTAAGGCTATAATCACTATTATGTGAGAAGAGAATAGATTCAGCAGTTAGCTCAAAATAGACCCAAATGATGAGCTAAATTATATATAATTCTCTAATTTTAGTAATTAAGCATAATAGTTGTCCACTTCAAAGCCATTGAGTTGGACAACTCAACTAACCCAAAAGCTCCTTCTAAAAGAACAGTAGTGAGTTGTCTATTGTAGTTGTGTTCCTCATAACTTTAAACCCATCATGTCTCCCTACCATGGTACCATTAATTTATGCATATTTTATGTCTAATATATATTAATATACAAAAAATAAATATAAACACATATTATTACAATTGTTTTAGGGTTTAGATCTAATAATTGCCTGCACCACCAACCTAAGTATTGTATAGAACTAGACTTAATTTTTAATGCAATGGAATGAATCCATTTGTTGGCTGTGAGTTGGATTGCCTCTTTTACTTCAAGTCTTCATTTATATGATGACTTAATTCACTCTAACTCTCTCTCTCCCCCTTATTTTATTCAGCTTAAGGGGCTTTTTAAAAAATTGGGTCTTTTGGATTATATATTTATGGTCCAATAAAACTTATATATGATGTTTATAAAATTTTATCCTAATTAAATAAATAAAATCGTGTTCTTAAAATATTTCAAATATTCAACTTTACCTCATCAAAGAAATTCATTAAACTAAATTTATGGGTATATCAAATTGAACACATCTGTAATTTATAGAGGATAAGTGGGCGTGAGAGAGAGATTCGTTGTAGATATTATAAACGTAAGCATTATAATAACAAAAAAATTATAATTTTTATAAAAAATTACTAATTTTTTTAATTCTAAAACTTGTGTCAAAACCTCATCATAACCTTTTAGACATTGCTGAAAAAAGGGGATTTGTTGATCAAATGCTGAAAATTTTGAAAGCAACAAAAATGCTTATGAAGTAAAATTTGGTTTAGGTTTCTCCTTTTTGTATGAGGGAAATCAGACAAGATTATTTTCATGTGTCTTTAAAAAGGTTAATAGAAATTAGTAGGATCAACCATTTCTCACATAGGTAAGATTAGAGTGCTAAGAATCATTAACAACATAATCAATGACCATAAAATAGTACTTTCAAGTGGTTAGAATTTAGTAACTTAGTTGGAAAGTTGCCACTCTTTTGGGTAATTGTCCTTGTGGCACTGGCACTTCACATGTTAGAAAAGAAAAAAAAAATTCTTGAAAAAATAATAATTATAGGGTGTCAAACACTTCATTGCTTAAGATGTTAATGATGTCATTTTTATACGGTTAATACTAAAAATTAACAACTTCATATCTCAGCCGTTCATCTCATGGGTCCTACAGAGTCACATCGATTAAATGGTTCCAATCTTCCTTTAATGGGTTTTAATGAATTTAGTTGGCATTTTTTTCTTTTAATTTTTTTTATTACCATTAATTTCTTGTCATTAAAGGTTGACTTTTATGGTGTTCTACTCCGGCAGTAATCATTGGATGGTCGGTTAAGATCTAATCAGTACATACGAAGGTGGCCTTTGCCTTCTCTTCGTATTTGATGCAACTCACCTTTTCTAGAACATTCACAAATGTCCAAATTCAGTAGATGGTGCAAAAATAGTATTTTCTTTTATAGGAAAATTGGCATTGATAATGATAAATAAAATACTATTTAAAAAATATTTATTTTTTACTGTAATTGAAAGTCTGTAGTAAGAGTAAAAAATCGTTTGAGCGAATATATTGGCAATTTTCAAATACTGGCGATATATTAATGATATTTGTCTCTCTTCTTCTTTTTTCAAATATTGCCCGTTATTTTTTTCTAATTTTTCTAAATTAAGAAAAAAAAATGAGGTCGATATCGGCCTTTTTAAAAGAAATAAAAAAGTACAATATCAACTGATATATCTTAGATATTTTGTGGGGCCCACTGATATATCACCGAAATTTGATGAGATCGAAGACCGATATTTATTTTTTAAAAAAATCTTTTCCAGTCGATATGGTAATAATCAATACTTAAGTCTCTCCTCAAGTTGCCCATATAGGATACTCCTAATCAATAAAAATGACATTATTGATACTATATAAATCAAAATATCAATCTAAAATGTATTAATTAGAAATTTAATACTTTAAAAGAAATAGATGTCAACCTTGATGACCTAAATTTCAAAAGGAGGAAAAAATCAAAGAGAAGCCAAGTGAACAGTCCAAAACTTAAAATAAATTTCAAACTAGTCACATGCCCAATTTCCATCTGTGTGGACCATCCTCATGTGCATATCTATGTGCATTTTGGTGATTGATTTTGCTTCAAATTATGTATATATTTTTTAATTTACGTGTGAAAAATATCAGTCACAGTCCTACTAAAACTCCTATGAGTGGTACCTTTATAATTATTCTATAAAAAATCATTTCAATTAAATAAATTAAATCATATTTTTTAAGTTTTCAAAATTTATCTCTTTTATTTAGTTTGTAAATTATTAAAACTTTATACAGGTGATTATTTTATTTTGCTTTTTTTTTTTTCTATTCCCATGGGACTGTGACTACTATTGTCGGTCCATCTGTATTATGTATTATTCAAAACTTTCATGTTATCCACCAGCAAAAGTGTGCCATTAGAGCCTAGACTGGACCCTATAATTAGACCCACAAATATTTAAAGCAGCCCAAGTGCAATAGGTCCCAATTGTCATCTATATCCAGATCCATTTGAGTTGAGTATGATACTATGATCCAGGTTTGAATTATTGCCACAATCGGGCCTTAATGGGCTGATATATTTTGATCAATATTTCAGTCATTTTCACCCATTCAAATCTAGGTATTTTATTTATTTTTTAAATGTTCAGCCAAAATTCAGTCTTAAACCTGGTCAATTTCTGCGAAAAATTTGACCTGGCCCAGAATGTCAGAAGTATCAATGTTTCCCAATAAAACAAAATGTACCATATCTGTCCCTTGGATATTGGACAAATATTTCACCATTTCTGATTTTGGCCAAAATTTTAAACCCAAAGCATGATTCTAGGCCATGCTTGGTTTAAAAATTTTATTTCACCGAAAGTTCAGTAAAAAATTAGTGTCAATTTAACCCCAAGGGATTGGTGTGTTGACTAGAAACCCGCATCAGGAAGCAAGATTCCTAAGTTCAAATCCAATCCCACCCCAATGGATCACTCGATGTAATTTTACCCTATCTGTAGATAGAAGAGCTTGCACATGACCCAAGGACTCAGTCATAAAAGTTAAACTTCAGTCCCAATTTCTGTCAAAATTTTGGCCCCAACTGGAAATATTGAAATTTCATGATAAATTGCAATGTACTTGGGCGCTTAGAAATCTGACAAGTATCGGCTGAAATTTCATATTTTAGCCAAAATTCAAAACCTAGGGTGTGATACTAAGCCTTGTTTACATAGGATGATCATTAGAAAAATTGTTTCTTAATAGCTCAACTATCATTTTAACACTTATAACCATACTTAGAAAGTTGAAAACTCTCGAACGAGTCAATCTTAGTTGACTCAACTCAATAAGTTTTATTGAAATTTTTTAATTGAGTTTAAAAACTCATCTGAATTACTTGACTCGTTTGAATATGAGTTTTGGATTTTTGAGCTATGATTATAAAACTCAAATTCACATTTTTTTTATAATTGCAACATTTAGTACTTATCATTTAATAAAGTGAGTAATTCAATATCTTTTTTTTTTTATAATTAAAAAGTTCACTATATGAGAAGTGTGCCCCACTTTTACATAATGAAAACCTGAACTGTAGATCAATCCATTGCATTTTTCTTCTTTTAAGAGAAGAGTCTTGAGGAACATCAAATCCAAATTATGAACTATTGGGTATTATGGATGTTTCCTGAATCCAAACGTTCGATGTTAGATGAATTCTCCATCTAATGATTTTTTTTTTCAAGTCCAGACATCCAAAAGACAAAGTTAAAGGATAAGGGTTGGCTGCATGTTTTCTTTTAGAAAAGGGAGGTAAGATTTTTCTTTCCTTTTTCCCTTTTCTTTTTCTAAAGTTTTAATTGGATAACTTTTGCATCCAAGTCGTTCATATCTTATGTTCTACTATTGATGGGTGGGCCACATCAATCAAATTATGCCATACAATATTAAGTCTGCATTTGTAACTAACAAAACCCATTCTATCCATACATGAGCTTTTGGGGTCCAAACTAAGGAGAAAAAAAAATATATGTTTAATATAAAAAAATATCGCTCGATATTTTTCGACTCTCTAACTAGGAAAGTAAATAGGCAAACAGTTGAAAGCAAGCCAAAGGAAGAGATTCTCAGCTTTCTCTTTTATCCAAGCATTACTATTCTTCCCTTTCTTTTGTTGACTCTTCACTTGTTTTTCCTGATCTAAACACAGCCTTAAAGCCCCGTTTGCCATTTTGATTGGCACTATTTTCAAATAGTAGTCTTAATTGGAAAAACAATGGCCTGCATAGTCGTTCACTTATAATGTTAGTTCTACTTTTTTATGGCATTACTTATTCCTACCAGGAAGGAGGAATTTGTTTATATTCCAAATGACAAAAATAGATATCATTCTCTTTTGTTAACAAACAAGCCTATCACATCATTCTCAATCAATCATAATATAGCCATCATAAGTAAAATCCAATAGGGATGTGTTTAACAAGTAATCATTCTTTCATTTGGTAATACCATATTTAATATGTAGCATTACTACTTACATTGAATGCAAAATGTCAACAGCTAAATGTCAAATGATGATGTACTGACACAAACGATCCAAGAGGGTTGATCAAAACAACTGGCCTTTTACTGAGGAGAAAGCCCTTCTCTCTTTTCAGGCAAAGGACAAAAACACCCTTCAATAATTTATGATGCAACAGACTGCTGTAATTTCCATAATGGACAATTTGGTAAATTTACTTAAAAAAGGACAAGAAGGATCAAATGTTCAAATCAATCCCCTTGATCAAATGAAAATATAGAATAAAGGGGTAACTGGCCTGTTTTTGGGTTTGGGGCGTCTCAACATCTCAGTTGCCTCATGAATGGGTTTGATCTCACCAGTGATTAATGAACTTTGCATTATCAGTGATTTGCTTCCACCAGAGTCAATGCATTTGATACTATCAAATGTGATCATACTATTAAAAACAATCGTCCATCTCTGTCTTTGTTGCCATCATAATCACCATTACCATAAACATTACAACTTTGATCATGGAGGAGACCATTATACTTTGTTCCCCATGTTACACACTGCAAAATCCATTTGGATGCCAATTATCAGTTTAACGTACAGAAATACAATCATTGAAGGTGTATCACCTCAACAATTAAGATATACAAATCCAATCATGAATTTGAGTTGGCAAAGTACAAATATTAGCAAGGAGGCTGGCAATGTTGTGATGCCTCCAGATGAATGGGTGATGCTGCTGCATACAGCAGAAACAGCTCCATAACGACTCCTTCCCTTCGAAGGCTACAACTTCGTATGGAATCAAATTAAATGTCACAATGTATGAGGCTGTGACTCGGGAGGAAATACAGCAACAAGAAATCTATGAATCATCTCAAAACTAGTGAATGTAATGACAGCAGCAGGAGTTGTCCTGATCAAATTGGTTGCACACCCACGGTAAAAGCCACGGATACCGTCCTTTTGGAATACTTTCTTGACACAATCAATCACACCAGTATACCGCTTCTCAGAATAGTGCCCTTGTTCTTGAAGCCTTGACCGCACCACCTGTAAATAGAAGGGTATTATGAGAAAATAACTGAACAAATTCACATTTAAGTCACGTTTTCTTTGTGGTTGGAATATGTTGTTAATCTAGTGATGATCCAAGGAACCAAATCTTACCCTAACCTAATTAATGTAACTCTTTTTTTGAAAGGTCTAATTAATGTAACTCTTGATGTCAATGTCTTCAACTTTATACCCAATTTAAGTGTTTCTTTTATCTATTAACCGTTCATTTCGTACTGTTAGATCGATTTCTAGATATTTTAATTTAAATCAAAATTTCTAATATTGTTTCATTTGATTGGAGTAGAATCGCTAGAAACATGTCATATTTTCAAATTTTTATTTCCAAATGATGACACTTCTATTTTTTAAACTATTCAGATTCTTAAAATAAGACTCACCCATATATCTTAGACCATGAAAATGGATTTGGTTGAAAAGGATTATACTTGGATGGAGGGCTTATAAAAAAAATCATCATGAATGGATCATTCTAACAATGGTTTGGAGGCCACAAAGATTAACAAACCATAAAATTGGATTAACGATTTGAATTATCCACCTAAGAACCATCCAAATAGGGTTCGTAGAACTTCAAACGATAGGTCTCCATGAGAAACTTAAGAGGTAGGATGTTCTTCTGAGTTCTCCTACTCTAAGGAGAATCCCCCGCTTTAGTTTCTCCTCGTCCAAGCACAGCCCCACATGTCTTGCAATTGGGATATATGGGGCTCATTGACATGGATTTAACCACGACCCCTCGAGAGAGAGAGAGAGAGACCATTGTCACCACACACGCACATACACAATAAGAGGTACCAGGATAGGAATGATCTAACTGTCCAACTAACAGAGCCAAGAGAGATACAAAAAGGGCTTATTAGGACATACTGTCAATTACTCAATCCTGATGCATGAATTATAGGACACACTAAACGCAGTATAGTTCCAAAGAACAACTTACCATAAAATATCTTTTCAAAGAAGAAAAGTGGTCAATCATTATGCATTACCTCGTGAGGATAAGTTAATGTCGAAGCAGCTACCTTAGAAACAGACGAGGCAACAGCAACATCACTGGCGCTAAGTGCATCAATGGTGGTGTTATCTGAAAAGAATATATGAGATCAAGTAGGATATATAGTTTTGAAAAGGCCAAGATGAAAAAAAAAGGAAGGGTAAATAGAAATGGTCACCTCGCTTGGCCAGGTGGTGCTTAATCTTTTCATAAGCAGGGAATTGGATGGCAACATGGCTGATTCCAGCCAATGCAGGCACCAGGCCACTGTTCCAAACATAAAATTAGCATCTAAATGAGGTATTTTTGAAGTTTCAACTCTAGATATTTTTATAATACATAAAAGAATTCTTTTATATATGGTGGGCTACCTGTATAATCCACGAATACCTTCTTCGTGGGCTATTCTCCTCAAGGCAGATAGGGTATTCCTATATGGCACAATTCCCACTCTCATTCCTTGGGTCTAGAAAGAGAAACAAAAGTTGATAAATAGAAACAAATAACATTTATCAACAACTAGAATTTAATAATAAAGCAATTTTATCTGATCATGTCAGGCCTTATATAAATCCATGTGTACATAATGTTGATCGGACCATCCCATGGCGGGATGATCCTTCACCACGAGAGAGAGAGAGAGAGAGAGAGAGAGAGAGAGAGAGAGAGAGAGAGAGAGAGAGAGGCTTAGCTGCGATAGGATATTATTACCACAAATAATACATCTCCTCCCAACACCATATGTGATCCAAAAATAGGTGGTGGAACAAGATGCAACATATATTACCTGCATCATTGAAATTAGCAATATACTCATGTTTTAGACACTTCTCCATGTTCAACTCTATGCAGATTCTTCTAGTACTTTTAGGACTCCATGGAATCCCCTGGATCTAGTTGAGGAGCCCAACCAAATGGGGCCCACCATGGCCCCAATCACACCCCTTCCCCAGTCGCACTCACCTAATCACCATGAATTGGATGGATCCTTGCCCAATTACCTCAATCTAAGTTAAACAACATGTTGATCTAACTATATGAATTTCCACCACTGGATAAAATTAAATCTTTGGGACCTTAAAAAACATGTCTTCACTTAGCCGATCAAGTTAATTTTTTGTATGCACATTACTCAACCAAAGACCTTTCCAACCAATCCATCTATATAGGCCCTCATGGGCTCTATAAATCTCAAAATCCTGATCATAAGAATTCACCCCACCCAAGAAAAGTAACACTTATCAAATGAAGGCCATAGAAAAAGTAAGTATACTACAACCAGCATAATTGGAGCAGTAGATCATCCAAAACGTGACCAAATGGAATCCTCTTATATAAGAGGAGAGTTCTGTTATTTTATTTACCTTGTACTTTTTATTGTTTTAAGGACAAATTTTTGAGACCTATCATTTTTAAGAGGAGAATTTTTGTTATATTACAGTCTTAAACAACTTCTACATCCACAGCATCAAGGCAACACAAAACAGAAAAGAGTCGGATTTTTTTTAGAGAACAATTTTTTATAAGCATAATTATAATGAATAAGGATCGGAAAGAACAGCTATGCTATATCTATAGCGTTGCAATTGTATACTGAAAAACCCATGAAAAAGAGTACCCCAATGCCCCAAGTAAAGATAAAAACCCTCAACACAACTCAATCCTCCATTAATGCGCCCATTACCCATTATGCAATCCCTTAACATACGCTATAGAGCATTTTGACAAGGAATGATATGAATCTTCCACTTATGGGCAAGCAACAACTTTAACATTCCAACATTGAGGATAAAGCTTGGAGAAAATGATGAATTAAAACATAGCATGGTAATTTAATGGGATAAATTAGAACATCCAAACGAGCCAGAATTTTGAGTTATTCTTATCATAAACACATAATATTTCGCACTAGTAGTAGAGATTAGAGATCATCATGAAGGGTTTCGTCTACCTGAAACCTTGTCTTAACCACCCAAAGTGGATTTGTGGCAATGGTTGTTGCAGCTCCAGCACCAGAAGCAGCTACCATGTTGGCACCTATTGAAAGTTGGTGGTCGCCTTCTGCAAAATTTTCAATTTCTAACAAATTTGAGGATGTACAGTAATACAACCTCTCATACAGATTCAAACACTTGAGCTCACAAGAGTAGCAAGATGGAAACAAATACGAAGAACCAATGGTCCTTTGTTTTATTGACGACCAGGGTCAATGAATGACAAGTTGTGAAATTCACCTTCTGAATAAAACAAGCTCTTCAGTTGCTCATATATTGTGAAATACACCTGCACATTTGGTGAGACTAAATCATGCAAAGCACAAAATTTTGTCAAGAATTCTTGTATAATAATAAACAAATGACAAAAACTTTTAAAAAATGCAAGAGTGTATTAAATTCAGTTCCATCACATTCAATTGTAGTCCTGCACATAATTGTGCTCTTCAAGTTGAATATATATGGATGAAACACACGTCTCAAAAAAAAAAATTTGTGATACAAAAGGTGCACATCGCTGCCCAAAGTATTCAAATGTGCAGTGAAAAGAAGAAAAAAAGTGAAAGGATGTTCAGGACAAAAATATGGTTCAACTGACCACCAGTAGGGCCAACATTTGCCAAAACATTCATCCCAAAACTAATGATCCTAATGGTAAGAAGGTCTATTTTACTTAATTATAATAATTAAATAACCAGTAGAAAGTACTGTAATTGTCATTGTCTTCTATCTCTATAAAATTTAAAAAGTAATCATCATCACTGATCGTATCCTTCACGTTCATTTAAGGAAATATAGATTGTATCCAACACGCTCATCTATCAAAATATAGAATTTTCTGAGCAAAAAGAAATCACGATAGACTAAGAAGGACTCCATAAATAAGTACAAGAATGAGATATGTGGGGACTCACAGCCCAATTTGGAAGCAATGCTAAAACAGTTGGTGAAAGCCCACGATACATGCCACGAATACCCTCTTTCTTGACAATCTGCTCCAAACTGCCAACTATGAGACTGCCTGGTTACACATAATGAATTAAACATTACACAGTTAGGACTTTCAAACATTAAATCCAAAACTAAGATAACTTATATCTTTGAGCACATTAAAAATATAATTATAAATCTATCAAACCACAATTTAAATTGAAGTGGCATCCTTAGTGTGGCTATTAATGCACTGCTGGTGCTTATTTTATTTGGTGATATAGTAAAATTTTCACCTATCTGTCTATCTTCTTAGTCAATTTCTTTGTCTAAGGAACAGAATGCTCTCTTTTAGAAGTAGTCCCATCCTAACGACATTATCAGAGTGACCGCTCAAAAAAAAAAACTACATTGTCAGAATGGTTTCTTCATGCATTTTGTTTCCTGCTGTGCTCAGCCAGTTCAATCACGTTATTGCAGATGTGTGACAGAGGGTGCTAAGGAATGAGGAGAGGCATTTTATGTAGATATACCACAGTTTGACAAGGAAGGCAGATGCAATGGGCATTATAAAAAAAATGGCATGAGGGCACTGGATGTAATCAAATTTCTGTCCATTGTAAAGGAGGTAGGAACCTCTCTTAAATTTTACATGTGTCAGTTCCTGGTGTCTATCAAGGATTCAAGAGATGCAAATTCCGTAGACAATCCTATTGCTGAAGAAAGCATTGAGAGAGTAATTGTGTCTCTTTTTGAAGCTTAGCCTTTTGAATTGTTTCTATCCTTTTCAATCAAAATTTTTATTATCATCGATTCACAGAGATCACCAAGATATTTCATTTCTCCCTCTTTGTTACATCAATGTCAAGCTATCCATCTCATTCAGTTCACACATTGCAGGGTGTTGCATAAACAGATTGCACTTCACGTTACTCAAGTAGGGGATCAGCATTGACTGGATCAAGGAATGGATATCAGGCATGCAATGGAGACACGAACACAACTTTCTATTTCTATAACATGGGTATCCCCGACCTGCATAGAAGGTGAGACAAATCCCACGGATATCGAACACCACTAATTCGGTTCAAGAAATTCAACTCACAAGTCAACGGATATGAAAATAATAATAATAAAGATAAGTTCATAAAAGCCGGCAGCGAATTGACAGAACACTCCATACTATTATTTTATGAACCAAAATAACTAGATATCTGCTGCATTTAGAAGTTGAAAAATAAAAAAAGGAGTACTGCTAATACATCCATGCTTCCCATTGCATCAATCGATTGCTCCATTTGGAAAGGGACGCATTTTATTGGCAAATAATCATTTTAACCAAAGATCAATATGAATTAAACCGATTCTGTTTGATGGCTATTTCCAGCAAAATACTTTCCTTTCCATGCATCCAAATAAGCCTGATCATAAAAGCATCATCAAGAAACCTCCAAAATCTCAAACTGCAACAGGAAGATCCAACTCAAACAAATGCAAGCCTCAAAAAGTCTTGAAATTGATCTCTATGCAAAAAGTTGGATCATATTGTTGGGATCACACAAGGTACAGATAAAAACAGCGCCATAAAATAGTGAATTTTGATGATGTCATAATTTCACTCAATTGGCAAACAACCTAGTGAAAAATTCAAAATCTTCTTCAAAATTTCTGCATTACAAATGAAACCATACAAGAGCAAAACAGAAAACTGGGAAAAGAGAAGAAACCTCTGATGCTTCCATTACTAAGAGTCGGCAGTCCATGGACCTGAAATCTTGTCTTGATAACATCCAAAGGGCAAACAAATGTGGCAGCAATAACACCTACAATTATAAAAAAATATGAGCAAAAACATAAAATTAATTATTTAAAAAGAAACACAAACTGGATTGAACCAAGTCAAGTAAAAAAAGAGAGGCTCCAATTGAATGTAAAGAAAGCAGAGTGCTTTCTTAGAAAATAACCATATTTAACAAAAAATGGAGATTGGTCGAACCATTCTAGTTTAAAAAATTGATTAATTTCCAGGAAAACACTTTCTTTCCATGAACCATCGCTCTATTTGGATGCATGGAAAAACAGAACATTCTCAGAAAATAACCATTTTTAACCAAAGTAGAGTACTTTCTTGGAAACAACCATTTTAAACTGAAAACAGAAATGGGTTTGACCAAAACTAAAACAGTGATGAATTTAACCAAACTTCAGTTGAAAGAGTTCATTTTCCAGGAAAGTACCTACCTTTCCAAGGATCCAAACAGAGAGAAAGGAAAAGGAGAGAGCAATTTCTTTGAAAATAACCATTTTTAACTAAAACTGAAACGGGTCTAACCATTTTGGTTAATTATGAGGAAAGCACTTCCTTTCCATGCATCATGGTTCCGTTTATATGCATGAAATGAAGACAACTTTCTTCGAAAATAATCACTTTCAACCAAAGTAGAGCACAGTAGCTTGAAATTTACCACTTTCAACTAAAAAAAATTGAGTTTGACAAACTTTTGATAAAATGGGTTATTTTCCAGGAAAGTACCTGACTTTCCAAGAATTCAAACGGAGAGAAAGGAAAAGGAGGGTGGAAAGAGGAATACCAGCCATAGCTCCAGCGCCGGCATTGCAGAGAAGTCCTCTGGTATTAGGGGCATGAGATTCGGCGGCCATTGATGGACGAATCGGATCGCAGAGACGGATAAGAGATGGAATTTCGGAAGATATCTAGGGCTTCCTCTCTCGAGAGGGATATCGCAGCAAACCAGGGTCGCATGGCAAGGAAAGGATTGGACTGCGATTTTGTTTAGAATCGAGAAGAAGAAATCGATCAGAGCGAGAAGGGAAAAATGAAACAGAAGAAAGAGAGGTGTTAGTAAGTGGAATTATGGTTTAGAAGATCGGATTCTTTCATCGCTGTGGCAAAATAGATCAGAAATATGTGTAATCGCTTCGACTCTTTCTCTCTCTCTTCTTAGGTTTTGACGAATTCGGTGACCCCAAAAAATTGGATCCGTTTGGAGAGAAAAAATATTTTATAAAATTATTATTAGTTTAAACTTCATTGATAAATATCATTTAATTTATAAATATTCATCATCATAGTTGACCCATACAACGTAAACAGATTTAAATAGAATCCAAATCCGAATTTGAAACGAAAACACTTGCGACCAATCAATGGGACAAAAGTAAGCCCACCTATTCATTAATGCAGACCATCTCACCCACCTCTTTGTCTCACCAAGTGAGAACTCCAATTTTTAATGAATGAAAAATTAATTAATTACTAAATATATATAAATAATATCATCATTATTCGATTTAATCTATTTCAATTCAATTGTCCGATTACAATACATTCAAAACTATTTATTAATAATTTTTAGACTCTTGATAATTATAGATTTAATTTTGAAGGCAACATTCTTCTACCAATCCCAATGTAGTTGGTTATCACGTGAGTCCGTAGGATGTCATTTTAAGCTAATTTTATATTGTTGAGATAAATAATTTAGAAAATAATGATAATTAAAAAGATAATATTTATGTACACGAGTAATATCAACTAAGGGAAATAGCTTCTTGTATTTTAATATGTGCATTTTTTATTCAAATTATTGTTATTTTCTCTTACGTGCTTCTTATTTTTATAAAAATAGAAGTTAAATATTTATTTTAAAATTTGAATATACATTTAATTCAAGCTAATATTAGTAGACTCCTTTTCAATATTAAATAAAATAACATTATTAATTAAAATTTATATTTAAATTTTAAATTTCAATAGATTTTTTCTTCACTCATCACTTGAAGTCTCTTAAACAGCAATTGTGGGTTCCTCCACTCACAAGTAGGTTTTGTAATTTATATTCTTTTGCCAACATCAACTCATATAATGTATAATTAACTTTTTTTTGTTACGATCAAGGTGTTTAGATGTCTCGACTAATCCTTAGGCATTGAAAACCTCTTAATCCACAAGCATATTTTTATAAATACCCTTTTTATTGACTCTAGTCAATTCAAATGTTCCACATAATTTATTTCATAATTTGTTGTATTTTATATTTGATGACCATGTAAGTGAGCGGATTTGTCCAGGTTTGAGATAAATGATTGAACCAGATCCTATAAACAGTCGTAGTCAAAATCATTAGATATATTTAAGAATCATCAAGAAAAGGATACTTGGTAAATTTGACCACTAAAATTAAATATATAAAAATTGATTTTTAAGTTCGATTTTAGTTCACTCGTATCTCGTATCTCATCATATCTACTTTCAATATGAATATATTAATTTTTAATGTTCTCTCATGGGGGGCTTCAGTTTTAGTGTTTTTCCAACTGAATGGATTCATACTTTAATATGCAAAGGCCTACGAGCTTCAGTTGGAGTTTGGATTTTTATAAATATAAATGGGCTCATGCAACCATAGAACATATCCCTGATCGGACCCTGCTTGTGAACACCCTTATAGAAAAGTAAGAAATACTGAATTGCAATTTCGTTTCAAATTTGAAGTTCATCTAATTATTGCAATTGATTAATATATCTCAATAAATTCAAATTATATAATTAAACTTTTAGATTTAATGGTCAGGTGACTAAATCATGGGTCTAAAATATGTTTTGTCATATCAATATTTCAAATACACATCGGCCTAATACTTATGGAAATTAGTGACCCTACTAAAATAATTTCCCATATATGGACCTGCAAAACATATTTCCTCTAATATCATAGGCACTAAGAACCACCCATTTTTTAATATCTCTATCTTGTAAAAATCTCAGTTGAGTCTGAGTGGGTGAAAGTTATTTCTCAAAAAAGTAAAAATATGATATAAAATTCAATCTAATTCTAACTCTGAAGTCATCGCTGATCAAAAGAGTGTTATTAAAAAAATTATTATTACTTATAACCAATCTAATATAAATTTGAGTCTAATTCTGATAAATGATCATTCTTGGATTTTATAATTTAATAAATTATAATTTAATAAATTTAATGGTCATCTTAACTCAGAAAAACTCTTTTAAAAGACTCGAATTTTTCAAATTTCTCACTTTGTCTTTTTCCATCATATAAATAGATTTACTTTTCAGTAAATCGATTCGCCTGCTCGATGCACCGATAAATAAATCAATTCACTTAAAAATAAAAAGAATCAAAATCTGTGTACCCATGAATAAATTGATTCACTGTTCAATGAAGTAATTTATACGAAAAGATGGAGATAAAGGAAGAAGTTCATTAAAATTCCAATCTCCTAAAAAAGTATACCATTGGCAACTTTAAAATAATAATAATGAAAAGTAAGATTTTTTTAATCGAAAAGTCAATTTTCCTGCCTTCCGCCGCAGTCTGTAAATTCGACTTTTGCGTCTGTAAATTCTAGATGTGATGTATTGGCCATATAAAAATAAAACGTGCTCACAGATAAATACTATAATAAATAGGCTGCTTACTACGCACATGTTTAAATTTATAGTAATTCTATAATTATAAAGGTCAAACACGTTACACATTGTCACTATTTTAGGGGTGGTGATGGGTGTGTTGATAAAGATTTTTAAATAAATAATTAATAAAAAATTATTTTAATTAAATCAATTAATTGATACCTTTTTAGATTCTTTAAAATCTGCTTAGAATAATATTTTTATTTTGCAGTTTTTTAAAAATTGACTTGATTAATTCAGAAAAGATAACTATCGGTTATTTTTAAACAAAGATATTTTCACATGGCCCATCATCACTTTATTAGGTAGCCTATGGCTAAATTGTAGGAAGACAGATAACGTGACAAGTTTTAGGTTAGAGATATGTATACTTTTCAAATGTTAAACATATTATGGATGGGACGGATAAAAAGATTGAATAGATGATATCATATACCTTGGATAGCAATTTTTTCACGGATGTTCTGTATTATTTGATAAGGGTTTTATTTTATTGTTCATTATATATTTCACCTGTTGATTTTAGTGATTCGATTTGTTGTTCTATATGAAAAAACATTTTCATTTAAATAAATTTCAATGATCCAATCAGTGATCCAATTTCTGATATTTTTTGTTTAAAAAAAAAATTGGTACAACATGGCAAGAATAAAGTGGGAAATCCACGAAATCCCGTATCAAGTTACACAAAATATCCGTGGGAGGATTGCTATCCAAAATTCTTTCATCCAATCACTATGGCTGAGTTTGATTTGGGGGTAAAGGGGGTGATGGGTGATAAACCTCTATTACCATTGTTTGATAATTGGAAGGTCGTGGAATAACACCCCTCTTTATCCCCTTTTTTCTCACTTGTTGAATACCCTTTCCCTACAAAGGGTATTTAAAATCCTTACTCCTAAACGCACCCACTGAAAAATTACCCTCTATCCAAACGCAACCTATATGTTTATAAAAAATAATTACTTCTAATTAGAATTGGAGAAACAAAGGACTCAAGCTTTGAAAGTACATGTTTAAATATAGAGAAATAAGTATAGAAAGCCAAGCTAGTGCTGCTGTTGGTCATGGAGTGAAGGTAAACATTTAGGAATACAAATGACTTCCTAAAAAAGAGAAATTAAAGACAAAATTTAAAGGGAGAGAGTCTCAAAAGGGAAAGATCAGATGACAAATAGAAGTAATGGTTATCCACCCTGGACCCTAAATGTAATAAACCAAATATGGACAAACATATTGTGATATTTAGAATTCCCATGGGCCAAAACTCCAAAAGGATCTCAAATGTTGGAAGAAGTCTCAAAATGGCATCTACTTAAGACATACCTAAGTAGTAAATAAAGTTCTTATGCTCCTCGCCTCTCTTAAAAATATTTGAAAAACCAATAGCTAGGGAAAAAATCACATTTTATATGGAAGGTTGTTAAAAATCATCTATCAGTAAAATAAAATAAAAAATCTTTAAATTTTATCAAGAGTTTACACCTCAGAAAGTCAGACTCGTTAGTCGATTCTCACTTAATCTCAGAATGCCACTCTTCATAGAGTTATTCACTGTGTGTAAGTAAGAAGGTTTGCACATACTCAAAAAATTAGTCGGGTGCTCTTTGTTAAAAAAAAAAATCTCAGTAAATGCTAAATGTCTAAGGTGGGACTTAGAAAGTTGTATTCCATCAATTTTTTGAACATCGTGTTTTAAAAAAGTTTGAAATTTTGTCATTTTCAACTTATTTTTTCCAATATTTTATACAACGTGAACAAATAGATTTGGATTTGATTGTTGTTCAGATGATTAATATTTAATCAACTTTTAAATATGGAAAATTTGGAAAAAAGAAATGCGTTTTTTTTTCTCAACAAAGCATTAATAGTCCTATGCAAAAATGGGAGTAAATGAATGGATATAAGTGGAGTAAGCTTACCAGCTATGCATTGATATTGATATGTTTATAAATTAATAAAATTAAATGAGGATGGTAAAAAAATGAGATAGAAAATTATTCGAAATATAAAATTATACTTTTATATATTGAATTTGAACCATAACTTTCAATTTCATGGATATATTATGTATTTATCGTGAAGATCTCATAATTATATCATTGAATATCGTGATATTTTTATTCTTTAAGACATTTCAAAGAAGTAAATGTGATAATTTAAAAATTTGCAAATCAATGTGATAATCCAAAGTAAATGCAAATAATGGTGATGATGATAAAAAATATTTAAGCATCTTAGTAATGGAGTTGTTTCCTTTAAAAAAAAATCAGTATGAATAATTACAAATTAAAGAAATGGTAAGTTTTTCTACCGTTAGGTAGCCAACTTTTAGAAAATAGAAATACTTTCAAATTAAAGATTATTGTAGGATGGATAGAGGAGGGAAAAAATAAAATAATTATAAGTTATAAATTAAAGTAGAGAGATTTTGAATATTGGCAAAAAAAATAGATATTGAGAGGGTCACATATTTGAACAATTTTTTATGCTATTTTTATTAATACTTTGGTTTATTTTAAGAACTAGAGGCCCAAATTTTGATACTTCTATGCCTAGCTCTAGTGGAGATTCAGTCTGGATATGGAAAGACAAGCGGGGAAGAAGAGAATAAAATTGATACATTAATAAGTTCTCCTAATACGGTTTCTATTAGCACTTTGATATGCTTTAAGGGGGCAAGTCCTCCGGGTGCAACTCGGGTCGGGTAAAACTTAGACTCGTCTAAAATAAAACGAAATGAATTAGGGTTAGATCGAGAATAATAGATTCTAAGGCAGGCCCGAGTCTAACAAGTAAGAATCCGCAAGAACCTCTGGTTGTATTGGGTTAAATAAATACAACTTGATATTCTTAGGTTGCGTTTGAATGATATGAAAGTTTTGTAGGGGTTTTTCATGTGTCAAAGGAATTTTCTCGAGTAGGGGTTTTTTTTTTGTAAATAGATTGTCCTATATTTGTTTGGTAACTAAAGAAGAAAATATACGAGAACATAATTTTTTTGAAAATAAAAAAAAATATTTAGTAGAGCAATTTTACTTTGTTGTTAATTTCACGATAATTGTCTTGATGTGTCTGTCTAATGAAAAATAAAATTTATTTTTGACACAAACATAATTATTAATAACATACAGCAAATAAAAACTCAATTCGAACCCCTATAGCCTTACTTGGTGTACCCTAAGTGCAATGGGTATCATTCATAGGAGTTTTACGCTGGATTTTCTGTAGTTTCCCACATGTAAATCCAAAAAAAAATAAGAATACAACTATCCATCTTATGAAAGAAAAATTATATTGGTCTCTAAATAGTTTCATTTACTCATTGTTAATTTTACTTTGTTGTTAATTTCACGATAACTGTCTTGATGTGTCTGTGTAATGAAAAAATAAAATGTATTTTTGACACAAACATAATTATTAATAACACACAGCAAATAAAAACTCAGTTCGAACCCCCATGGTCTTACATGGTGTACACTAAGAGCAGTGGGTATCACTCGTAGGGGCTTTACGCTGAGTATCTTGCTGTTTCCCACACGTAAATTTAAAATAAAAAATAAAAAAATAACTATCCATCTTATGAAAGAAAAATTATATTGGTCTCTAAATAGTTTCATTTACTCATTGTTACGAACAATTATTCAAATTAATAGATAAATATAATATTTATCAAACTCATTTCTCATGTTAAATAAAACAAAACATTTGGATCTATTAATAGAAAGAAAATTCAGTTCTTTACCACATTTTAAGCTTTTTTATATAAATTACAAAAATATCTAATTTACATAACAATCACAAAATTTCTAATTCTAAAGAAGAAATTTAAATTAATAATTTATTTAATGATTTTTTATTTTTATACAAGAAAATTAAATTTTTTAGATGTATAGAGTTGTATATATATAGATGAAAATATTTTCTACTAAAACTCAAAATTCGAATTTACTTAAATTCTGAGTTGATAAGATCACTGAGAGATGAGAGAAATATAAATTTCTTTTCTACGAGAAAGTCAAAATGAAGATGGAGAGAATAAAAAAATGAAACATAATGGATTCTAATATATTTTTTTTCACAAACAACTATTAAACAGAAAAAAAAAAAAATCTTCCTTTTTATAATATTTCTTTTGCCCATTGCCCATCGCCCATTGCCCATTGGTCATTCCGTTCTTTTTTACTTTCCCAATGTACTTTCCTTTTCGTTTCTGTCGTAGATTGCAGAATCCCATAAAGATCTTTCATAGATACACGAGCAAGGCATGCTGAAGAAGATGGGTTATTGCTCCATCCACCTGCATACAGAAGCCCTACATTTTAATGGTAGAAATCCAATTTTTTTCTAATTTAAAATATTTTAATTTTTCTGAGTTGGGTCTTAAGTTTTCGACTATATTTTGCTTATATTTTGAATAATTTGATTATCTCAAATTTGATCAGTTATATTTTAAATAATTTGAATGTCTCAAATAATATCAGTTCTACAATAAAATTAATTTGATTTGACTTAATTGTACTCTATAAAACTCAAATTTTATACTTTCTAATCTGCTTCTAGTTTAGTTAAGCAAAACTTTTATAATTTTCAACTTACAGTTGAGTTTTTATTTTTAATCAATTCGAAAAAAAGACTATCTAAAACTTCTCATTTAAAAATATTTATCATTAAAATGCAGAGTGGGTTACATATTTTCTAATAAAATACATAAATGATAACAATAAATAAAGTTCGAATATCATTTGATTATTTTAATTTTAAAAATTTAAAATTTAAAAATTTAACTATTATAAATTAACTTGTAAAATGTTGTAATTGAATTTAAGAGTATCTTTTAAATTTGGCGTTTCTCAATTCACCTTCCAATCACGTGGGCCTTTAATAATAGTAAAGTAGAGAGTGCACTAGTATCTCTGGTATCTCTCAATATATTATTTTGATTTTCCTTTACAAAGACTAGCTGTAAGAATTTTGGACACTTATTTTAAATAAGGAGATTGTATATTTATTATGGAATGAGATTTATTTTAATTTGATCAATATAATTATAAAGTTGTTATTATCCAATAGAACTCAAATTTGTCATTTATCCTTCTCCACATATTTTAACCTGAGGAGTACCAATTTTTTTCGTTCCCGCGGTGTATATTACCAATGGGCGTTGCTCTCCAAAACCATGAGTCGGCGTATATATAGAAAACCAGAAAAACCAGCCAAGTACGAAACTTCTCTCGGAAATTTCTTAATTCCTTTTCCAATCAATGCCCGACTCCAATAACTCCAGTAAATCTCTTTCCTTAAAATCCCAACCTCGAGTTTAGTACAAATTTCTTTTCAAGATTCATTCTTGTTTATAGATTTGATTTTTTTGGGATTCTAGGGTTTCATTTTTTCGATTTTCTAGGGTTTTTGATGGGGAGAAGAGGGAGATTTGCTGACGGAAATGGAACCAAGAAGAGAAAGAAAATTCGATCCACAGAGAAGATCTCGGACGGTTCTGACGAGGATTATGTGGTGGGGGATGACGAATCTGACGACGATAATTCGGAGGAGGAGTATTGCGCTTCTTCTTCTCAGGAATTTTCTGAAGAGAGCTTTGATTTTGATTCCCTTGCAACAAGTTGCAGTGGTGGAAGCTCCAGTGAGGGCCGGAAAGTCGTCCGACCAAAACGCAGAAAGGGATTTACTGGCTGGAGGAAAATTGGGACCAAACAGAAGAAATGTAGGGTTTCTAGGGTTTTGGATGATAGCGATGGAGGTGACGATGATGAAGATGGGGATGAGGAATTCATGCCGGATGCAGATGATTGCTTGGACGACGAAGAAGAAAATTGGGTTACAATAAAGAAAAGGGTGCCAAACCAGGTTGCTCGGAGAAAAGGGCCTCCCAAGGGCAGAAAAATGAATCGGAAATTGAAGAAGAATACCAAAAAGAAGAAGAAGAATGCATCGAATAAGAGACTGGTGAAATCGGATTTGAAAGTGCTGAGCTCTGATGATGATTTTGTTGTTGAGGATACAGTTGTGCCAGAGAAGAATATAAAGAAAGGAAGGAAAGGAAAGAAGACAGCAGTGAGCTCCGATGAAGACTTTGTTGTTGACAATACGATTGCACTGGAGAAGAATGTGAGGAAAGGAAGGAAGAGAAAGAAGACAGTGGTGAGCTCTGATGATGACTTTGTTGTTGAAGATACAATTGTACCAAAGAAGAACAAGAAGAAGGGAAGGTTAAGAAAAAAGAGAGCAACTGTGCATTCGGAATCAGACGATTCTGGGTCAACAGATTTCGAATACACAGTATCAGAGGAAGAGAGAGAATTTATTAGGGAGCTTGCGAGCAATGGGAGCCCAATTACTTGCTTAAGAAGTTCATCACTGTCGAAGAGATTGCCAGTTGACGAGGCTTCGCCCTGTCAAGAGCAGGGAGCTGTGACAAGGAAGGGAAGGAAGGGGAAAGAGAAGGTTGATGATTCACAGCTGGAT
The DNA here is from genome assembly GCA_013350335.1 of Chimonanthus salicifolius. NCBI lineage: Eukaryota > Viridiplantae > Streptophyta > Magnoliopsida > Laurales > Calycanthaceae > Chimonanthus > Chimonanthus salicifolius. The sequence goes on along the minus strand of CM023540.1, from coordinate 32,356,051 downwards.
ATGGGAAAACAAGTCTGTGGAATCTGTTTGACAGAAGAACACAAGGATACTGTCCGTGGGACATTGAATTCTTGCTTCCATTATTTCTGTTTCACTTGCATAATGGAGTGGTCCAAGGTGGAATCTCGATGCCCTGTATGCAAGCAACGGTTTACAACTATCAGTAAATCGGCAAGATCCATTACAGGCATTGGCTTGAGGGAGTCAGTCATAAGGGTCCCAAGACGTGATCAGGTATATTGTCATTCCCATTTCTCTTATACATTTACGAAAGAACAGATGCATTTTTTTTTTATGCTAAAGATTGATATCGACATTGGATACATTTAGAAGCAATATAAAAAATATTACTCCAAGGAATTTGTAACTATATGAAACTTGTATACCTAGTTCACAGGGCCAACTGTTAGTGCAGTGATTTCACATTTCTGTATTTGGACAGTGTTTGGAAAACTCGACTCCCAATCGATATTATATGATGCCGAAAGATTGATGAAATTGTTTTTGTACATGATGCATCAGCTGTCTGATCCATCCCTATTCTGGGACCTGAGGACCTAAATTGTCAGTCTGTATAGGACCCTATTGGCTGATACACCCCTACTCTGGGACCTGAAGGACTAATTTTTCGGCCCAATAGATACACCCTGGAAGCATGCATTGTTGGAGTGAATTTAATAGATACATATCTGCTATCTGCTATCCGCAACTTGCAAGATACACCCATAGCCACAGAGACATGTACATATGTCAATATGGAGCCTGTCTTGGGTATTGACAGAATTTCATTTGTACAAACTTGAATCAACAGCAGTAATGCCTCCCTTTCTGCCTGATTTTGTTTTCTATTTTCTTTGAAGCAATTCCTTTCCTTCACATTCTGTTGCTGAACATGAAACTAGTAAATATGCTATAATGACACCATATGCTTCTAATATAGTCAGATACTTAAGTGTTCTCAATTTAATGATATTGATTTGGTTTGAAACAAATGCTGGTGTTGAATCCTTGTAGGTTATGACATGATCATCTCATTAAAGTCTTGACCCGATCTGGCCCTTCATATTCTGTTGCTCAGCATGAAACTAGTAAATATGCTTTACTAACACAATATGCTTTACTAACACAATATGCTTCTAATATAGTCAGATACATGAGTATGCTCAATGTAATGGTCTTGATTTGATTTGACACAAATGCTCGTGCGGAATCCTCGTAGGATATGATATGAGCATCTCATCAAAGTCTTGATCCAATCTGCCTAGGGCCAGCTTCTATATTTCTACTTCTTCAGTCATCCCTGTGTTTAATTAAGTTCATGCCCTAGGATTAGGGTTTGTTTTAGTTCTGTAAAGTACCAATTGTCATTGAGGGTCCCTATTTGCTAATCATATTTTCAGCTGAAGTTTCAGTCCTAGGAGTTGAATCACAAGTATGATTATGATATTTTGAATAGTGTAACTCTCAGGCTTAATGTGACAGTTGACGCTCTTTTGAATGTGCTTGATGTTTTGTGCATGCTTGCTTATGGGGCCTTTTAACCTGACCAAAATTTCTTTGTAGGTTTATCGGCCTTCTGAGGAGGAAATGAGGGGCTATCTTGATCCATATGAAAATATGGTTTGTATGATGTGCCAACAAGGTGGAGATGACAGCCTTATGTTACTATGTGATATCTGTGATTCCCCTGCACATACCTATTGTGTTGGTCTAGGAAGAGAAGTACCTGAAGGTAACTGGTACTGTGAAGGTTGCAAGTCTTCAGAACCTGTATCCTCAAATTCACATGTTCAGAATTTGGTGCTTGATCAGAGCACAAACAATAGTGGCGTGTTTTCTGAGCACTTTGCCAGTGGAAATGATGTAGAAGATTTTGATACACATTCACGTAACTCGTCCTCCCAACATCCAGTACTTTTTGGAGGACAAGCAATGTCACTTGGAATGGACATGCGTGCCTCTCCTAGATATGTTGTTGGTGATGATATTCAAGTTGCTTCGCCAATATCTAGATTGGGGGCATCGACTGTCTTGGTGCGCCGCAGGTTACGCCGTCGGATTCACAATTTGATTTCATCAACCTATAGGATGAACCAGTCCACTGAAATTACTGAGAGAACTAATGGGATGCTACATTCCTCTTTAGCAAGTAATGTTGTCACTACTGAGGTGCAGCAAAATCATCTGACTGTTGAAAATGCAAAATCACTTGGAAGTGGTGTTTCACATTCAGTGGCTTTTGAGGGTAGGGTCCATGACAGTGAAAGATCAAATTTTTTGGGTGAAACTCCTACATCCTCAGTTCAAAATGGTGATGGTTTCTCTGCAAGAGTAAGCCATCCTAGAAAACAAGTAATTCATGACCTCAATGTTACCCCTGTTGATGATGATGGTTTATGGGATGAACAAGAAACGGTCACTTCATCACATGCTGTGTCGGATTATCAGCAGTATGGACAGCCTACTACTGGGTCTAGTGCTCAAATTTCTTCTTACGTATATGGTGAAGGATGCAGTTCAGGTATAGTTGATGAGGCAAAAGAGCGACAAAGTCATAGTGAAGAGGCATTCAAAGATTTTTTCCACAGATACTGAACTAGGTACGCCTATTTTTGTTGCTTTAAAACTCGGCTTAATTTACTCGAGCATATATCATTGTGAGGTCAGCATTGAGCTTTCTGTTTCATCATTTACCTTATGATTTACCATTTTCATGTTTCACATTGACATGTCTTTGTTTTGTAGAATTGCTACTGAATATTGATCTTGCTTTAGTTTTCTATTTCTGGGACTAGCATTTCAATAACTGGAACCTTAGGTACTTGGAGTCTCCGGAATCTTAAGTGGAGGAATGTAAATCAGAGAAACAGAGTGAAAGAAGATTTTCTTTGTTATTAAAAGATTTATAAAATTTTGAATACATTATAAGTTACAAACGTGTTTTTACCCTATCAGTAACAGAATTTCATTGCTATATGAATATAAAAGAAATCTATACTATATGAGATATTCACTGCTGGATAAAAAACCTTTTCATGTCCTTAAAGAACCTCTATATGGCAGCCTAAACATGATTGAATGATGTCTTCCATGAGATGCCTTCCATCATCATTTATGTTTGTGTGCATGTTAGCATTTGTCATCATGTCGTCATAATTTATCCTATATGTGGAATCCAACCATGTCTCTTTACTGTGGTCTGCATTCTAATATTGTCTTCTTCATTGGCTGTTGTATCAGCCACAGTAGTATGGGAATCTGTATTGGTGTGACAGAGGAGTAGAAAGTAAAGGTCATTCTTTTTTTTCCAGTGAAGTATTGATGATGTGTTGTATTGGAGGAAACCTTGATTGTTAGAATATTCAATGCATCTGTTGGAAACAAAGTAGATGGACAGAAGCAAATGGATATATTTGGAAGTAGAATATTGACACAGTTAAAGATGAGCTTGTCTCTTAGTTGTTGAGTGCTCATGGACAAACCTAAAAGGCTGTGGGTTTGAGTTGCATCACCACTTGAAAAAAGAAGAAATAGAAAGAAAAGGGAAATGGAAGACAGTTACCATAGCGTTTACATATTAAGCAGGGAGCCAAAAGGCAAAGATGGATCAAAATTATATTTAAAGAAAAATACGTCTTCATAATGTTTCCTTTGCTCATTTCAAGATAACATTAGTAATAGCAATGATGAGTTGATGACAATGGTGATGGTGAACAGGCGTCTGTTTTGAGCTCTTATGCATTTGCTTTAGTTGTGGACAACCCGGCATCATAAAGCCAAGATGAATTTCTTTGTTTTATGTTGTTTAATGTGTATTACTTGTTGGAAAGCCTCAAAATCAAGCAGTGCTATTTAAAAAATAGGATAGAAACAGGCTATATGGAGTGTAAGTTCAGTGGATTTGAGATTGAAGAGGAACTTATTAACGTTATGATCTTTGTACCACATCATGAGAAATTTTGATGTTCCAGTCCAACTCTAGAACCAAATGGATCATGGTCATCACCATAGAACCAAACAAGGGTGTGTAATCTGAATGTGACTATTAGGATGGATGTAAGAGAGACGACTGGGTGAGATGGGGGGCTACTGTAGGCAAGCCAGTGGAGTGTTGTGTGATTGAAGAGTGATAATTTTATATGAAAACAGTCAAGCCTGCAACGCCATATAGAACTGAACAAAGAGCAATAAAAAATAAATAACTTGAATAATGGCGATGGAGATGCATGTTTTATCACTTTAAGAAAAGATGAAGATGCACATGTTAAGCTGATGTTTGATGCAGTATGTCAGAGGTAACAATGGACGAGATGATGGCGGGATTTTTATAACTGTTTGGGACATTTGTAAAAGATTGAAAAACAATACAAGGACGAAAATCAAAAGATAAAAATTAGAAGGTATTAGCAGGTCATAAAAGACTTAGGATTGATACAACAGGAAGGGACACAGTAAAGTGTGGAATAACATGGGACATGCCCTTCACCTCCTCTCTCTCTCTCTCTCTCTCTCTCTCTCTCTCTCTCTCTCTCTCTATCTCTCTATCTCTATATATATATACACATACTGTTGAATGACAAACTGGAACTCAGAAAGTAGTCTCGAGATTATCATCATTGTCAAAGTCATTTGTTCCATCGTAGATGTTGGCACTCATAATTAAATTTGAAAATTGTCAAAATTGTCTTATATCGACGGGCATAATTGACTGATGACAATGACGGAGAAGATGATGTTCAAAGCAAATTAAGGACCAGTAGTTAACTGGTCAGAAGATGATGAGGTTATTTCCTTTGCTGCTGAAATCTCTCTTTCTGATGGTTAGCTATGTTTGCTTACTGTCAATTTTTTTTTTGAATAGGATAATTTCCCAATATATACAAACATTAATAATAAAGAAACTCCCATATTCTGTTCTCTCTTAATGCATAAGACACTTGAGGATGGAAAGCTTGAGATAATAAATTTCTAGAACATTTAGTAGAGGGGCTAACTCTTCCCTGTTTCTTTTGAAGCAAAGACATTGCTACGCGTTCCATCCACCGTCATTTTTAGCTGTTTATGGATTCAAGTATTCAAGCATACCAGGTGTTCAACAATCCCAATTTCAGCCACATTGAGAATGAAGGCAGATGATGGATCTAGTAAATGGTGGCTGCTTGTCTTGCTTTGATTCCTTTGCAAGATAGGTGGTATAAAGGATGATGAACAGAAAGCAAAATACATGACCAGTAGAAGTCATAATCCATGCAATTCTTTTTTATGCCCTCGTCCCCTCCCCCCTCCTCCATTTATCCAATTCTCATTTTTTAAAGACCCAATTCTCACCGATAAAAATTGGATTATTGAGATAAAAGAGGTTCCAATTGCAATATGTGGCATGTTTGATCTCTGTATATTAAGTTGTGCACACTTCATGACTTTACATTGTATACAAAGAGGAATTTTTTTATTGCTGGAGCCCTTGACTTGTTATGGATAAGAAGGCAAATAAAATTCATATTTGTTTCAGATGTAGTGTGTGGGAAGCATGTTTGCCATCATGAGGTTATACAACAAAACAGGGGATCATGTTTTGGCAAGTATCCACTGCTGGGGAGCAGTGCATACCTCCTAATGAAAGAAGACCTTTTAATCTATCCATGTAATTGTAAAAAACTCAAAAGATCTATAATAAACATTTGGCCATCTGATAAAGTGTTGGATAAATGAATGCGTGATATTGAAATTATAAACTAAAGCTTTAAATCTCATAGTTTCAGTACATTCTATTATCGGTTTTCGTCTTGGCCCACTAGGGTACTACTTCCTCTTCTCACACCCATCTACCTCTTATGAATTGTATCAGTATTTAATTTGAACTTATTTTGAGTTGATTTCACCAGAAGATTAAAAAAAAAAATCCATGTAAAACTTTTTAAAATGAATCAAAGGTTTAAAATGACTGACTTTTTAAGTTCAATTGGTTAAAAATTTATGATGGGACCTAGTTTTGGTACAGGTATAGAGCCTCTTTAAATTGTTATAATAGCAGGTGGGCGCCACACCCGTGACATGTATTTTATTGAAAGCTAAAGCTATTTTTGAACTTGTTACACTGAAGTCCATTTGCAGTAAATGTACAGATATTTAGTGGATGGATCCTTCGTCCTTGTGCTGTGCTAGTCACTTGAAAGACTAGCGATGATTATTGCAACAGCTTGGATGAATAAATGAACATGCTGAATTTGATGGTTGACAGTACTTTCGCAGCCTGGATCATATGAATGGGTATTACATATTGCATATTTGGATTTAGCAATTAAATTAATTAAAGCAGATCAGTAATCTTCTTCAGAAATATATTTTTCAGTTTAAGCAGAGGTAGATGGGTTTTTTTAATCATTTTAACGGAATGATGCAGATCACACTTAAGTTTTTCTACGGAGTAACCTTGGAAAAATTGGCAAAGAGCCTCAGAGACAGATTCAAGGACTAAGAATGGTCTCTCTGAATATTTTTTATTTTTTATTTTATAATCCCTTTATAAAGTCATCATCTTCATCATCATTTATACTAATTATCAAATGTTAGCAATCAAAATTAAATTTGAATTTTTTTTTAATAAACAAAGGTATGCAAATTAGTTGATACAATTTATGTACTTATGAAATCATTTGCGAAATGGTTGAACAAATGATGCCTTTTACAGAACTAAGTAGACTCAATTTCATGCTCAATAATAAAATAAAAAACTATCACTTCAAAATGACAAAAAAATAAAAGTCTTTTCTTGGCTGGCATCAATCCTGAAGATTTTATAATTAAATAATGTCAACCCATTATTTGTTGGATTTGGGTCCACTATTTCCTACTCCATGATTAACATTTCAAATCGAAGATTAAAATGATTAAATGAATTTCTAATTATATAGGTGAAAAACATACATCCAAGCGATTTAATGTTCATTTCCTATAATGGCATCACTTTGATAGATCCTATACTCAAGTCTCTTTCATTGGCGAATGGTGACCAATCAGGGAAGATTTTGCAGTGCCATTTGAAGAGATGTCACTAATTTCTACTTCTTCTCTAATCAGAAGGCATTAGCAGTGCTTCATTAATTAATCATTTAATCCTACATAAGCACAAATGTTCACTGCATACAAGAACTAAGGTGACGAGTGCCTCCAACTCATCATCATCATCAATAAAACCAGTTATATATCTCATCTATCTTTGGCTAGGGTCACTTATAATTAGATTTGACAAATATTCCGATTTCCAAATGTTTGGGCAAAATATGGATATGAGATGCAAGGTTTGAAGGGGATGATGCTTACAGAATTTGATGCAAAAGTTAGACCTGACATTATGCACAACTGCTCACTAAATTGAAGATTTAGGAAGAGTATCAATTTAGGAAGTATACTCCAACCAAATGGCACATTGCTAAAAATGCTATGTATCTTTCTATAAAACCTAGCATGATGATCATGCGCCGCTCGCGTGCTAATCCAACCCAAGTTCGCTCTTCAGTGTTGAGGGCTCCTCTATAGCGATCGCCAGCACCAGAATCGACTTCACAGGACATCATCAAGAAACGTGGACAGCAAAAGCTCCTGCACAAAATCACTTCTTTGAGCCTTCTCCTTCTGGTCCTTGTCGGATACAGAATGTACAATGCTGGAAACAGATGAACAAAATGTGTAAGGACTAACAGACCAAGAAAAATGAAGAAAGAAGAAATTGAAGTAGAAACTAGTGAAGAAAATTTTTACATTGAGGAAGTCAGAACTGACAAATGAAATGTCTGCAACTCTTTCGAGTTATAAGTATAAGACATGCCAATATATTAGTTTATAAACATACACATAAAATCATCATTATCATAACAATTTTCTCATCTATATTTTCAATCAACAAAAACCATATTCTTTAACACATTGAAAAATGCAGAGATCACACAATTCCTGCAGTTGCTTGTTCGAGCAAGTTCCTTATCCATCAGACAGATACGAGAAGGGAGAAGATTTCCAATTTAAATATATTGATAATTAAAATATTCAGCATTTCCAGAGGATCTGAAACTGCCAATACTTATGTCAGGTGGGCCTAAAACCTATTCAGTCAAAATTTTGGATTTTGCCCAATTAAAGGAACTATAATCAATAATCTGTGAGTTCTGTAAGTGCACATTTCAAGCAAATACCATAGTTAATTCATTTAGTAAAACACATAATAAGGGGGAAACTGCAGTGGAAGTATCAGTGCCTCGTACCTTTTTACAGCTTTCTTATCCGAGTTCTTACCAACTGAAATACCTTCATCCAAAGAGCTAGGTTTTACACTTCCCAAAGCATTAGTAAGAGGCAAGTTGTTGATAAATGACAACAGTGGATCAGGCGCCGCATTAGCAGATGAACTACCAAAGAGAGATTGTAGATGCCCTTCCCGCAGCTCCTTTCTCAATAAAGAAAGTGTTGAATGAGACCCTGATGAACGTTTACGGAATCTCCTCCTACGGTGCATGTTAGCTTCTGTCAAGGAATCCAGAGCATAACACCATACCCTCAAAATGACATTTATAGAGATGAAATAACAGACAGACCTTTCAAAAAAATGACATAACAGAAAAAGTTAAAAGAAGTAAAGAACACAAAGACTCTAAGCAACAAATATAAGTTCTGGAAGAACCCAATAATGTCACATTTATAAAACGACCACCTTCAAATTTCCACATATAACTTCAACCTAAATAGTAAAAAAGGATATCTTATCAAAATGACCATGCTGCATAGTTATGTGTCCAACCATGTCCATCCCCACCCTTGTTGCGCAAACAGGGCAAATCTGCACACAAAGCATATACTGATTATGAATATAAAGTCTCTAATGACCAAATTTATAATCAAAACAACCTCCAAAAGAAAATTTCAAGCAAATTGAATTGATTATATACCATGATGACAGTATCCTACAGCCCACTGACTCTAGCCAGTCGAAGGCATGTATATAGCAGCATAACACATAAGTAATATGCAACCATTATTAGCTTATTACGTTAGATTCAAGCAACCCAACCACGACTACTACTATCTGAATCCATCATACCCTAAGCAATGGGATTTTCTTTACACAAAAGTCCTCATCGGACTGCCACCAAGTATGCACCGACACCAAACATGTGAGATCAGGATATTCATCAGACATGTCCATATTTATTTGACCTGACCAAAATCCACACTAACAAACTAATGAAACGGACCAAATTTGGGCAAAGAAGGTTTTCATTTAAGCCAACAACATTCACTAAACTAAATAACAGTGAAAAAAAAAAACTAAGAAAATGCAGCACTGACCAGCAGGAATTCATTCTATACTGACTTTTAGTTTTAAACAATATTTGAAAAACTCAATGACTGATTTAAAATTCAACCAAGTCAACTTCCTCCAGCAGAAATTTCTTAAAATTCAACCAAGTCAACTTGCTCTAGCTTCACTGAAATCACCCAAGTCAAAGTTGAAACTGAAAGCCTACTATCCAATTTGAATCCAAGCTTCTCAACTTCAACTTTGATGCTTGAAATACAGTTCAGAACCACATGTGCATAGCTTTTCCAAGCAACTTCGAAATCATTATGCTTCATATAAGGCTGAAAAGAACAGTGGACATTAATTTTAAGTAGAAAATATTAGAAAGGTATCTCAAAAATGGATGAATTCAATTCATAGTATAATAATGAGGTGACAACATGTACATGTAGCTCTTCCCAAGTTAGTTCCAAGTTCACAACGGATAATTGTTTTTTAATGAATATTTCATAAAGGATGCTTTCTCATGAAACTGGGTTCCTATTTTCCAAAATGTCCCATTTTCATCATTTTTTTAAATGCCCAAATCTTTCTCACCTGTATTTGGACAGGGGACATTTTAACCCGAGTAATCGTTGGGGCATGTGCAAGCCTCCCAATTGGAAACAGTCAAATCTCTTTGCTATTGCCACTGTTGAATTTGTAAAGATGAGAGCTTTAACACATTCAAGAGCAAACCCCGTCATTAAATAATACCATTTGAATCACAACCAGAGTTTAAAAATTGAACACAGACTTGACTCGAAAGCCTCCATGCAACTCATTGACTTGCTCTTTTGAAGTTTTTTCGAGTTTTTAGACTAAGATAAAAAAATGGGCAACTACACTTTTTCTGATGTAAAGTGATGAAATTTAGCTAATTGCTTATCACTTAAAATTCAAAAAGAACTATTTTTACAATCAACAAGTGAAACAAAGCTTCAGCTATCTCAATTTATGTCAAAGAAGATTGGAAATGAAAATTCCTAATTCATACCCCATTTTTCGCCTCAACCGGATGCTTGTCCTCAATGTGGCAGCAGAGGCCGATGATATCAAAGTCATCCAAACAGAACGAGCAGGGGAATTCCGCCCTATAACCATCGGCACCGTCTAATTCTTCCAATCCGATGTATGGATCTGCATCACAGGCATTAAAAATCCCAAATAACCGATCAAAACCTACTTCGGAAACTGAAGACCCCCCTAAAGTAAAGCACTTTCGTCAAAAAATATCTATTTTTTAACCAAAATGGGGGCAAACCAGCAAATTCATTTCCATTTTTAGTTAAAGACAACTATTTCCAAGGAACCACTTTCTCAGAAAAAAAAAAACCCATGTTTAACTAGAAAAAGATATGGTTTTAACTTTCTACGGTACACTCTTGTAAAATTGCAAATTTTAAACCAAAAATCCATATGGGTTTAATCACATCTTCGTTAAAAACTGTTCATGTTCATTTCCATGCATCCAAACAGAGCATACAGGGAGAGAGAGAGAGAGAGAGAGAGAGAGAGAGAGAGAGAGAGAGAGAGAGAGAGAGAGAGAGAGACCGTCAGACGGAGAGAGGCGAGCAGAATGGAGGCGTTTAAAAGAGAAGTGATCAGACCAGGAGTCGGACTCCATGAAATATGGGTAACGAATCGGGCAGAAAAACTGCAACTGGGGCCGGGAAATTAGAGAAAGTCTAGTTAAGAAACAAGCCTTCTGGGAAAGCTGTTTCTGTGAAAGTAATGAAAAAGAGGGTATCAGAGAAGGAAAGGGAGAAGAAAGAGGCAAGTGAGAGAGAGAGAGAGCTCTTCCGTGTCCGCTTTTGGGTCTCTTTAAGCTAAAGTCGGCGGCTTTAACTTTAATCTGACTTTGTTCGAGTCTCATTCTAAAATTATTTATTACTTAATATGTAATATATACTTTAATTTGGGGGCCAAGAGAAGATCCAAAATTTGATAAAATGACAAAAAATCTGCTTTTAACAATTTTTTTGTTATCTATATGTGATTTTTTTGTGAATAGTCTTTTTCTTGTTTGCTAGAATATGTATTGAAATTGAAAAATATTAAAGAAAAAAAATTATATAAGTTGTCTTCAAATTATATTGACTTTTAAAAATCAAAATTATAATAGAAAAGTTATTACACGTTAATATTTTCTTTACTTTATGCTTTCAACATTAATTTTCATTATATTTTTTTACCATTTCATTTTTGCCCATTAGTTGTCTTCTGCTCCTTTCAATCAAAACACATCAATTAAAAATGCAAAATTAGTGAGAACTTTGTTTTGCACCTTTTTTTTTAAAAAAAAAAAATCAATGAAGTAAAAAATATGGGAGTTTTTCATTAGGGATGATGTGATACTTTAGAAAATAGTGTTATATTTTGTTTGGATGGCCTCTATAAAGAAAATTGTGTGTTCTCTTTGCAATTTTAGAACGCTAAATTTGATTGTAAAAGGGATGTTTCCTCCGGTTCTCAACATGTAAAATAGGTATTTGTCTCTTGCTACTGGGACTATAGATAGTGTTGGGTGAGAATGAGAGTCCCATATTAAGGAGGAAAACTAAAGATTTATATGAAACTGGATAATTTCAGCTATTAGAGTAGAAACTCAATCTTAAATCTCAACATTGGTATCAGAGCTAGGTCTCCATTGCTTGTAAAGAAATAGTTGGCGACGTTCTATCCATCAGAGAGCTTCATTCAAAAGAAGGATGTTGGGGTTTCGAAAGAGAGTGCTACATTGCTTGTGAAGAGAAAAAAACTAAAGACTTACATGAGATTGAGACAACTAACAAAATTTCTAAGATCATGATCAAATTGAGTGCCACTTTTACCCACCTATATCCATTAATCTCTAATTTTGCTTCAATTCACATAGGGTCCACTTTGCTTAGAAATGGGTGGTCCCTCTAAAAAGCCTTTTAGTTTTTTAGATTTTCTCTGTAGGTTCACTTCACCAAGACTCGAGGCCGCCGGCCCAATCCCATGAAATCACTAATTATGGCTACATAGGCAACGAGTGTCGGTAAAGCCCTTTAGTATTATCATGGACTTCTAAGTCAAAGATGAGTTAGTTTTTAGAAAAAAATAAAATAATCCTTAAACCTACTTTTTTTTATTTTCTCGTATCGCTAGGAGAGAGGATTTTCTACAAAAATATGTATCGATACATGTGTAAAAAACATTTTTTCTATCTTAAAAGTTATTTTCGAAGACATCACTTTCTGTTAAAAGAGAGAAAATATTAAATTTTCCTCCACTTTCTCAAATTTAAAATTTGAAAACATAAAAATATGTAACATTTTCATCATTATTAAGGTCTCTGTTCCACCCATTTGAAGTGAAGTTTAACTTTGTTTTCATTTCAAACTCTTTGATATTCTAAAGGACATCTTTCTTGCAGTCCTTTTGGACCAAGGTAACACAAGAGAAATAAATATATGGGGTGCTTTAGAAACAAAAGCTTTCGTAGCTCAGTTGGTTAGAGCACCCGTTTAGTAAGCGGGAGGTCTTGAGTTCGACTCTCAACGAAAGCATTAATTTTTTTTTTTTTAATAAAAAAAAAAACAGTATCAATTTAGATCAAGATAGACTCTGCCAATTAATATGGAGACTGACGAGTTAATCAGACAGGACAGGTCAAATTAATCTTTAAATATTTTTAATTTTTTAAACAACACAAGTACTTTGTCAAATATCAAGTAGAAGTGTGATTCAAGCCAAGTACTATTATACATTGGAGAAATATTAGCTGAAAAAATTTCTCCTGATATCATGGAAATTTGAATCTTTCATCTCACTCTTGGGTTTTTTTTTGTTTAATTATTTGATTCATACCTACTTAAATTTGGGCCTATATTTTTTCACTTACTGAAATTTGGGCTAATTTTGGCCTGAAATACCAGTGCTTTCAGAATATGGGTAAACCCCAAAAGACTCAATTTCATATAAAATTTACATATCTCTTACATATGCAAATTTTCTGCTGAAATTTCAGTATTTGCCCAATTTTTTTCTTAGAATTTGAGTACATAGATGCTAGAACTGTATTCTCAACGTGGTTTAAGACTTCTGTTCTGGCCTCGATTCCAATGGTATCAAAAAATATATACACTATATGAAACAAACTGTTGGCCGAAACGTATACTATCGGCGATACAATTATTGTATAGATTGATATTGGTCGTTAAATGATCGCATCGTATCGGATTTTATAGGAAGTGTGAAAGGTTTCTATCCATTCTAACATTTTTCTTATTTAGATTTTATCTATTTTGAGATATTTTCATAATTTTATTTTAATTTTTGCTCTAAGATACTCTGATTTAGGGGTTTTTTTTTTTGAAAATAATGTAATGAAATGATATTTGGTATTTATGGAATTGAATGAAAACTACGTAATATGATTGATATATTTTCACAGTGCTCGTGTGGTTTTCCCTTTTTTTTTTTTCTAAAAATTTACAAAATCTGAATTTTCTAAGAAAATTACCATTTTGGAGTTTCTTATTTAAAAAAATTTAAAGAAATGTTATAAAAATATTTATGAAATTAAATAAAGAGCACTTAATGTGATTGGTGTTGTTTTTAGAGTGTTCATATGATATTTTTAATATTTCATCATTTTTATAAATTCATATTAATTTTCTATTTTCTAACTTTTTTAAATATTTTTCAATTATTAATAACAAACACTATACATATAGAAATTTCAGCTCTTGAGGATCCGATACTTTTTAACCAAAATATGCTTACACTAGATTTTTCATTTCTCTATTTTGTTATACGTTTTTAATTTTTTTTTTTTAAAAAGAATGATAAAACAATAAAAAAAATTTAAAAAAAAAAAGAAGGGAAAAAACAGCTCCCATATTGATTGTCCTTAGTGGACCTGACAATGAGCTAAGGCATGTCAAACCTGAACCAGGCCCCCATACAGGCTTACAGAGAGCAATTGTCCATGTGAAATACACCCATCCAAACAAAACGACCCTTCGATTCAGCATTTCATCAACCAAACAATCAGAACAAGTCTTAGTTTACAATCAAGTGATAACAGAGCTGGATAATATAATCCATACTTTCAACAGAGACAAAATTTCCATAGAGAGATTTCAAAATTCTAAAATGCAGATACCTGTATATATTTCAACACATTTCATTTCAAAAAAGGAGTGAAATTCAACATGTTGGAGAATGTCTATGATTACATCATTTCAATAACGCAGAAATAGAACAATGAATACCAGTGAACTTCAGTTGCGACTGCATCACATGCTGTATCCTCCCATGAGAGCTCGAGAAACAAACTCCCTGAGTTCTCCAATCGATTCATATGTCAGTTTGTGTTGATAAGATGCCCAAGGCTCAAGTGCAGAGATTTCCCACCCAAATTCTTTCAAAAGAATCAAAGAATCAGCAATCCGATAACAAGTTTCCAAGCCTCTTATAAGACTACAGCACTAAACAAAGAAGTACAATAGGTACAAGAAGCAAAGAAATAAAGCCACTAGGTGCCCTGGCTCTGTACCCATTCCCCGTAGGAATTGTTGATGGAAGCGAACACTCCTCCCCATTAAAGAATACCTTACTTGGAAACCCATCACCACCAGCCACATTGATCCCTGGTGTTAATTTCTTGGTAAATGATACCACCGTCTGCTGTTTTCCAGGTACCCGAGGATCCGTTGATGGGTTGGCGCCATCTGCCTCTGCTACAAGATAATTCAATCCCGGAAGGCCTTGCATGAAAATAGTGTTGTTTACACCTGGCAATGCAGTTCCGTTGAAAGAATACATTGCTTCATAGCCTGCAAAGGCCTTGTCCAATTGCACTGCAGCAAACCAATCGCTGAAGCTGGCGTCTTCCCAATTGAAGAGAGTGATTCTCGCACTCCAACCCCGATTATAGTCTGTCGACAAATGCCAATTGAGACTGACACCACAGTAGTCACCACAAGGCAACGGGTTTGGCACTTGGAAGTGTTTGAGTTCAGCCCATGCAAGAGCTTTGGTTGTTCTATTGGTGAAAGGGACGAGAAGTGCTTCGGAAGGAAGAAGAAGGGCAGGAGCAGTTTTGCTGCAAGTCGGACTAATGTTGGATGGGCAACCACAAGCACAAGTAGGGCAAGGAACAATTGATTCATTGTAAAATGCAGAGAAAGAAACACAGCAACGTGGCTTTGAACCCTTTGGCTGTGTGATGTTGCAGACTACTTGCCAGCTTGCAACTGCCGATGTTGTTGAGTCTAATCCACTCGTGTCAGGGAACTGAGTCGGGCTAACACGAACTGGGGGCCCACATTGGTAATCAGGGTTAAGCCTGCCACTGATCTTCCAGTTCTGTGGTGCAAAAAGCTGGGTTTTGTTGAGATCAGGTGGCATTTTAAATACTTGGAGCTGGAATGCTGACGTAGACTTGCTTGGATCCATACTTGGCGGCAAGATAGTCCCATTACGGCAACAGAATGGGATCAATCCAACTAAAGTGTCGTTTGCTTTGCTCAGAGGAAGGTCCAAGATCGTCGGTGATTTTTGACAATTCAATACCTTGCTGAAATCAAAGTCCTGGAAGTATGCACCTTGCTCCCCATAGATGCAGTCTGTTGGATCGACGATTGATGTATAAGCACCCTTCATGCTGTATATGAATTCACCTCTCATCCAATCCCAATTCAGATTCCAATTATCGAGACGGCCAAGTGGGTTGTGATTTGAAATCGTTACCTGTGCTAGGTAACTAGATCCGTATGTTTGGAGCACATCATACGCTATTGTAAGATCACCATCTTGACGAGCCTGGAATTTTTCTTCGGTGATGTTTGCTTTGAACTTTGCATCTTTAGTACAACATACATGCATCAAATTCCTTCCTGCAAAACAAGATGTATATATGAGACGTACAACTAATATCAGAAATGATTGGATTGGATTATAAGGAACAACAGATTCGAGCATATTTAACGACAAATGGAGCACCCTTGAGCTAGATTTAGCAAAGGTTTCACTTGTTTTGAACTTTTGATGCTATATAAAATCTATAATGATCTAGAATGTTCATGTTGTGAGGACAGGAGTTGTTGAGAAATCTGAAACCAGAAATGATTTTTGTCATCTAACATAGTCTAAAATAGGGTCAGTCGCCTCATTACGATTAATCGGTGTCTAAAGGATAAACTATAGAGGCATTATATGGATGTGGCGGTGTCATCCTTTGTAACTATCAAGGCCGATAAGTCCAGCAGTCCACATAGTTGTCCATGCATTAATAGAAGATGGTGCAACTACCATAGCCCGTGCTTCCTTTGGTGGAATGAGAGAGATCAAGAATTTCACTATTTCTTAGATTCATTTAGCAATTTTGATTCAGTAGGGTCTTTCGATCACATTTTTTTCCACTAAGGATGTTTCAAGAAACTCTTTGACCCCCAAAATTTGGAGTATCCTACTTTCACCTCATGTCATGGGCCCACCATTGGTGGCCCATACCTTTCAAACCTCCCAAACTAGGAGATCCTTTATCATCTATTGACTAATGTTTTTTTTTTTTTTTTTCAGTTAAAAGGCAAATAGTTGCTACATTTTCTCAATTTGTAGGTAATGGATATATGTTAGGGTATACAATCAAGAGATTTTGGAAAAAGGTCCATCAAATTTAGGGGACTATGAGTTAATGTTTTTGACCAAGCTTGTGTTTTGCAACTCAGACTTGTGATGGCAAAATGACGTCATCACAAGCCACAATGTCATCGTTGTCATCGTCATCATCACACCAGCGTCCAATCTATCTAATCTAGGTAATCACAAACCCCTGTAGTTGTAAATATCATGATAGTGTAGCGCCTTGTATTTCATCTAATTGTCAGAAGAACCTAGAGCACTATTTTCAAAAATTTAACGACGTCCTACTGTCATGCCTCCTATTAATGCCTTTCCCTTGCAATCAAGGATAAAAGTTCTTTTACAATGTTCTGAATACCCACCAATGAGCATCATGGTAGGTATACAAAACATGTTTGATGGCACTGCAAAAAATACCTTTAATCTTCCAATAATGGCCAGTGCATAAACATGACATCTGAAAATGTCAACAAACTTCAAAATCCATAATTGTACAACAGTTTGGATGTTTCATCACTTTCAAGGCTTAAGAAATTCATACCAGTATGGATGGAATGGCAAAAATTGATGCATATTGGTTTGTTAGACCCACTAACATGCCTCCTAGTACAACTATTTGAACTTTGATCCTTTGTTATTTCCCATCCTTTTCCAACAAATACACGAAACCACCCACAAGCCTTGTGAATCAGATAAGCCCAAGAGGAGTCAAACCCAAGACCTCTAAGTCTAATCCTAGGCGCTTAGACCAAATGAGCTACTCATGCGGGCTAAGAGAGACTTTTTTTAAATGTTGGTGATACTTAAAAAACTGGTTAGGATTTGGAACTATAATAGTCTGTTTGGTTAATAGTGATTCCTAACACCAAAATGAAATTTACTCCCCCACAGAGTACTCAAGGTGCAATGCACAATTAAGGCACAAGGTGCAAGTCTAGGTGTGGACTTTGACTTACTAGGCATACTTGTTAGATACTTCAAGATATCATTCATTAAAATATAATGTTAACAAAATAAAATTTTCTAAATAAAAGCACCAATATGAATAGAATTGAGCTTCCAAGCAAATTATGTAATAGATTGTCTAACTAAGTATTACTATCCACTGTTTTATGTTAACTATAATTTCTACTAGTTATTAAAAATAACAAAATAGACTTATTATAGAATTTTTCAAGAACTAAATTTAATTAAGATGACCCTGCCTTAGAGCTAGGAGAAGTGCAAAATTGTTTTGGAGCCTAGGCACAGGCCATGGCGCATGCAAGGTGTGCCTTTGACTACTATGTTCCCCCTTGAGAGTAGAAGGAGTAAAATCTGTAAAGTTATAAATGAGTTTGAAGGCATAATAACCAAAATGTTAAATGATGAAACACCTAACTAGAATGAAGTAACAATGATGTAAACAAGCATCAAGAGAGGATCAAGTACAAGAATATTGAGGTCATTAAAGATGTGGATTCAGGTCGCTAAACATCACATGATAGAATGTGAAGTGACACGAATTTGATTGTTGATAAGGACATAAGGTTGAATGGAGAAGTAGAACTCGAGAAGTTGAACTGAGATATCAAATGCTCCTGAAGAACTGTCGTACCTTATTTAAATCCAATGAAATCAACTATATGACATTGAAAGAAACATGATCCCCAGAAATCAAACTAGAAGTTGATCCATTACCCATCAATGTAAGACAAGGTAATAAACAGTTTTTGGTTTGAATATGACTTCAGTTTGGCTGAAACTGCAGCAGCTGATTATAACCCAATGAAATTGCCTATACGTCACTACATCAAACATGACTCTCAGCAATTAAATTCAAATCAGAAGACAACCCTTAAAAGTAAGAGTTAGGGGAAGAAAGAGATTTGATGGGATATGAATCTGATTTTGCTGAAACTGCAATCAAAAGAAGCGTAACTTAAAGCAGTATTTAAAAACCAAACAAAATCACCCGGTTCTACCTGGGTGGATCTGAACCGGTCTCCAAGACAGCTTGGTTTGTTCAAAAACAATTAAAACTTAAAAAGAAAGTGTCATTTTCCAGTGTTGCTACCATAGTATCATGGTTGTAATATGATATTTAAATTTTCATACTTATCTATTTTTAAATAGAGCAATGTTTTATGTTATTTTGATCTTATACTAACATTACAGGTCATAATGTTTCAAAGTGGTTTGACTTGGTGCTTGAATCTAATTAAACAGAGATGATTATCGAAGATATATTAATGGTTAGATTATCAAAATATTGATTCTAAACAACTAAATTAAAATGGAAAGACAACCCAGGCAGCAAAATTCAAGCAAAGATCAAAGAAGAATACCTTCAACTTTGGCAGTCGGGCAGATGTAACCATCGTTTGCCAGACTAATGTTCTTAGGCATAGGAACACCGGGATCCCGAACGCCAAACTGGGTGCCAACCAACTCGATCTCAACTTGGATCTGGGTCAAATCCCCGGCAGTCTCAATTGCTGTTTTCAGATCAGTGTTGGGAAAACCTGAGAAGAAGGTCCCATTACCAACGCCTGCTGGGAGGGACGACCCATCGGAGAGCACGGCAGGGTTGGCAGAGACTAGAATTTCGTTGTATTGGAAGCCGATAAAGAGGTTCCAGGACTTGAGCTCTTCAGCGCCAGCATTGAGAATGGTTGCAGTGGATCTGAAGGAGAAGGGCTGGAGAGAAGGGTTCGAAAGAAATGGGTGGATTTTAGTTCGGTCTTTGAAGGCGTAAGAAAGGAAAATCCCGTTGCAGGCATCTGCTGCAGGAGGAGGAGCTTCAGATTGAGCTTGGGAAAAAGTAAAAGAAGGCAAAAGGAAGAAGATAAAGGAGGAAGAAAAGAGGAAAAAGACCAGTAGAAACTTGAGAGACATGATTTTGGGGGTGTGTAGAGGAGTAGAGAAATGGGTGATTTGAGATGGGCTTCCTCTTTTTTCTTCCTCTCTCCTGTAGAAGAAACAGAGACAGAAGAGGAAAATATAGAGAGCAAGAAAGAATATTATAAGAAACTAAACACGTAGGGAAGAGAGACGGAAAAGAAGGAAACGCGGAGAGAGAAATAGTTGGTTTTCTTTGAAAATAGTTTCTCTTGTTTGGGAAGAAAAACAGGCGTGGGAGAAAAGGTCTTTTCAGTAGGAGAAAGACTCAAAACAACTCAAAACAAAGCAGCTTTGCTTTTCTTTTGCGGAATTCGATTTTCTCTGTATTTTTTTTTTTTTTTTGAATTGGGAAAAGGAAAGGTCGAAGTGGGACCCGTTTCATGCTACCTTTCCTCGTTTGAAATTCAAACGGGAAAGAACTCGTATCCAAACGGGCATTGCAAATTTGCAATGGAATTTTCTAACCAAGATTCATCACATTGGACAAATTATAAATAGAAGGAAGAAATGTGGATTAATGGATAGATAATTGATTAAAAATAAAATTTATTTGATATTATTAGCCATATGATCTAAAATAATATTTGTGGACCATCCATATAATTCAGTAACTCAAAATTATGTATTGAATTTTATAAAATAGTAATGTATGATGAACCAAGTCTTTAATTTATTGGCTAATCAATAAATCTTTTTTAGTTAACAAGTGAGTCCCACTAATAGACACGTGTAGCTATATGGGACTTGCTCAATATGAATGCCGTGGACGTGCGGTGCACAAGATCGAAATCAAACGATATAGAGGGCCCACATCCAACTGGCTATTGGCTACAGTCGCGCACATGAGTATGGTGGTCTTCGCTGGTGTTTGCTTCATGGCACGCGGGACACGCAGTTCAGTAATCCGCATTTATGGTGTCATCCTTGGGATGTAAAATGTCACATTGTAAATGCTCTTGTTGATACTTAGCAACAGGTAATCATCTGAAAACAATATTTAATTATAATATTATTTATTATTTTCTAAAAAAAATTGAATGCCATTAGATTTTAAAAAAATTAGTACTTACATTTAAGTCATACTCAAAATATGATATGATTTAGCAAATAATTTTTTTTACATCAAGCAAACTAAGAAAAGGTATAATATTTGAATTATTCTCCATTCATTTCAAGGTTTTGAGTTTTTCTTTTTATTTTGAAATAATTATAGAGAATTTATTTGGACATACATACGTTTACTAGAATAAAACAGCGACTCTGTTTTGTCTATTATTTTATCATAATAAATTAAAATTATAAAAAATAAAAAATATTATTTTCTTATCACAATAAAATTAAGAGTAAAATAGAATAAAAATATTATGGTACAATTGGTTTCATATATTAAAAAATATGAATGGGCAATGATTTGATGATACTCTGAGATGCACATGACAACCACAAAAGGGATATAATTTGATTTAATTCTTTGAGGGTATTTTAGGCATTCATTTTTCTAATCTAGAAATATTTGGCAGCATTCAATCTCGGCGCCTATCATGAATTTCATTTTATTAAGAGGTGTAATTGGTGGGTCCAACTCTTGATTGACGTCCCTTGTGTCACCTTGGCACGTGCGTGTGAAGAGGAACTACGACCTCACGAATACGGATCATACGTTAAAAACTAAAAAATATCAAAGTACGTCTGTCTAAATTTATTTAATTTCTCATGAATTCATTTTTTTTTATAAAAATAGATTTTGTTGCTTTTATAAAAGTGAATTCGAATGGAAACAAATATTGAAAAATCTCAATATTCAAAAAAACAAATATTTGAATTTTGGCCATACAAAAGCCTTTTTCATATATTTTAAATTACTATAATTTTCAATTGTCTTAAATTACTATATTGAAGTGAGTCAATTAAATGATTCTTGTCTAGGAGACATTCAAATGATGAAACTTCATTCTTTATTAAAAATTTCTTTGTTTTTAATTTTAATATCTCTCAATTGACAAATATATCCTCATATTATCTCAAGTAAAACCCATTTATCCATCCAAGTGGAATTTTTAGGCCACATAAGGACTTAGTCCTCCAAAATTCTATTAATTGCACTTTGCTCTTTTCACACTTTGTTGTGGTGTGCAATATATTATTAGAACTTTAGATGTGTTTGGGTTCTAAAATAAATATAATATTAATACATCACTAACATTCCAACATAGGTATCAACATGTCATTGACAAATCCTTTGTCAAATGAGAAAACGTAGAAGTTAGCGCATTTGGATTTTGGACACCGACAATTTTAAATTTTTTAAAACTATGCACACCATCAATATAATCATCCATCCGCGGCTATTTTCGATTAAGAAATGTGGATTTGTTTTTTACCTCTTAAATAATCATGTATAAAACAAGGTGTTTCTTCGAATTATAAACTTATATATAATACAAAATATATACTCTCTGTGTCCTATTTTAATTATCTCATTTTAAAAACTTGAATTTTTTATAAAAAGAACTCTTAAAAAACTTATGAACTTCTCTCCAACGTCCTTTAACTCTTCTAAAATGCATATGAGACGACTATTTTAGAACAGTCTCAACATGCATATGAGACAACTAATTAAGATAGAAGGAGTATATATTATAGAGGCCAATAAGATTTTGACTAGTGAGACTCTCGCATGAAACCTCCATCAAATGGATCAAGGGCCATTATATATTGGAAATATTGGTCTTTAACTCATTGATTTAAAAAAAAAATTAAATCAATTGATCGGATAATCAAATGAGAGTGAAACTTCATACATACTTTTAATATGATTCACTTTACATCACACACAATCATATGAGATCATAGATCACTGAATTGCAGATCGCAGAATATGGTTTACATTTGGCAGAATGTGATATGATGAGCTGGTAGATAGCAATTTTTTTAATATTAAATATTTCTTATGTTTTACATAAATTTTAAATAATGAGTATTTTTTGTGAAATTTTCATCTTAATTAATGTTTCATTTTTTTTAAAGCATGGGTAGACTAATCCCATGAAGACGTGTAAAACCTCCCCATCCATACACACAAGTTAAGTTTATGGGCAGTGGCCGGTTAGGGTTGAGCGTGAGTCGAACTCAAGACCCCGCTTTATGAGGTGGACATTTTGACCGTCAAGCTGACTCCACCCATTTTCTTTTTTAGAAATTATAAAAAATAACGAAAGAAATTTAGATATAATTCTAGTTGAGATTATCATCATGGCTATTCACCCATAATCTAATTTGTGATTGGTTGGATCCCGAGATGGCACCAAGTCCATAGTATTTACATGCACCATATCAGTCTATCAAACCATGACAATACCTCCTGAAAAAGTTTTGAAGATTTGGCTCAATGGCCCTTCTCATTATACAGTATATATATAAATGTACAGGTCTAAATATAGAAGTCCTTAATTAGGAAACTTGACAAATATAAAATAAGATATATACGGTAGGTCAACCTTTCTCTCTAATACTTCCCTGCAAAATTTATAATAGTGGTAAACTCGGTGGTGGTCAACCCTTCTCTCTAATACCTTCCCTTGAAAAATATTGGGCAAGTCAAAGGTTAATGAATTGAGATAGCAAACCTACAAAATATTGATCGATACAGTCAGATATTAAGCTAAGGGCCTTCGTATAAGTAGGGGCTCAAGCTTTTGACTTTTAAGTAAAGCACGTGAAAATCCATTAAACCCTTTAACTCATTGGGTCAACTCAACTGTATATTATGTTAACGCCCTATACAGTTAATAAAATCGCTTCACTCACTAAAAAAACTAAAACATCTCATTAAAATTTGAAACTAGAAATTCATGAAGGTTTTCAATTTATTTAATTAAAATCTGAAAATGAGTCTTAAAGTGGCTTTAGACTCACTTTATCAAACCATTTATATTTCTAAACATGCGCGTGTAAGTGGGCAAGGCTTCCATATATCCTAAGAGGCGCGTGCAAATTTTAATCTAAGAAAATCCAACACATTCGGGTTAGAGTAGGGGTGATAATGAATTAGATCGGATTTACTACAGGTAATAACAGATTTTTATTAGACTCGACTCGACACGACCTGTTTTTTATTTTTTAACTATTGACTCAAACCGACTCACCCAGTTTAACCTAAATTTTATTTTATTCAATCCGACCAAACTCAATTCGACCTGAAGTTATAAAAAAATAAAAAAATGAGAGAAAATTACTTTTAATGGAAAATGAAAGATAAAAGAGCTTCACTTTCATGTGAGCATATAGAGATATGTTAGTATTTTTTTTTTAAGTTAGTGGGTATACAGGCTAAAATGAATATGTAAAAAATAAATAAATTATCGAGATTTTAATTTTAATTCAATTCAGAATGGGTTCAAGATCCCTTTACCCAACCTAACTCGAATTTATTTTGGGTCAAATCAGGTTGAGTCAATTTAGATTTATTTTAGGAAATTCATGATGTTTGTTGATCGAGTCGGATGGGTTCATGGGTCAGATAAAAAATTATCACCCTTAAGTTAGAGTCAAGCTTCGAGAATAAAACTAAAAATCAAAGTTTTTTTCTTAATGAAAAGTCAGTATTCATTTAAAAAGGAAAAATGAGCTCAAGCGAGAGAAAATAAAAAACAAAAACAAAAGGCAAAAGCCCACAAGAGCTATAGATTAGCACTCCAAACAAAAAAAAAATGCAATCACTAGTGGCAGTATAAGAATGATTTAAAGTTAAAGAAAACCAATTTGAAAGGTATATCCGTGACAAAGAGTTTAGTGAACCAACCAACAAAACATCTAAAGATCCAAACGGAACTCACTCATGACGAGGCAAGAAGTAGATTGTGATTCCACAACATGCTCAAACTTATGTAAAAGGAAAAACTCAACTAGGACCTGACCCATGAATAGACAAATTCTTTTTATGTAACGAAGAATCTCAGGATCCCATCTATAAGAGTACGAGGATATTTGATAAAACTTTAGATTTACATAACTATCAATAAGCCACAAGCATCGATTAAGTATGAGACTCAAATTTAAGACTTCTAGTTTCTGTCGGCAAATTGAGGTACCCTATGCAAGATGACCCATGAATAGACTTGCTGATTATCTTTCCTAAAATGGTTTAAGATTGTTTTTTTATTTGATTTTTATTTTTAAATTAATAAATATTTATTAGTATCAAAATGAAATAACCATAGAATAGATAATGATCCGTGCACTGTGAGTTTTCATTATGGTACACCACTCTTAAAAGGAAAAAAATCATTTTGCCTTCTCTTTTTTAAAAAGGGAAGAGAGAAGAAGAAGAAAAGTAATGCCAAAATAGTATTTTCCTTTTAAACTTGTATCATGGTGATGGATAGAAAAAAAGGGAGGAAACTTCTCTTACAAAAGTGTAAGTTCTCTTATTTAGATCTATTCTTTAAGAGAAAGTGAGACCCACGAGATGCCAAACTTTTTCTGTAGTGCTTAACAACAGAAAATTAATGCAAGAAAATAAACAATTCATATAAGAGAGAAGACGTAGATTTACGTGGTTCAATTAAATGTCTACGTCCACAGATAACATAAAAAATTTCACTAGATCTGAAGAAGAAGAAGAAGATACAATCAATGGTTATCTCTTTCACCCTCTTTCTCACTATCTCTCACTCTCTGATTCAATACACTTTTTCACTCACTTACATTCAGTTTTTTTTCAAATAAAAGAGATGCACAATTATACAATTGCCGAATCAAATCAAGTCAAAATTGGGCCGAGTCAAATCGAGTCAATAATCAACATTTTCTCCCATTGTAGAAGAGGTAGTTGTAGCCTTGTAGGTGCAACATGTCACTCAAGTTGCACCTAGTTATGCTTCTTTTCTTTTAAATTTTTTTAAAGTTAAGTAAAAACTAAACTGGTGAGTTTAAAGTTCACTTAATGAAACATCACCACTCGTTGTCCTTTTATTTAAACAGAGAATAATTTCAATTGCTAAATTAAGTAGTTAAGACTTGATTTTTTAGATGAAATTTGGTTCACATATATGACTTGAAATAAGCTTTCACACCCATCGGTTATTTTGTCTAAACAATTCATGATTTAAAAAAAAAAAAACCTAACATACACTTGCCTTACTAAATTCTTAATCTAATACTCTATGTGTCCCAAATTAGTTGTCGTATATGAATCTTGAAATTTTCCCAAAATAGTTGTCTCATTTATATTTAAGTATTATAAAGTGTGTTAAAAATTGATGAAATCACATGGAATGTTAGTCTTATATAGAGAGCTCTTTAAAAAAATACAAATTTTTCAAATGAGACAACTACAATGGGACAGAGGGATTATCATTCAAACTAGTGATCAAGAAAAGAAGGGCATAGATTCTCCTAACTTCGTGTGCGTACCATTCACAACTTAAAATCTTGAGTATGAATCATCTAGATTTGAACTTCACAGAGCATGGGAAATCACTCAAAAAATAAGTGACATCTCAACACATGTTAGATACAATAAAAATTTAGTGTTCTGTTGAAATGTCAACTATTCATTGAGTGATTTCTGATGCTTTATAATATGCTTCCACCAGGGCGACATCGCTGGGAGATGATAGTATGCTCTAGCCTCATGAGGCCCATAGGGTGGGGTCCAATCAGGGGTAAAAAAGACGGTGAATTCGAGATCTCGGACCCACAAATATCGCTCGATATCTGGCAATATTTATTTCTCTTTCTTTTTATTTTTTTGCCAAATCTCAGCCGAATCGGCTAATATTGGCTAGAACTCAGTCATAGCAGCCGAAATTTCGCCTCTACAATCGATACATCTCATATCGGTCGAGATATCTCGGACATCCAAAACCTTAGATGTATCGGCTGAGATTTGAACCCCTCGGGCCAACATGTAGGAATAGGTGTATTTGAAAGATGTGTTTATAATGACGTTTTTATAAAATATCAAGTTCACTAATTTGGAAAGTTTAGGATTTTTAAAAGTTTTAGAGATCAACAACGGTCAAAATAGAATTAATTTTGTATAGATTTTAATACAATGACCAGATTAATTTAAAATAGATTCAACATAAATATGTACATATGCTAGAGGAGATAGTTTTGGAGCAAGTGGGCCCACTTGAAAGTATGTATTATATCCTTACCGTTAAAAGGGTGAGAGAGAGAGAGAGAGAAAATGAAAGCGTCACAACGGCTTTCTAGCTTTCAAATTTGGAAACCGCTAGTATAGAGGTCGATCCACCTAAGTATGACCGTTAAAGTCGTATCATGACCGTCGGATCGCATTTATTGGACCGTCCAGATTAGTCGACCGTTGGAAAGAAAACCCTTCTCTTTTTGACTCCGTTCCTCACACGATCCCAGAACTCTTTCTTTTCACTCCGTCTAATTCAAATACAAGTCTACCGTTGGAAGGATAAAATAACAAAGACAAACCCATTTCTTCCTCATCTCTCATTCTTTCTCCCATTTGGAATTCATTAGATTTCCAACGATTTTTTTTCTCAAAGTAATCTCATCTGGGTTTTGTTCAGAATCAAATTTTCTTTCCTTCCTCGAATTGATTAGTGCATTTTCACCTGAATTTGAGCGCTTCTTTCCTTTCTGATAATCTGGGTTTTTGAATTTACCATCTGATTTGTTGAGCCCAGAAAAGAAAATGGTTCAGATGGCTTCTTCTCCAGCTTCTCCGGTGACAATTACCGTTTCTTCGGGAGGAAAGGGAGGAGGTTCCAGAAGCATGGGATTGACGAGCCCGATCCAGCGTCCTTCTCTGTCAAACAACCCAAATTCGCCTCTCAGTGGCAGAGAAAACAGAGCTTCCAGTGGTGGGCGTTACTGTTCAACATCAAAGGACGAAACCGAAGCGAGCACAGAATTTGTCAGGTATACCGTTCATATACCGCCCACTCCAGATCACCAGCCTATATCGGCCTCCCAGAGCAGCCTCCCTGAAGAGTCAAAGATTGGTGAAAGGCCTGATAGGAGTTACATTTCTGGAACAATTTTTACTGGAGGGTTCAATTCGGTGACTCGGGGCCATGTCATCGAGTTCTCCAATGATCAGACCCAGATGGTGAAATCCACTGGAATGTTCTGCGGAATGAAGGGTTGCGATGAAAAGGCGCTTATCAGTAAATCAAGTTCACCTTGCGAATGTGGGTTCAAGATTTGCAGAGATTGCTACTTGGAGTGCCTTGGAAATGGAGGAAAATGCCCGGGCTGTAAGGAGCAGTATCAAGATGTCGGTGGCGAAGAAGAAGAAGAAGAAGAATCTGGGTCAGAAGCAGATGACCGGGCCCTTCCACTGTCTTCAATGGCAAAATTCAGACCCAACACACGGTCGATAGTGAGATCATTCAAGGCACCCAATCACCCACCTGATTTCGATCACACCGGTTGGCTCTACGAGACAAAGGGGACATATGGTTATGGAAATGCAGTTTGGCCTAAAGATGGATATAGTGGAGTTGGGATGAACGGATTCGAAGATCCTCCCGATTTTGGAGAAAAGAGTAGGCGGCCTCTTACAAGAAAAGTTGGGATCTCTACAGCAATTCTCAGCCCGTACAGGTAAGGCCGTGTTTGCCAACTGCGAGATTTTGAACCTGTAGATTACATGTTTTTTCCATTCAAATTGATGTTGTTTCTGTTTTGTAGTTTTTGAAAATCTTAATAGATTCAAATATTAGTATTAGTAGGTTACTTCAATATAAAAACTTGAAAAGTATAAAATAAATGCTAACAAAATATAGATTATAAATGTTAAAATTATAAAATATCATCAAGAATTAATTATTATCCATAATTTATGAAAAAAAAAATCTATTAGAAGATGCGGGAAATTCAGTCTTGCATAGATATAATCTCCTGCCAGAGATCGTAAAAGCAAATCTCAAGTTTTTTAAGAGATTTAAATCAAATCCCATGAAGATGATAGATTTTGCCAAATGTAAATATCTCATGATTGTAGATTTCAGTCTTTTAACATAAGCCGAGTGTGATTAGAACTCTCACCAACGTTGAATTTACTGAATATCATTTACTGGTTCAGTCTCTCTTGAAATATTTCTTACTATACTGATTTGATTCTGCAGATTGCTAATTGCAATCCGACTGGTTGCTCTTGGTTTCTTCCTTGCTTGGAGAATTCTACATCCAAACCATGAAGCAATGTGGCTGTGGGGATTGTCGGTAACATGCGAAATTTGGTTCGCCATTTCATGGTTACTCGATCAGCTCCCAAAACTCTGTCCTGTAAACAGAGTGACTGACCTCTTGGTTTTGAAAGACCGGTTTGAGTCCCCAAACCTACGGAATCCGAAAGGAATATCCGATCTTCCTGGCATTGATGTGTTTGTTTCAACAGCAGACCCGGATAAAGAACCTCCTCTTGTCACTGCAAACACTATTCTTTCAATCCTTGCAGTCGATTACCCTGTTGAAAAACTCGCATGTTATCTATCCGACGATGGGGGTTCACTTCTAACTTTTGAAGCACTTGCAGAAACTGCAAGCTTTGCTAGAATTTGGGTTCCATTCTGCAGAAAACACAGCATAGAACCGAGGAATCCGGAGGCATATTTCAGTCAGAAACGTGACTTCCTTAAGAACAAAGTGAAGCTTGATTTTGTTCGGGAGAGGCGGAGAGTGAAGAGAGAGTATGATGAATTCAAGGTTAGGATTAACTCTTTGCCTGAGTCAATCAGAAGGCGCTCCGATGCGTATAATGCACACGAAGAGCTGAGAACAAAGAAGAAACAGATGGAATTGCGAGGCAATCCTTCTGAACCTGTTAAGGTTCCGAAGGCTACATGGATGTCCGATGGAGCACATTGGCCGGGAACTTGGTTGTCTGCTGAGCCAGACAATTCCAGAGGTGATCATGCCGGTATAATTCAGGTAAATCTAATGTTTTTAGATACAATTCTTGAAAATAAATGGTTGAATTTTTTAAATAAACAAATAGTTCAATTGTTTAGGTAAGAAATGAGCTTTTTGGAAGAAATGGAATCCCACAACGCAGTTCAAGAAGTGTATGTACTGCTTTTGTAGTAAATAGGCAAAATTTAACTCTTTAGGACGGGGAATAGCCATGGACAAATTCAGTTCAATGTTTTGGAAGAGCAAAAAATTTGGTGTTTGCCCAATTCTCATATGTTGCCAATATTGTTATTGGGAAGGAAGTTCAAGAAAAATTGGTATCCAAAATGATCTGAATTGGGTCCACAAACGATCCAAATTGGAGCATCCAAATGCATATTATCTGCTTTTCTTCATTATCTTTTTTCTGCTCTATTTAGGAACAGAGAAAAAATGGTAACCAATTTATTCAAATTGGGTTTGAAATGATCCAAATGACCCGAATTGGAATTGAAATGACCCAAAGTGTGGGGCATCAAAGTCCCCAGAAATCTGTTTTCCCACCTCTTTCTGTAGGTGGTATACTGCTTTTCATTATTTCCTGAAATATTTTTTTTGGAAAAGAACTAGAAAATAAATGGTAGATCCAAATTGGGATTGAAATGACCCGAATCAGAATCTCATTTTCTGCTCTATTAATGACTTGTGTAGGCAATGCTGGCTCCCCCAAATGCAGAACCTGTAATGGGTGCTGAAGCAGATGATGCAAATCTTGTTAACACCACAGAAGTAGACATCCGATTGCCAATGCTGGTTTATGTTTCAAGAGAAAAGAGACCCGGGTATGATCACAACAAGAAGGCTGGTGCGATGAATGCTCTAGTGCGAACAAGCGCCATCATGTCCAATGGCCCCTTCATTCTCAATCTCGATTGTGATCACTACATCTACAATTCCTTGGCACTAAGAGAAGGAATGTGCTTCATGCTCGACCGAGGTGGTGATCGGATATGTTATGTACAATTCCCACAAAGATTTGAGGGCATCGACCCAAATGACCGTTATGCCAATCACAATACTGTGTTCTTCGATGTCAGCATGCGAGCACTCGACGGGTTGCAAGGTCCAATGTATGTGGGTACAGGTTGCATTTTCCGAAGAACTGCTCTGTATGGTTTTAGCCCTCCAAGAGCCACTGAACATAAGGGATGGTTCGGTCGAAAGAAGATTAAGATGATACTTCGAAAGCCCAAGTTGACAAAGAATGAATTAGATAATTCTGCTTTGCGTGACAATGATGATGATGGAGACATTGAATCAATGCTTCTTCCAAAGAAGTTCGGGAATTCGGAAATATTTGTGGCATCTATCCCAGTGGCAGAATACCAAGGAAGGCTGCTCGAAGGACTTCAAGGAAGATCGAAACAAGGTCGGCCGGCTGGTTCTCTCGCTGTCCCAAGAGAGCCGTTGGATGCTGCAACGGTTGCTGAAGCTATCAGCGTCGTATCCTGCTTCTATGAGGATCGAACTGAGTGGGGCCAAAGAGTAGGCTGGATTTATGGTTCAGTAACGGAGGATGTTGTCACCGGATACCGAATGCACAACAGAGGATGGCGGTCGGTGTACTGTGTCACAAAACGGGACGCATTTAGAGGGACTGCACCGATCAATTTAACAGACAGATTACACCAAGTTCTCCGATGGGCAACGGGTTCTGTAGAAATTTTCTTCTCCCGAAACAATGCACTGTTTGCCAGCCCAAGGATGAAATTCTTGCAGCGGGTGGCTTACTTCAATGTTGGGATGTACCCCTTCACCTCTATCTTTCTACTCGTCTACTGCATTCTCCCTGCATTGTCCCTGTTTACTGGGCAATTCATCGTACAATCACTAAGTGTAACATTCCTCATTTTCTTGCTCTCCATCACGATTACACTGTGCTTGCTTGCAGTTCTTGAAATCAGGTGGTCGGGAATCACACTAGATGATTGGTGGCGAAACGAGCAATTTTGGCTAATCGGAGGGACTAGTGCGCACCCGGCCGCTGTCTTGCAAGGACTACTTAAGGTGATTGCAGGCGTCCAAATTTCATTCAACTTGACATCGAAGTCTACTGTCGACGACGATGATGAATTCGCAGAGCTTTACGCGGTGAAATGGAGCTTTTTGATGGTTCCTCCAATTACAATTATGATGATAAACATGATAGCGATCGCCGTTGGAGTGGCCAGAACAGTGTATAGTGAATACCCACAATGGAGTAAGCTTCTTGGAGGTGTGTTCTTCAGCTTTTGGGTGTTGTGTCATCTCTACCCATTTGCAAAAGGATTGATGGGGAGGAGGGGAAAGGTTCCTACAATAGTTTTTGTGTGGTCTGGATTGCTTTCGATTATCATTTCTTTGCTATGGGTGTACATTAGCCCTCCCACCGGGCGAAATCAGTACATGAAATTCCAGTTTCCGTGAAGTTCCGAGCAGCAGATAGTGGATTTTTGCAGATACATGAAGTTTCCTGTTCATGTAGATTTTCCCTGCTCAAGTGTTCTTAATCTCTGCAACATACATGAAGTTCTGAGAATGTTGTGTTGTCAATTTGATTAATTTCACGTTCTGTACTTGATTTTCTTTTCAATTTTTAATCTGAAATCTCTTGTCCATGTAGCTTGATTTGTATCTCTTTTTTGTTCACTTGGATTTTGGAATGGTTATTAGTTTCTTTACACTGAATTCAAGAAGCCCATGAGTTTAGTTTCATGTTTCTTCTGCTATCACTAAAGAATTCCATTAAATATCAAAATCAATTTTAATGCAAACTGAGTGAAATCTCTTGTTGCTGCAAACAGCACCCAGACTACATGAAAAAGCCTGAAATAATTCAGGCTTGAGCTATATGGGCTAAGATCCAACATGTGAGATCTGAATTATAACTCAGGTTGGACCGGGCATATACTTACAGGAAAGCCCAAATTTGAGTTACATTTATAAAATCTAATGAGACCCACAAGTTGCTCTTGCTTAAAAAAAAAAAAATACAAGTTGGTCAGGGGCTTAGGTTTGACTAATCTGGATTAGCTCAGGCCCCCTTAGTTGCAATTCAGACAGGTACTCAAGCAGGCCTAAAATCTGGCCCTGTCTGAAGGATATAATGGGCCAAATAAACACTTACAAACAGGCCCAACGGAGTTTACATGCAAGTAAATGTGGAGTCCTAAGTCACAAAATCCCTCCAATGGCAGCGCTCTCAAAGGTTTCACACTAATTCAATAGACACTTTCGCGGAAAGGTATATTTTCAAATAACATCTTTTAGAAAAATATTGTTATAATAAAATTCTAATGTTTTGAAAAATCCAACATAGTTTATTAGGTTGTTTTGTTCTTTGTCATTTTTAAAATGACAGAAGATAAGAAACTTCTCTCTTCTTCCAATGAATATATTTTACATATGAAGATAAAAAGTTTAATAAAAAAAATTGGATTATGTATATTCGTCAGAGGGTATTTTGTTCATTTTCAATCAACATAAAAATTATGACTTATGAAGATAAAAAGTTTAATAAAAAAAATTGGATTATGTATATTCGTCAGAGGGTATTTTGTTCATTTTCAATCAACATAAAAATTATGACTCCTAACAAGGGAAAATAGGTTGGAGTACTAGCCACCGAACCCACTTCATGACGTGAGAGTTCTTAGTTTGTTTCACACTCCACCCAAAAGAGCTACTCCCTTTTAGAGTTACACAATGTGTATGGATAGAGAGGCTTGCACATGTCTCAACTAGTCGGCGCTCTAAAAGACATGGACACTTTGATCATAAAAAAAAACAAGTTCATGCCAGACTTGGAACTCCTTTGATTTCATACACACATTGGATGACATTATTTGCATTCAAATCTCTCTTTCATCAAATGGTTCATTTTTAATCTTAAAAGATCCATGGTTAACATCATTCAATAATTCTCATTTTTACAGTATAATAATCTCTATGATAATTTATCCATCTATATAATTTTTGTAATAATTAGATGAGACTCACTAGTTGACACGATTAGTCAAAACATCCGAACTATTTCAGCTCGAAGTCAAATATATGTTAAACCAACCCTTCTTAATTGTTCCTTTTTCTTGTAAGGCCCACTCCAGGATGACATAAAGTATTCACACCGAATCTCCACTTGCAAATATTCTTCCCTTTGAGAATTCTAAAAAATGGAATCATATGAGCCTTGCAAACTTTGGACCACCAGTCCACAAATATCAAATATTTGTGTTAAAGTCTGGGCTGAAATTTAGTCTACCTCAAGTCCAACTCTGGAACTCAGGGCCTTTTAATGACACACGCTCAGGGCCCACCACAAACGAGGAAAATTTGATAGAAGGCCCAAATGTGGGCCTTACAATCTGTCACACATAACACGTGATCCTTTCATACGAATGATGGGATGGAACTAAAATCTTAAACGAGTTCATGTAGTCATCTATTGAGATTATAAAAAATAATTACAAGGTTAATTAAGTTATCAACTTAGGGTGCAGCACCTGAGACACAATCGACTTACCCATTTTTGTAGAGGTCCTTATTCTTAAACAATTAAAAATAAAAATAAATAATCGACAACAATAACATCAAATAAAAATAAAAAATTCAGAAAAATTGGTCTGACTATTAAGAAATTCATCTCATGAAGAGAGGGCTTGAGTTCGATTCGCACTCAAATGTTTCTGAACACTACTCTCCTTAGGGCTACTCTTCATCATCTTAACCGGTG
Source organism: Chimonanthus salicifolius (assembly GCA_013350335.1). Classification (NCBI taxonomy): domain Eukaryota; kingdom Viridiplantae; phylum Streptophyta; class Magnoliopsida; order Laurales; family Calycanthaceae; genus Chimonanthus; species Chimonanthus salicifolius. The sequence goes on along the minus strand of CM023540.1, from coordinate 32,321,561 downwards.
TTTGTAGATTAGGAGGTTTATACATGCTCGTCGAATTAATCTCACTTTTAACGTGAAGTAGAAAAACTCATGTTTTCAAAAAAAAAAAATTAACTGTGTCCAATTTCACACTTAAAACACTCCCAATTAATAATGAAATTATAATCAAATGCACAGGTGGCTGATTGAAAACTATTCTAAGAAAGGAAGTGAATCATTTCCACTGCCTTTTTTATTGGCATACCACGTGGAAACACCAAATTAGCAGGTCAATTGACTAAAGACACAAGAAAGGGCAAAAGAAAGGCTGATACTTTAATTTGGACATTGACTGGAAGATTGATACATGGAATGCATGGATGGCATTAATATTGAGCAAACTTTAGTATTAATTTTCATCATTTAATTGCAAGTGGAGCCTTGACTGTCACATCAAACTTGATCAAGACAAAAGGTCTCATATAAATGCAATGTAAGTGAATTGAAAATTTGTCATCAATCCCAGATTTCGACCGTTTGGATGATTACATAGTGGACCTTTCACCTGAATATAGATGATAACAGGAGTGATCAGGGATTTAAATCTCGGATATCGATTGATATTAAATTTTTTTTTTTTAAAACCATCTTTGTCCATTTTATCTCAATCAAGTGTTATACAAGTGCAAATATCATAGATATGTTTTAGTAATTCTAGTAAATTAAAGAAAAATTTATTTAATCTTTATGCTCTTACCTATCTTACCATCTTTATCATCATTGTCATATTAAATATTTAAATGGTTAGCAGTAAAGGCACCCCATTTTTTTATTTAGAGACGTTCCATGTCTAAAATGACAAGAACAACAGCCATCTATCTTATACAATTAAATAAAGTTTTTTCTTTCATCATTTTAAGTAAGATCCTAAGAAGGCATCTAAAAATAAGAAATAAGAGTGTTTCTAATTTTCTATCGTTAACTTTATTAAAAAAAATTGATACATAATTAGAAATAAAACTTATTTTTCTCTCAAAACTTTTCATTTTTTATTCTTTAAGTTTTTAAATTTTCAGGGGCACTGATTCCACATCAAAAGCCACCAAGTCACGTACGTAAAACTTGGGAATATGAGTTTTCTTTTTCCTTTTCCTTTTTATTTTCATTTTTTTAATTTTTTTGGAAAAAGATTATGATTGATACTGACCCATGTCGAACAAAAAAAACCTAAAATTCTATATAAAAAAGAAAGATGCAGGGTGTTTTAAAGTAAAGATTGTAAAGAGCAAGGAAAATCAATTGCACAAAATTTATGTGGAAAATCAAATTCTAAGAAATTGTTTGATTTGAAGACATCATTTTCATTTTTACATTTTTTTTTTTAAATTTAAAGGTAGCATGTGATGCTCGTGGAGAGAGATTTACTTGCAATGGAAGATAGATCACATGATTAATGATGACTTTAGGGTCTTATTTGTATCATGCATGAATCGGGTGAAAGTAGGAGATTTGCTTGTTTTCACCGATTTACTAATTTATTTGTATCATGCATGAATCAGGTGAAAGTAGGAGATTTGCTTCTTTGACTGAGAAATGGTTACCCTTACGGAGCAAATCTAGCAAGCCATTTTTCAAAATCTTTTTGTTCAGCATGAAGGGATTGGTATGACGGTTAAGAAGTCTGTCTTATAAAGTGAGGTCTTGAGTTTGATTCATGCTCAACTCTAATGGGTCATTCTCCATAGATTTAACCAGTGTGTGGGGGATTAGTCACACCTCCAATGTGAGATGGGAATACCCATGTTATCTAATATATATATATAAAGAAAAAAAATGGTAATGATGCTAATTAGATAGGTCATCTATGAGATTTGATTATTTATATTGGCAAATACAAAATTTATATTAATTGAAAATCAAAGGTAGACAATAATTTTAAATATATCAATAACATCTTAGTTTGGTCGAAGGTCAATTTCCAAATGAGTTTTCAAATGGTTTGAGTTTGTATTCTAGAAAGTTCAATATTAATTAAATCTAGTTGTTGTCATTATAATTTATAAATTAGTATATTTAAGTACTTGCTGTCTTTGAGTTTATCATACTCAAGACTCGCGCATGGTCTTTTGAATAGTCTATTTGGAAAAGAAAAACACAAATTCAAGTTGTAATTTGATTTTTAAAGTGGTCAATTATGTGTCACAACTGAGAGTTATCTTTAGAGTGGTTTTAAAGTGATTTACAACGTGGTATAGTCAAGTCAATATTTAGAAAATTAAATTGCATTTTATATTTTTTTAACACATCGACTAATGGCTAGCGATCCTCCTACTGACATTTTGTGTAACCTAGTACGGATTTTACTGTATTATCCATTTTGTTTTTCGAATCGGCTTGCCGAACCCTTTGGTGTAAGTGATTCGAAGGGTTCGATGAACCGATTCGAAGGGCAAAATGGACAATACTGTAAAACACAAAATGCATGTGGGAGGATCGCCACCCTGAATAATACGGTTAGTGTAGAAGATCATCTATGTCATTATAGAAAAAAAAAATCATCATGCTAGACATATAAAATTTTAAACTCGACATAAATTATAAGTGTGGTACTTAAATTTAATATGAACTAACAGTGCACGATTTATGTCTATATTCAGTTCATTTGGATTCCACGCATGACTTTAGTATCAAATGCCCTCATCAAATAATAGTCCAACCTAAGATAAAATATTCAGTCAATACATTGCGTATCGGCCGAAAGAGGCCCGTAACGCATCGGTGCATAGGGGGGCTAGTAGGAATCGGGCGAGACGGATCATGGAGGAGTCTCAGCCCTCAACCCATAATTACGAAATAAAGCAAAGGAGACAATGATATTTTTAAAACAAACTTTGAAAAATTGGACTTGAGCTACCAACGAGGTTTGGGCCAATTGTTATAACAGGAAATGGACTTGAGCCCAGCTATATACGCCCATGGACCCAACAAATAATGGTTTTCATGTTTGCATGTCATGTGCAAACTTGTTCTTAATGGCCTTCTTACATTTATATGATACAGTTTCTGGCCCAATATGGGCCCAATTCGGATTTGGCTTAGGCTTTAAGATGTTGGGCTAAGCCTAGAGATCCATAGGTCCAACTATGTTCAACCCGAATTCTCAAATAATATTTTTTTTCCATACACAATTTAAAACTCATTATAAACATAAATAACATTACTGTCATATTTATTGTGATATGATCACACATTACTTTCATTTAGTTAACATAAATATGGGGCCTATGCTCACTAGATTTGTTGTTTAGCCCATTTTTATTATCTCTTTTATATCACTTGAACTTTTTATGTAATTCACTTTCCTTAATTGGTGAATCATTCACTCACTTTTGATTTTTGAGAGAAATTCATATATGGAAAGCTTGATCTATAATATTGATTTTTTTTTCATTTCTAATACTTTATAAAATTATATTTTTTAACAAATATATTTTCACACTAAGTTTTCTAATTTTATTTTTTAATATTTTCTATATGTTTTAAAAAAATTTAAAAAAAGGAAAGCAGAAAACCATTATTTAATAAAAACACTTGCACCTGAATCAGCTCTCCTAAAATTTGCTATATAGAATAAATGTCATATAGTTATTTTATGAAGATTTACATGTATTGAACTATATTTTAATATAAAATAGATAAAATAAGTAGAAAGAAATAACACGATTGATTAAAAAATTAAGAAAAAAAGAAGTCCTATGATTAGGAATTAGTGGAGTAAAAAAGTAGGTTAGTCAATTATTTATTTTATTATCCAAACGTGCAAGCCAAGAAATGGGAAAGCTTTCACTTCCTTTATTTTCATGTTACATGCTTTTGTGACCACCGTCCATCTTTTTCAATTACTTGGGAAAGAATTAGAAAAGATAGGCATGGCCTCATCCACCACACCACTTATAGTGGATGGGTCCAGCCCATGACCTGAAGTTGGCACCATTTACCAAAACGAGAAGATATAGTGTCCACCACATAATTTAGTGGGTCAAGCCCAGAGTAAACCAACTTGGTTGGTGCAAACAATAATAAGGATTTAAAAGTCACTTGAATTCAAGTTGATTTGTCTAATATGATTTAGATTTAGTCAATATTAATACAATTTAAATTTATTTTTTTATAACCGAAGTTATACAAGCATCTTACTCAACTAGCTATTGAGAGTATGTGAAAATCATTCAATTCACACACACCGAGTGAAACTATAAAGAATGACCCTTTTAAGTTGAGCGTGAATCGAACACAAAACTTCTGATTTGAATTCACTTTTATCAAATTTCAATCATTTTTCGGTCAAGTTTTTTCTAATTTAACTGAGATAATTCTGATTTAATTCTTACTAAGTTAGAGATTGTATTTGATATTTAAAACATTGACAATACATATCATACTGATCTCTATAAGTCAATTCAGTACTGTATCAATCCATTTTTCATACAAATCAGATGGTTGTGATTACTGGATGCTCTGACGTGAAATTAAAAAAAAAAAAAACTCTTTAAAAGACATTTCAAGTCTTTCTATTTAAGGATGTTGTTTTTCAAATATTGAGGTAGGTCAAATATTTTATGATGAAATATGTACGAATGATAATAATATTAATTATGTGAAATTTGAATTTCATATAATCATATTGATCTTATGATTTTAGACAACAAATATTTGATTATTTTAAAATCATTAATTTTTATAATTTATTTTATAAAAATATGATTATTATATTTAAAAATTCCTTTAATTTAATTACCTATACCCGACCATATAATAAGTATGCAGCCTTCCCATTCTATACGGGAACTCCATGAGTACCCACTAAATCTTTCTTCTAATCAACAACGGTAACTTAAGGCAACGTGGCAAAATCGAAACCTGGTCAATACCATCGCAAGAGCGGGTACAACGTCGTTGCCACCAACGCCCTCCAACGTTAAACACATCCTTGTTTCACTTCACCATCGGATATAAATTTGTTGTTTTTAACGTATGATATCAGTTGCGTTTAATAAAAAATTGTCCGTTGAATAGATAATTATGGATAATATCAAACTAAAATATGATTCATTAAAAAATTTAAATGTTCTTGTTTTTATCTATAATTTTTATTTTAAATTTACATGTAGGAAATTATAGAATATCTAGCGTAAAACTTTCACAGTTGAGTTAACTACTCTTAGGGCACACATCAAATGTTAGGTCGTATGATTCAAATCCATAATCTCTCGCTTCCTGAGATAAGAGACAACCAGTTGAACTACACACATCTAAATTATATTTTTTATGTTATTATTATTTGTATTTTATATTTAAAATTTAATATTATTTATAATTTTTATTGCTAATATAAATTTAACTAAAATTGAATCTCAAAATCTCAATTAAACATGGTTGAACTCAACCTTATGACGGTTTGACCGAGATGGATTTTCAAAACATTGTTTAGAAACCGCTCGGAGGTTTCACTCGTAGAAACTAGAAAAGTAGAAAGTAACGGCAAACATAGTTAGATATTGAATCAAGACTAACGAAGCTGTCGGCGAAGAAGATGCCGTACAAGTAGTGAGAAAACGTGGTAACTTCAACTTTGCCACGTGTATGAGTAGTTGTTTGGCACGTGGCTAGGAAGGGAAATCCGGTCTCTGAAGACTGACCGAGGATCCAATTTGTTGTTAGTGCAACCCCCTCTTTTTAGTGCACAAGGAAGGACAAAAACCGTCCAATATCTTTCCTAAATGACATCTGGACCAGTTTGTCATTTTAAAAGTATTAGTCTCTAATCCAAGTCATATTTAAATGAAATCTGAATTAAATATGAATAATTTAGATAATTTATACTCATTTGAAGAAGTTTTACATTCAAATATTTATTTCTAACTATTTTTTTTTTTTATGTGTAGAAAATTCAACGTAAAACTCTCAGATACTCATTGCCATTAGAGACTCAAAGTGACACCTTCCACTTTCTAAGATAGGAGATCATCAATTGAGCTATACTCATGTAGACAAAAATAAAAAATAAAAAATAAAATAAATTCATTATTTTCTATAGTGACAGATATAAATCTCTTTCATTTATTTAGTTAATATATATTTCTCTTTTCATTGGATAAATAAATGTTTAAAATTCATATACATATATAGGGTACACATTCTCACACAGGATAATTTTTTCATCCCACATAAGAATTCAATTTTTTTTTTAAAATTCTCATTTTACCCATCCAACCAACACAAAAAGTCAAAGGATAAATAAGGAAATTAAAAAAAAATATTGAATTCCCTTATGACATAAAAGAATTCTCGTGTGTGAGAATGTTTACCCTATATATATATATATATATATATAACTTTTTATAACCATGAAAGGTTATACAACTGAAATTCTTATTTTAAATTAAATAACAATTAGACAATCTAAAACCAGCCTATTTAATTCAGTTCTTCTTTTTCTCTTGTCAAATTGTAAAATTCACTTGCTGTCACCAGGAAGGTTCATGAACATTGAAAAAGTAAAAAAGTGTGAATCCATTCTCCCGTGATGAGGAGATAGCACTTGAATATTTATTTCCAGTAACAGATGAACTAAAGTCGATATTTTCATAATTTAATATTTATCTTCTTTATTTAGATCATTACATTATAATTGAATTTGGGGCAAAAGTAACATAAGCCCAAAAGTACAATCTTCCCCGTGTACATGAGATGAGCCCATTCAATCACAAATCTAAATTTGACTTCTTCTAAAAATTAAAATTCAAGTTGATAAATGTTCATTTGATTAATTATGATAAATAAAAATATTTATTTAATATTTTATTTTTTATCTTAAAATTTTGTGTATAAAAATAATTTAATGGATCTCAATTATGATAGTTTTTTATATGATAATTTATCCAAAGTTTTCCATCATAAGATAAATTCTATTAATGATATGTTGAACAAATAGTCAAATCAGAGTGCAAAATTCAGTATCAGCCGATATTTTTCTCTCTTTGCTTTTTTTTTTTTTTTTTTAAAAAAAAAAGCCAATATCTATCGATATTATGATATCGGCCGATATGATACGGCCGAAATATCGGAGTATCGGCCGATATTTGAACTCCTGAGTCAAACACTAAAGATTTTCTTTACTTAAAAAGAATAAACTCAGCATACTATGTAAAATAAAATAAAATAAAAGTAAATCTAATGTATAAGATTAATTCCACCCTACTGTAAATATTGTTGATCTTATCTAATTAAATACTATAATCGAAAGATTCTTACAACAGGTGTTGCTTATAGGCTTATAGCTAGGTTTTATCTTTTTAATTTCCCAATTTTAAAACAGTATTCCATATTTAGAATTAACTTCTTTTAATAGTAAGTAACATGGTTTTGAATTCATATTGGCTAAAACAATTGACTTTAAAATTAGAAAGTCAAAAGAAAATCTCCTACAATTAGAAAACTGACAAAGCACATTCATTATGTAATGAGGGTAGTAAACACATCCATTGTACATCAAAGTATAGTGGCTAAAAGATGATTTGACCTAAAAAATTACTCGGGTCGGGTAAAAAATCAACGGGTTTATTTTATTTATGTTTTTGTTATTTATCATAGATTTTTTGTGTGTCCATGGTTGAGATTTTCTTGACAATTTAAAGGTTGAGTTCTCAAGTCATGTCACTCGAGCTTGAATATTTTATTTGACTAGGTTGGCTCCAAGAAGGCAAGTAATTTGGGTTAAATTAGGTTGAAATTTAACTATTTTAGTGAAAAAAAAGGTGATGCTAACATTTTAAAAGCTTGCTTTTATTGCACTTAAGTTATTCCTTGTCTACCATAATTAGCATAAATCCAACTTAACTTGGCTCAACTTATAAATTTAGACGTCTATGGTTTAAATTGATTAACGGTCAAATTTACTATTAAAATAAAAATATATGTGAACATTAGTCATTTTATAAGAACTCTTTGATGGGATTGTCAAATCTATCTAAATCTAAACACAATTTTTTTTTATTGATGATTTGCAATTGTTAACATACAAAATTAAGTGGACACCATAATATGATCCAATTGATTAGGACTTATTAATCATTGACTCAATTTTTGCCATTGCTTGCTCGAGTTGCTAATGGCCTGTGGGCCCCAATTTAAGCATAGTTTGATTTGATGGCTGTATGAAAGTTAGACTCTAGAATTTGCCATTGGCTACCATATCACTCAAAGTAGCATTCATATTCCCAATAATCCTACTTAGAATTCATTCTTCTTACTTTTCTTAGTTGAGAGTTGAGACGTGGAACTACACACCTCAATTCCTAATTTCAAATATTTACTCTTCCATATCTACAATAAAAAATGTCTAAAAATTCGAAAGAGTCCAATGAAGAAAAATAATTTTTATTTTCAGATGAATATATCTTTTTATCTTAATAAAAAACAAATAATTATGATATTCGATTAATACCAAAGAATAAAAAAATCTATTGAATTGCCATACCATATTCGGCTCCCAATAGGTTTACAGCCAACAAATATTCCTTGGGTCAATCCCATCCATTAAACCCACATCAAATCCTCCATCAGATCATACACACGAACGGCTGGATCTTCCTATCCAACATAACACGAGCTTCAGTTATACCATTGTCACAGCTCACAAATACCATTTTTAAAATATTAATGATGATTAATAATATCAAGGTATTTTTAAATTCTTCAATTTTTACTGAGAAATAAGTAAGAAAATCTCACAAAAATATAATTTTTGAAAACAATTAAAAGAAAAGTACTTACAATTTATCGCAATATCATCACGATATTACCATTTATCATGAATTTACTGCAGTGTCCATAAATATCGATATATTAATGTCAATTATTATTTTGTTGATAAAAATGTGATAAATTTGAAAATATTACTGATATTTGTGACAATGAGTCATACTAACACTAAGGTATTTCATTGGAGAACTTATTTAGATAAGTATAAACTCAAACTACTTAGAGTAATGATTAAAAATCTGATTTAGAAAAATGAGAGTACTAAATTTAATTCATATTCCACCTAAAAAGACCACTATACTGAGGCAACTCTGTTTCAAAGAGTCACTCTACCGACTTACTTAATATATGATCAGATAAAGAGATTTGCATGTGTAGAGTGTTCTAAAAAGTTTGAACACTGATAAAAAATAGATAAAAGTAGTATATTTAACAGATTATATATCAAAAGTTAGTTAATCGAAAAGACTAAAATACCCTTCCCTTGCTACCAAGCTGAGGAGGGGAAAGCCAGGGTGTATATCTGTAATTTGAGTTAAAAATGGATGTATTTGGAATTTATGAAAAGACAGCACAGCTGGAGCTGGCCCATCTTTTCCGAAGCTCTGGCCTTTTTGCGTTTGGGGGCTTTGATTTTGGGATTCTCCTTATTTCTATTTCCTAATTTATCAATAAGGTCTCATTTCCAAGTGTCATTAACATCTAATGACACTGATATTAATATAATAAGTGACAGTAATCAAGGTATAAAATCCCCTTCTTTTAGTTAATTTTGGCCGTAGATTTCGATTTCTACGATCGAGGAGAGAAAAAAGCTAAGAGGGAGCAGCAAAGCAGCAGTCTTATAGATGCAAAAGAGGAAAAAAAGAAAGGATTCATCATCCGTGCTGCCGCTTCCTCTTCTGCGGTCGAGGACTAGGAGGAAGAGCCGAAAGAGAGAGAGAGAGAGAGAGAGAGAGAGAGAGAGAGACGGAGGGGCTGGTGGCACTCGCGGCGCACGTTAGAGGCCTTCGCCATTGATTCTCTTCTCCTCCTTTACTCGCCAGAAAAAAAAGATCGCTTTCGCCCCAAGCGATTCCATCCGTACGGACGGGTGAAAATCCGGGGGGCTTGAAGCGATTCCGATTCCGCTCCTCCTTTTTTTCTATCTCTCTGGCAGACTTCAGAGGCACAATTTCATTCTTCTTTCCGTTTTTCGCCTCCCGATTATTTGATCTCTTCGATTTTAGGGGTAGGAGGAGGAGGAAGCGAGTGGGAAGCAACTGGAGGAGGAAAATGCTTTGGATTATCAGGATTTCGAGCTTTCTCTCCGCGGCAATGGTGATGATTGTCCTATCTCCTTCGCTCCAATCGTTTCCGCCTGCGGAAGCAATCAGATCGTCGAATCTCGACGGATATCTCCGATTTCCCAGCCAGATCTCAACTGTTGATTACCGGACTCGATTTCCTTTCAGAAAATCGCAGCCATTCCGCAATGCCGAGGAATGCAACAAGCCGGGAGAGGGGAAAGCGACTGTCTGCGATCCGTCACTGGTGCACATCGCGATTACACTCGATGAGGAGTACCTCCGTGGCTCGATTGCCGCCGTCCATTCCATTCTTCAGCACGCCCGATGCCCGGAGAATGTCTTCTTCCATTTCCTTGTCTCGGACAACGATCTAGAAGCGCTGGTGCGGTCCACATTCCCACAGCTGAAATTCAAGGTCTACTTCTTCGATCCTGAGATCGTACGGCCTCTGATCTCGACCTCCGTCCGTCAGGCGCTTGAGCAGCCGCTGAATTATGCAAGAAATTACTTGGCTGATATTCTAGAGCCATGCGTGCGCCGAGTCATCTACCTCGACTCCGACTTGGTCGTCGTCGACGACGTCGCCAAGCTCTGGTCTACCAGCCTTGGATCCAGGATTGTCGGCGCTCCTGAATACTGCCACGCCAACTTCACGAAGTACTTCACGGCTAGATTTTGGTCCGATGAGCGGCTATATAGCACGTTCTCCGGCAGGCGGCCGTGCTACTTCAACACTGGAGTGATGGTTATTGATCTCGATCGCTGGAGGCGGTATGGATACACGAAGCAGATCGAACGGTGGATGGAGATTCAGAAGAACGGTCGGATTTACGAGCTGGGATCGTTGCCTCCATTCCTTTTGGTTTTTGCGGGACACGTGGAGCCAATCGAGCACAGGTGGAACCAACACGGGTTGGGAGGGGATAACGTAAGGGGCAGCTGTCGTGATCTTCATCCCGGCCCGGTCAGCCTCCTTCACTGGAGCGGTAGCGGCAAGCCCTGGCTTCGCCTTGACTCTAACCGGGCCTGCCCTCTCGATTCCTTGTGGGCTCCATACGACCTGTACGGTCCCACCCCCTTAACCGGCAGATCCCGGTAATTCCCCCCCTTCTCTAATTTGATCTTTAATCATTTTAAAATATTTTACCCACTTTTATTCCCTCGCTCGTGGCTACCGTTCGTATATCTCTTTCATGTTTTTTTTTTCTTTTATTTTGGGCGATTTGTATTTTATTCTTTTTTCGTGCCCGTGGAAATAAAAAAAAGGAAAAAAGGGATATTCGTTTTGTTGATATTGGATTTTATCCATCCATTATTAGATTTGGCTAAACTGGTAATATGCCAGCAAACCCCTCTTTAGATATTTTTTGAATAATTATTTTAAAATTTAGCTCGAATTGGTTAACCTGGCCTCGAGATTGTAAGTTTTGGACGAATCTCACCGTGTAAAAATTTCCATAGTTAGTGCTGCTGCTACCTCTGCTCTGCTGCCGCTGCTGCACTGCATTGGCAGTAGCATTTGATATTGATCAGAACCGTACATTTCTAGTGGCATCCATCAAGCCGTCCAATTCATATTTTATTATGCCTTTGAGAAAAGTTTGACTGACTGTACGGTGACCCTGTATCATATGCAGCCAATTGCACATTTTTTATTTATTTTTTCCCATTGGGCAGTGGCCCAGCTGTTGGAGGGCCTTGATTATACTTCTAATTAAATGCTGCATTTACTCATCCAGCATTAATCTACATTGGTTGGTTGGAAGCTAGCGGACTTGCGTTTGATTTTCTTCTATTTCCAATCTTCATTTAGCTTTTCTATAAATAACTTAGCTAGTAGAAAATGTGACTGGTTCAATATCAAATCTTAAATTTGTGGCCCAAAATTTGTTTTGGTCCAGTTGGGAATTTCCACATTTGTTAATTTTTATTGAAATTTGCGATATTACCCAACATTGGTAAGCATAAGAATTTGGAGTTCATATACAAAATCAGTTCAAATGTTAGGATTTTTTTAATAAAATTAAAATTAAAACATTGTGTAATATTTGGAATATCTACAAACCCATACCATATATAACCACCGTAGATGTATTAATCAGTTCTAGACTATAGATTGACAAGTGAAGGTTCATAACCGTAATGTTTTAATCTCTTCCTATTATATATGATTATGTTACATAACTCTCTTTACCTATGACTCTTAATCTAAGTCTTCAATTACTTTGTCCAAATCACACTTTTTTTTTCTGTTAAAGTTATTTTTAATCCATCTTTAATACTGTTATTTTCAAGTGCAATAATTAAAATCTACATAATAAAATGAAAATTTGAGATTTTATAGTATTTATTAGGTCAAATGAGTCAATTTTTATTTTATTTATTATTATTTGTTAGAAAGTGGTCGTTTTCGACAACTCTTATGTGCTTGTTCTACTTTCTCTTGATCATTCCTATGACATATTCATCCCTAAATCGGCAATTCTTATGTGTGTTTTGATATTTGGTCATGTGATTGGGACGGCAAATTCGACCTGAATCCGACCCACATAAGTGTGGGGGCAGCTGTGATGTGTGAACTTGGATTATCAGTCGAGATCTTCCCGTTTTCTGCCTATACATATTTAAACAATCGATATTTAAAAAAGGAAAAAAAATTTAAGAGAGATATCGGCTGAGATGCGAGACATCCATATCTCAATATCAGGGAATTTTGGACCCCTGATGTAAATCAGCTCTTCCCCCTCTTGTCTCTTTGCTGGTCTGCACTTAGGTGGCCATCTCTCATTTTGCTTTATTTATTTATGCATCTCAAATATTTTTATATATCTTACCCTTTATACCCTCAATTTCTTAATTTCTAATGTGTCCTATTGAGCCAGTTGTGTTACTGGGCCCCCACACCTCTCACTGTTGCGTGGAAATAGACGAAAGAACAGTGGAGGAACATATTCCTTCCACCCTGTTGACCATGTGTTTCTAATAATTGGGTCGCCAATATTCGGGCCCACTTAGAACCTGCTTAATCAACATTTTAGTTCAATCCAATTTTTTAATTCTTCTATCTTTTATTTGATTTGATAAGGCAGGGTAGGGTAGGGCAGGAGATTATTGTACTTATTGCTAATTACACGGTTAGAGAACTAAGAAATTTCTGTTAGGCGAATCCCACCGTCTTTTACCTTAGTTAAGATGTTGTTTTCCCTCTCTTAAAATAATGATTAATAGTATGCTTGGGCCAGACTTTTTCCTCTGGAAGAAAAAATGTATGGAAGTGTGTTGTTATGAGTTATGAACCCCACACATGTGATAAGTATATTAATATCTTAGTCTCTCACTCTCTCATGTTAAAATTGGTTAGGTCACGAGTCTTGTCACTGGAAAATTTCTCTTGCTATCTGTAAATAACTTAGGCCCTTTATATTACTGTGATGGTGGGTCATTTTGGAGAGTTAGTCTCACTCTAGGATAAAAGATAAAGATGATTTAGTAATTATGTTTTTAATGTTTTCCTGTAATTTGCAATATTTGTCAAGTAACATAACAGGGTTTTCAAATTGTCTAAAATAAGATTAATTTAATCATTTTTAACTGGTAATTTTCTAAAATAAAAAATTACTGGATAAATATTTTATTTAAAAAATAACAATTTCAGCTGTTTGAACTTAATATAAAATAGACTGATGTGGAGCACACTTGTCTGTTTTGTTGTTTCCTAGAGTTCGATGTTGCATTTGTTCGGTGTTGAGACATAAAGCTATCCAACTATATCAAATATAATATTTTTCTTTGTTTTTTGAATTTATCCTGTTTTTCACACATAAATTAAAAAAAAAACAAAAAAAAAAAAATTTAAGATTTATTTATATGCTAAAAAATATCTTGATAAGTATGTTTTACTTGATAATTAACAAAGGTGAATAGTCAAATTTGAAATTTCCTTGTTGTAATATAAATATTTATGCTTTGAAGCAAATTATTTATTTTGATGTCTATACGCCAAAGCAAGTGAATAATTTTTTAGAAATAAGTTTTACAGTTAAGTAATTTTTTTTAAAAAAATCTATTTAATGTGATTGGTGGGTTCTTTGATACCATGCAATTTATTCATTTAATGAAGAAATACATTTGGAGTTAGAATCTTGACTCTCTCGCTCTCTTAATATGGTTGCACAGCTGGAATGTCTGGGACCAAGGGACCAACAATGTGGTGGGCCCCTTTTTGCACAGGTCATGGTCTTAAAAAAATATGACATTGATTGGGCACTGACGACAAAAGTTAATAACTGAAATATTTTATTTGTTTTGTCCTGTTGAGCATTACATTTTAAAAATCAATAATTGGTGGGCTTAATATTTTTAGGAGTTCATTATTTCATTCTAAAAGTTGCAAATTCAATTTCTTGACAAAATATTGAAGTGATAAGTGGTTTGAATGTGACGTTAATTTTTTGAGGTGTTCTTAGATAGGAGTACAAATATCGGTCGATACATATTGTATCGGCCGATATGTATCGATTTTGAATAAGTGAATATTGGCTGAAATATTGGCTGTATTATATCAGCTGATATTGGCTGAAGAGAGAAAAATATCGGCCGATATATCGTTTTATCGGCCGAAAATGATTTTTAAACCCCTGCTCTTACATGATAATAGAGTGGTGAAAATAATTTTATTTCCTTGTGTAAAAAACTATATTTATATTTTTCTCCTTTCAATAACAAATGTTTAAAAAATTAGGAGGTTGCGTTAATTATTAAATGAACTCGAGTCCACGTAACGTAATTTTTTTTTTTTCAATCTCACATGTAAAAATCGTTATGTTTGAATAGATATTTATGCTGTGAGTGACCATCTGTGTTGGGTATTAATGGAAGGAGTTGATGGGTTTGGGTTTAGAGGAATGGATATCACTCGTGAGGGTTTTATACTGGGTTTTCCACGGTTTCACATATGTAAATTTAAAAAACAAAAGTTATGGTTTTCGAATTAACACACATATATATATTTGAGGATTTGATCTATTAAATTAAAAATACGTTATTTAAAATAACAGTAAAAATGTACTTAATTTCAGCTTTATTTTATATCAAATGATGAGATCAATTTGAATAAATCTAAAATTTAAATAAAATTAATTTATACAATAAATATATTTATCTATATATGAGAAAGAGAGTGTAATTTCAAAGTTTTAGACTTCACGGGCTTAAATAAAGCCGTTGCCCATGTGCTATCTGTGAAAATTTTCTTTATATTGAACTTGACTAAGAGCTTAAACATCCACTTTTCATATTTGACTAGTTCAATGTCACATGGATCGGATGTCACGTTATAATAATTTTGGTGAATACTGAAGTTCATAAATTATTAAAGTACCTCCTCTCATGGAAATGTTAATTATTTACATTTTAAGTAATTTAATTTTTATCAATAAGATTAGGTCAATGTCTGACCTAAATAGGCTCTACCATGACAACATGACTAACCCATCATTTGTGATGAAAGCCACATAAGAAAAAGGTATTGCATATCTGTAAAGGTTGGCTGAGCTGGAAAGAGTAGTAAAGTTAGGAGCACTATCCAATATGAAATTAGGAAAAACATATGGAGAAATTATTATTTTACAACTTATTTATTTTAAACAATTTAGTACATTCGGAAGGTTTTTTTTTTTTTTATCATAGAAATATTCCTATAAATAAACTAAAATGATCATATATTGCAGATAGTATCATACAGTCAGTTACATTCACTGTTTACTCAGATTTAAAAAATAATAATAAAGAGTAGATGTAACTGATAGTATGATACAGCCAGCAATATTATATATATATATATATATATATATATATATATATATATATATATAAGTCAATACGAATAGAGGGAAGGTTTACCAAACTTTTAGGCTTGAGTTCACCCAAAATGGGATTCATTGAATTATAGTAGTCTTTAAATTTTGAAGATGAGAAACAAATTAATTGATAAAAATATATAATATTTATTTATTATGATCAATCTATATTAGAGAACAAATTAATTGGATAAATAAATGATTATATTTAAATTTATAGGCTGCGTTTGGATGATAGGTAATTTTTTCAAGAGTGGATAATCAATTATGAATACCATTTGTTTCAAAAAAGATTTCAAAAATAAGAGTAGAGAGGTAAATAAAGATAAAACGTTGATTTTTTTCCTTACTTTTTAGTTACCAAACAAAGGTAATGATATATAACACTTCATTGTCCTAACTCCCCTCATCCAAGCGCAGCCATAATGAAGCGAGCTTCACATGAAAGAAAGTCCAAACATCAATAGTCTTGCCCTTGAATAGATACCCTAATTGTACTTTAAGGGACACTTGTTCTTGACTCTTGAGCAGGGGTAAAAAAACGTTGAGCCTGAGATCTCGGTTCTACGAATATCGGCCGATATCTCTCACTCTCACTCTCTTAATTTTTTGTCAAATCTTGCCCGTATCGGGCGAGATCTCATCTGTACGGACGATATATCTCGAATCTGCCGAGATATATCGGGTGTCCAAAACCCGAGTTATCTCGGCCAATATGAGATATCTCGGGTGATATTTCTACCCTTGCTCTTGAGTTTTAATTGAAATGAGAATAATGTGAGAAGGGTTAAAGTTTCGTGGGCATCCAATTTATGCAATGATTTTTTATTTTTTTGTGTGAAAGTGGATATGAAGTATGGGAAAATATGCACAGAAACTTCATAGTACATTTTAGTTTATAATTAAGTTCAAATGAAAAATTAAAATTCAAAAGGCTATTGAACTTTGATAATTGTATGCATTAAACTTGAAACAGAGTATTCAAATTTCAAAACAAAGTATAAAAAGAAAAACTACTTCAATTTGAAAAGACTTAACGAGAGAAAGCACAGACTCATTTTGAGTTTTATTCTGTCAAGAGTCAAGAGAGAAATATTGTAATGTCATCATCACACTTATCCATGCCATAATTAAATGATTTGCATCAGTTTTTCCCTTATTCAATCAACATTTTTTGATGAATGATCAGATCATTAGTACTTCTAATTACCAATTTATTAAAAAACAATTAACCTCTGCTGTGTTGTTGGGAATCCAATGGTGATGGATTCGCCTTTGCTTAATTGCTACAGTTCTATATTGCAACTTGCTATTCAAGTATTCCACCTTACATTTCCGGTCAAATTTGAATAACTCTTTTAAGGATGACCATCATCATTCGTACATTCAAGTAATAATTTTTTATTATTTATTAAAAATTATTTTGATTCAATCAAACAAAATATATTTAAAAAGACAATTTCACTTGCTCAAGAGTAGCTGCTAGAGTTTTCTTCACTGCTCCTGCGTACATAGACTTGAAATCGTATGTTGGCGCGTTAGCCTTTTACAGCTCTAGTAGCATAAGGTGACGGGGCCCGGCAGAGTCAGAAAGGCACATTACTCCTCTTTCATTCTGTCCTATCACAAAGAAGGATAGCAAATGATGGATTCACCATTATGACTATTAACCTCTTAAGAACGAATAGTGTGGTGTTCTTAGGGTGGCGAATCTTAAAAATAAAAAAATTATTTAATTGATTAAATTTATAAAATTTATAAAAAAATTTGATTGATTTAGTAAAATTAATCTGTCCACAAGTCACATCTGTGGAAAGTCTTTTTTAACATCACATCTTTCATTATAGACCTAAAAGCAAGTTGTTTGATGTAATACTCACCTGTGCAATAAGTGGTAAAGTATGGGAATGGATCTAATTTCATTGATTCATTGAAATGTTTTTTTTGTCAAATATGGTTAATAAAAAAACATCATCATTGAATAGATCAAATCAAAATTTAAAATTTTATTATTTTAAATTTAATTTTTTAATCTCTAAACTTTATAATATTAAAAAATACGATTTCATCAATTTGATCATGATAATTTAATAAATAACATGTTAAATGAAACATTTTAATGAATTTTATACTTAAATAATACTGTCCCATCCAATGTGCATGTGATTATTTCCACGTGTATATATATATATATATATATATATTTAAATTATTTTTACATGGATAGTTGAGATTGTCAGTCTGCTTAGATGTTTGGAGAAAATAATTTATAGGTGGCAAGTTGCCAAGTAGAGGGTGCAGTAGTGCACATGAAAATCTGTATTTCTGTACCCATTTACCCAAATGGGTCCATTCCTCCATGGTTTGAATTATTGTAATGTGGGTGCGAATCCCTATGGGACTTAAAGTTACTGAGAGACTCTGGTGTACTTACTGCGTACACAGAAGTCAGATTCTCCACTCTTGATTCTCTTCCCAATGTAGACTATTTTTGTGAGCCAAATTTGGTCGTTCAACCATTTCAATCACTAGTAACAAAGGATTGGACGAGATGATTAAAATTCAAAATAAGTAATACACTGAAACTTGAATTGAGTTATACAAAAAATTCGTGAGAAGATCACTTGTTTAAAAATTTAGAACTTCCAAAATATTCAAATTTCCATGAAAATAAAACTTTACTCAAAGCAATAATTTTTATTTTTACAAGATCACTGGAGCAAATCCCATAATATCACATCTTGAGTATTATATTCTATTTTTTATTAGGGTCGAGATATCGGTCGATACGAAATGAATCGGCTGTACAGTAATCATATCAACCGATATGACCGATATATCCTCGAATCATAACGGTCTAATATCGGTCGATACGATTAATATCGGTATTAAAAAACAAAAAACAAAAAACAAAATAGTGATGGGCCCAGGCCCAGATATCAGTCGATATCAACCGATATTTATATTTTCAATTTTCTTTAAAAAAAAATAATTTCTTTTTCAGTTTCTTTTTATATTTTTTAATTTAAAAAAATAAAAAATAAAATAATACCAATATTTACAAAAAAATAAAAAAGAGGAGAGAGCATCATATGGGCCGATATTTGCATATCAGCCAATATATCGGCACGTCTTTTAAACCCCTGTTTTCAATAAAACTTGTCTCTTCACTTGGATTTCCCTTTTAAGTGAAAACTTTTAGCAGGTTTGGTGACTGGTCAAATAATTGTGATAAATAGGAATGGGTGAAAATGTGTGACCCAATACAGCTTCAAAACTAAGCAATGTCATCAATCACTTTTAATTATTAAAGTTAAAACTAAAACTAAAATTGCATGATTTCAAATATCCAAATATATGTCTTAAACAATGATTAGCATTTGAGAGAGTTTCCATGAAGAGAAGTTTATAAATAGGTGGTCTTATTTTACTTGGCAGGGGTCAAAAAAATATTCGAGATATCTTGGTCGATATGAGATATATCGGCCGTACAGGTAAGATCTCAGCCGATATGACCGAAAATTCGCTGATATTAGCTGATACGGCCGAGATTTGTTAAAAAAAAAAGAAATAGAGAAAAAATACCGTTCGATATTAATGAGATATCGGCCGAAAAACAATGGACCCGAGATCTTGGCATCTCAGCCGAGATTTCGGGTCCACCGTTTTTTGGACCCCTGCTATTTGGGCATGTGTACAAAAAGGTAAAGATAAAGAACTGAATAGTTTATTTGGGTATCATCTATTTTTAATAGAGAGAATAATTTTGTAATTGATAAAATTATTTTCTAAAAAAACTACGATTTACTTTAATATTAAAAAAATAAAAAAGTCTCCTCAAAATCTTAATGTATATTCAACCTAACCTAACCTAACCTAACCTGAGCCAATCCTTGTTGATTTAATCAATCTCTAAAAGGCTATGTTGAACCCTTAAAATCTCTACTTTGTTAGGATAACATCAACTAAACATAAATGGCAGAATTGATTGAGAAAAGGTCAGCAACACATAGAATTTGCCAATAAATTAGCAATGGAGGTTGAAACTGCGCCAGTACAAGATTGCCCAAATTTGAAATTTGATTGGAACAATTATTTAGAGAAAACCCCAACCTTTTGACTTGAAAAATCTATTGATTGATTCAGTCCAAGTCTAAGTCATGATAAAATTTTATGTATGGTATGAAAATTGGACCTTTTAATTAGGATTTTAAATTCTTAATCAATCATAAATTTACTTAGATGAACATATGAAGGAGTCTGATTACTAGGTCCTAAGTTAAGGTTAATCATTTGTGATCTTTTAATAATTATTTTTGTGTTTGCTCTCTTCTGTTCTACCAACCTCATGCTCATGGATGATGTGCACTCAACTACTCAAGAACCACTTGGTGGAATGGGTAAACCATGTCGACTCTAATTATAAGGATTTTGTTCAGACTTTGAACATTTCTTTAGATAATCTTTGACAATTTACTATGATTTTTTTAAAAATCTATTATGAAATTGTGTTGGATTATTAGGGATTCTTCAATGGTTATTTTGAGCATTATTTGTCAAGATAACTAAATTATACTGACATTTTTTCCTCTTTAAATTTAATTAAAATATTGATATGTTTGTTACTTAATTGTTTAGAGTAAAATTAATACATTATCTTAAATCGGTGCTATTTTATGTCATTGAATCCCTAAGGTCTTAATTTTTGTTTTCAATTTTGCCATTAGAGCTAAACCCTAAACTCTAAACCCTAATCCCATGTCATCTAATCATCATCAGAGCTATTTATCTCATTTATTTAGAGAGCTAGGAAAATGACGTGGACGATGATATAGTAAAATATGTGAAGCCACAGGCTATACATGGTCAAATCTTCGACCATCTAGTTATCTTTTCAGACACAAATAAGGCTCAAGTTAAATTCCAAGGGGTTATCCCAATTGGTTTGGGAGCAAGATTTCTAGAGGAAGATCTTGGGTTCAAACCATGGAATCTCCAATGAAGGGCCACTTCCTATGGGAATATATATAAAGTAAGGTCTTATCTGGTGTGTGCGGATAGGAAGGTTTTCACATACCTTAAGGACTAATCGAGTGCGACGCATGACACCTCTGGACCTAAAAAAAGGGATTTTTTGTGCCTATTAAGGTCATTATTTTTCCCAGAAAATGCAAAAGAAAGGTAATAAAACAGTTTTGTGGATAGTTAAGATGTGCCGAAGTGGGCCCCACAAAGGCCTGCAACACAGATCTTTTGCAAAACCAAATTGCACTTCGGAACATCCAGGCCTGGCCCGTTTAGGTACAGGGTTGGAAAGTTGGAGTCGAAGTACAAAGTTACAAACAGGGGTCAAAATATCGGCCGATACTGTGCGTGTCGGCCGATATAATTCGGTTTTTCAACCACCGAATTATATCGGCCGATACGTATAGTATCGGCCGTACAAAAAAAAATTCGGCCGATATGTCCGAATTTTTGACCGAATTATCGGCCGAATTTTAAAAATTCGATTTTTTTCTTTTTTTTTTTAAAAAAAAAACTTTTTTTTCATAATAAATATCGGCCGAGATGACCGATATATCGGTCTAAATCTCGGCCGAATCTGGGCCGAATCGGCCGTTTTTCCCCCCGGAAAACAGTAAATCTCGGGCCTGGGCCCAACTCAAGTTCGGCGATATTTTGCCGATATATCGGACGATATATCATGTCCGATATATCTGGCGAGATCTCGGACGAGATCTCACCTGTCAACCAATTTCTCCCCATCACATCTCTGTGTACAGCGGACTGCAGGATTCGGCTGGTCCGGCATACCTGAATATTTTATTATTTTTTTTAAATCCAAAAAATCGAACCGGTCCAATTTTTTCCTATAAATATCATTCACCTACATCTCAAATTTCACACCTTATTTTCAAAGAGAAAATCAGATTTTACTATTTATCTTTCAAAAAAATTGCACTCTTCATTACTTGATTTAAGTAAGTTCTAAACGACCCGGATTTGTTTGAAACCGAACGATCCAGACCGTTCAAAGGTTTCTTCATTTACAGATCTACTGATCTTCTAAGTTTTGTAATTTATTTCGATTTATCTGTAATTTATTTTAATTTTTTTAGCCAAAAATAACATAAAAGAAGTTAAAAAATGCTTGAAGTTAAATAAGATATGTAGTAATAAAAGCTTTATATAGGTATTATAATTTTTTTTCCATCTTAATGTATCTGTAGTTAGTTTTTGTGTACTTTGTTAGTTACTATTTTTTTTCATTTATTTATTCATTTTTGTTAACTATTTCAACATAAAATAGCATAAATGAAAAAAAAAAGTTAGAAAATGATAATACCTATAAAATAATAGATGAACATTTTTCATTTGCTCTTAGTTACTGTTACTAACATGTTAAAATTTACAGCAACATTTTTTACATTCACTTACTCCTTATTTTAATTATTTCATTATTATCTATGGACTATGATATATAAATATTAGTAAATGGTAAAACCTATAAAATAATACATGAAATTTTTTTATTTGTTGTTATTTAATGTATACTAACTTCTTTTACAGGGATGAAATTTTTTCCTTTTATTTTATTTCTTTTTGTAATTATTTCATTATTATCTATGGACTATGACATATAAATGTTAGAAAATGGTAAAACCTATAAAATAATACATGAAATTTTTTTATTTGCTGTTATTTAATGTATACTGACTTCTTTTACAGGGATGAAATTTTTTCCTTTTATTTTCTTTATTTTTGTAATTATTTCATTATTATCTATGGTCTATGATATATAAATGTTAGAAAATGGTAAAACCTATAAAATAATACATGAAAATTTTTTATTTGCTGTTATATAATGTATACTAACTTCTTTTACAAGGATGCAATTTTTTCCTTTTATTTTATTTCTTTTTGTAATTATTTCGTTATTATCTATGGACTATGATATATAAATGTTAGAAAATGGTAAAACCTATAAAATAATACATGAACTTTTTTTATTTGCTGTTATTTAATGTATAATAACTTCTTTTAAAGGGATGCAATTTTTTCCTTTTATTTTATTTCTTTTTGTAATTTTCACCATTTTATTACTATTTATATAATTTCCCACTATCGTAACTTCAAAAATATATTAGAAGATGTAAATGTCCGATATTTTATGAAAAAATTACATATTCAATAAGCTCATAATTTTCTGCATTTGCTGTAATTTTTTTGGAATTTTTTTTTTTTAAAAAAAAAAAAAAAAAAAGGGGGAGGAGAGAGAAAAAGTTCGGCCGATATATCGGCCGAACCGATATATCGGCCGATATGAAAAATCGGCCGGGATAACGGCCCGGCCGATTTTTTTACCCCTGGTTACAAACACAGACGGCGTCTGGCTATAAAAGGGCAAGATCGAGGGCAAGCCCACTGGGCTTTATCTAGAATTATTCTGTCCTACTAAGAAGAAGATGAAGAAAAAGAAGAATTGTATTTTGAATCCCATTTTCCATATCATATCATACCTGTTTTTACAATATTACATAATTATGGATCCCATTTAATTTAATGAAATGCTTAGATGCAATTCTTACTTGATAGTTTTAAGTAGGGTTGGTGCGCCTAATGGGCATTACAAAATTAAAACTTTCATTATATATATTGCAAATGGGGCATTCAAAATGGGCCCTTCGACTAGTTGGGCTTTTATGATTAACCATAATTTTGAACTCATGCATTTGAAGCCCAGAATTCACATAAAGGCTGTAGGATGAATAGATTGAGACGAGTTGAGTTGACTCCCTAAGTTTGGGCTTTGGACTCAAGTCTCAACTCAAACTTAGGGAGTTGAGTTGACTCAAAGTCAAACCTCTATTAACAAAAAAAAGTCTTTTTAATTAAGTTTGGGATTTGACTCCCTAAGAGTTGGATCCCAATATGAGTTTGAGTCGAACTGGGCTGGCAACATGAAAGCCCAAATTTAAGCCACAATTTATAAAATCTATTTTTAATTAAGATTTTGTATAAATATAAAAACTTATGTGAGTATAGTCTTTATTTCTAGAAAATAATATGAAAATTGTTTTATGTTGAGAAAAGCCCGACCCAAGATAAGCTTACATAAACATTTCAGCCTTTTCAGGCTTCATTTTGGGCTTGGGCCTTATTAATACCATTGAGGTCAGGCTTGGGTTTGATCAAATAAGGTTGTTGTAATTCGAGTTATACTTAGTTTAGGATTAAAAGACAAGATCAACCTAGATTAAAGGGCTTTAGTTTTGAGATAATATTAGAAACTAAATAGATAAAAGAAAGTATATACTAATTTTAATAATCTTAATTGGATTCTTTTCATTTTTCTAAATATAAGCCAACTCGACACAACTCAACTTAAAATGTCGTTAGGTTCATTGTTTTGAAAATTGAATCAAAGTCAAGATGTTGAATTTGAGCTGAGGATAATGATAGGACCTTGGGTAACCAATCCAAAGATTAGTCTATTAAGTGAAGTGACCTAAATCCTTTATAAGTTTTTAAACATGTCCCTTCACAGCTAATATGGGGCTGGTTCATTGCCCCAACACTTCCTCCCTTGAACGAAGCTCTCTGAAGGATAGAACGTCGCAGGCCATTCTAACCGGGTAGGAGATCCCCTTAGTCCACATGGGGAAGCTTGAGACTTGACTCTAATACTACTTGTTTAGGGTTTAGGGAGTCTAAAAGACTAGTCTATTAACTGGAGTAAACTCAAGTCCTTTATAAATCTCCAAATCTCTCTTTCACATGAAACTCGTTTCTTCTCCAAATAGATAATAGAAGTGAAATTGAGGTAACTAAAATTGCACCTCCGAATGGTTACTCTTCTACTCCATCTACTATGGTCTTTAGTCGAGAGCCTCTAATAATTATCTTCCTCTTGATTCCAACCAGCAAACTAAGTATTACTTATATGTAATTCCAATACAACTGGAACACTTTTACATCATGATTTTAAGTATTAGTTGAGACATATTAAAGTATAATTTTTATATGATATTGTAAATAAAAACACGATAAAGACTTAGATAATGAAACTATCTTTTAAATTGATTTTATTCCACATAGTCCGTCACCATTAGATCATCTATCTTTCGATTTTAAATTTTTAAAAATAAATGATTTATCAAATATTAAAAAGTTTAAGATTTTATAAATAGAATGATCAATTGATAATAAAAGTCTACGAACATCATTTTCATTTAGTGACCTTTTCAATGCACCTATCGGGTTGATGGTCTATTTATTGAGAACTTTGGTTAGAGAGTTTCCTTGTCAAACTCTTAAGACTTTTGCATTAAATGTTTCTGCATAAGAGACATATCACCCTCAGTCATAAGTTCAATACTTAATACAGATTGATGTATGAAATAATCACATATTATTGCAGATAGTAAGTAGTAAGCACCACTTATTTGAAATTTTTTATTTTTTATTTAAATGATCAATGGATACTATCAGTAGATGTGATCAACATTCTAAATAAATATATTTAGCAGATATAGGGTAGATTATTATAAGGATTATCAAATTGTCTAAAATGAAGTTTATCAAATCATTTCTCTTATTTTATAATTCAATGATGTTGATGTATCAAATGAACATTAATTTAAATTTAATTATTCTAAAAGATTAAAATTCCCATAAATAAAAAACCAAAGTTAATTTATCTGTTGAGGAATAAAAAAAAAAAGATTCATGATACATGACATGGGCCATCGAAAGACATGATTCATGGAATAGCATTAAGTTCATGAATTCAATGAAGCAACTTTGTTACGGTACCCTTTTAAATAATATATTTTTTTTTAAGAAGAATGAATAAGGACATGATTTTCATAAATAAATAATGGACTATATAATTAAATAAAACATGTAAAAGTTCACATAAATAAAGTATGGGTAAAGTTTCATTTACTTCTATGCTTCTGCATCCATCAAAGTGCTTAAGAAAAAAAATAAAATAATAGTGCATATGATATTGAAATTCTTTTAAAAAATGAGATTATAAGATTATGAAGTGTGACCTACACTCAATTCATTGGCTTTTTGTATATTCCACCAAATTATATGATTTAATAATAATCTTTAGACATAATACTTATCTATTATCCATTATTTATTCTCTTTGAGGGTTTTTTAATGCCCTGCTCATGCATTTCTTTTATATCAAAATAAACATTTATTCGGATGGCACTTGCACTTCAAAGATAGGAATAAATATTTTTCTATAAATTAACAAAAATATTTTATAAATGAGTGGAGGAAATAAAACTTCAAAAGTCAACTGCAGATATATGAGGTTTTGACTTATGATGATAATGATTTATAAAATGAGTGATAATAGGCTTGTGTTTGATCGTCCTCATAAGATGAGCCGAATCATGGTGGGTCTTAAGAATTTTGAAGAAAAAGAATCGATCGATATCTAAAATATTTTTCAAATTTTAATGTATTGAAATCCAGGATATTTATCGTCTTTGGTGGTGGCTAGTATATAATGTTCTTTTTTAAAAGAGAGTTAAGAGCAAAAGCTGTAACTGAGAGCCACAACAGATTTTCCTTCGATTTTTTTTTTAGCATAGTAGATAGGTGTTGAACCCATGAACGTATTGAAATGGAACCACGTAAATCTTTATATTGTGGTGTTGATTTTTTTTCTTCTTTTTTCGATATTTATTGGTTATGTGAGATAGGAAAAGTGTTTCCTCCCAACACTTCTACTAGACGAACTTCTTTTAAAGTCTCGAGTCAACAACTATATATTTTTTTAAAAAAATTTATTAAATTTTATTTCAATTTTAAATATCATATAATTCAAACTACATTACTCTGTTGCTATACCAAAAACTTTACTAATCTTACTTCATTGTGATTGAACCATTTTTCTGATTTTGACAATGGTTCCACTGCGCAAGTCCGACCCTATTGTAAGTTTGTAACTTGTAAGTAAAACATTGTTTTGGAGTTTTATAGTGGAATCAATTTCTACCATTCTCAATTTCTTAGTTTATATCATGTGAAATGGGTCCCATCTTGAAATTGACTAGAATCCATCAATGTCCATAAATGGTCAATGAAGTGGACCCAATTTATTTATTTTCTCAACAAACATCCTTATCAAGTGGTCCTATTTGATTCAATGTCACATTTTTATGGGCTGAATTTTTCTTGTTTCTACACTAGAATCATTTCTACATAGTAAATTGTTGGACTTTTTTCCATTATCATTTCTCAACTAGTGGACAAAATTGAGAATCCAAGGCACCAGTTTTTCTTCTAATGGATAAGTGAAGAATAAATAAGGCAGACTCTTCCAACATTTGTTTGGCAATTGAATCGTAGCACACTATTTCTTTTAATAATATGGGTTATGGTATTAAATATCGGTCGATACATATTGTATCGAGATATCGCGATATCTTCAATATAAATAAATATCGCCTTTTGAAAAAGATCGAATATCAGTCGTGAGCCCGAGCGATATCTCAAACGATATCAGTGCATATTGGCCAATATTTGAGTTTCCAGATTTTTTATAAAAAAAAAGACGCACGTTTTTTTTTTAATTTAGGAAAAAAATTCCCAATAGATGGGAAAAAAGAAGAAGAAGAGAGAAGTTGATATCAGCGATATATCGGTTGTGCCAATTTTTTTACCCTTAATATGGGTATTCTTACCTTATACTAGAAGTGAGACTAATCTCATGGGCATGTGTAAACCTTTAATCCACACAAATCGACTAAATATGCAGCGAGTGACATGTTATAGTTGAGCGTAAATCGAATTGAAGACCCTGCTTCCTGAGGCAGGTGTTTTAACCCACATGGGTGTAGCTCAACTGGTTGCCTCCCACATCAGAAAGCGGGAGGTTACGAGTTCGAGCTTCCATGACCTAACCTTTGATGTACCTCAGGGGTAGTGAGATCACTCGTGGGGGTTTTACGCTGGTTATCCCGTGATTTCCCACATGTAAAATTAAAAAAAAAAAAAAAACTATACTTTTTAAAGAATTAAGAGTTTTGTATTTTTGAAGGTAGACCTTTGGCTTATTTATTAATGTCAATGTTGGTGGATGTGTTACTGTTAATGAAGCCTAAAGTTAAGTAGCTGTCAATCCCTGTATTTATTCATTTGAGAGCCATTGTAACAGACATACAAATTTATGTTTAAAGGAGTTAGGTAGACAATTTAAAAAACAAGGCAAAACTAAGTGTTTCTTTTGTAAGTGTGACATTTGTGAGATTTGATTATATTAGTGATTGAAATTTATAGTCATGATATACAAATTTGAAAAAACTTCTCAATAACGTAAGATTAGATTTAAATCTCGAAAAAATAATACATATTTTTCTATTTACATTGGACAATTTTGAATTATTAATATATAATTAAAACAATATACTCTGATGATGATAATAATAATAACAAAACAACCATTGGACCTATAACTAAATTGTATATTCTTAGAACTGGTGTTTGATAAAAAAAAATCAAAGGAAAAAGAAAAAAAAACTGCACTAAACACGCATCTGGTCGGGTCCTCTTCTAAAAATAACAATTAACAATAGAGAGCCCTAATTAATTATTCTCATACAAGAAATCCAAGTCCACCACTCCATTCCCCAAAAATCAGAGGAACCCCTCTAACTCATCCTTATCTTTTAAAATTTGACTATTTATTTAATTACATGGATATCCCCTCTTATATTAGATGTGAGACTAATTTCACATGTACACGAAATCACTTGCAAAATTCAAAATTTACCTAAAGAAGAATCTTCACATTTGCATCTTCACTAAAGTTTTAAATATCGGATTTAGTATTTAACTCGATGAGGGTAGAGTTTAAGTCGAGTTTGAGTCATTTAATTGAGAAAGACATGAATCAACTAAAATTCAAATAAAAATGAGATGGAAATGGTAGCCGTTAGATGCAACTGTGTCCAAATCATTTCAACATTGATAATGCCCGAATTATATCAATAAGTCAATTCAAACTCACATAAATTTTAAGACCTTGTTCCTCATGCCCCCAATTGATGGCCCACAATAATAAAAAAAAAAAAACATCATTCAGATACGGTAATAATCCCTGCAATACAAGTTTTCACCATAATACATCTCTTTTGAAAGTAAAAAACCATTTTACTATTATTTTTTTTTCTTCTCTCTTTCAAAAAGAGAAGTTCAAATATTTTTCCTTTTAAAGTTGTGGTGAAAACTCATTGCATGAATCATTATCCTTCATATAAGGATTCTCTTGTTTTTAATATAGAGTAAATATTTATTTATATATCTTTATTTATCAAATTAAGGTGATTTCTTCTTACATTTCAATTTTTTTTAATGTATCCAACAACTTTAAGTGAGGGTGACAACAACTTTTTACCTTTTTCTCCCTTTGGATCCAATCTAGAGAATCCAAATATATAATAACATTATAACAGTGATTTTTTCACAAACACACTACATGCATCTGTTTAATACAGAATCCACTAAAATCATTTTAATAAAATAATCTAAAATTATTAAAATTAGTAAACTTAAAAATATAAATTCATTAAATATAAAACATTTCAAAGAACTCATAAAACCATGGGCAAGAGATCGCATGAATATAGTAAATGCAAGGGATTCCATACTTCACAGTCTCACACCTCAAGTAATGCGGAGGACATGTCCATTTCTTCATCAGAAAATAAGTCAAGCCTGGGTCCCCTTCCAACTGTAAAAGCTTCTTCATTAAACTTCTTACCTACTTATCTTCTACAGTAAATTTATTGTCTACATTCTACAACTACAATTAATAAACAAAAAAAAATCCTAAAATAATTTAACAAATTCTAAAGAAAAACTCTAAAAAAAATAATTTGGCCACATATTTTCTGATAAAATATATAAAAAATAATGAAAATATTAAATATAAAAATTTGAACCTATCTGGTCATTTTAGTCTTATGATTTTATATTTTAAAAGTAAATTATTATAAATTATCAATTTTCATAGCCTATTTATCTCACAATGTTATAGTTATCAACTTGAAGAAATTTTACCACAGTATTATCCGGTATGTGAATTGAGAGGTTTACATATATTCTCAAATTATATCATCCTCAATATCTAGTATCGGTTGTTATAAATCATTTATTTAAGACTTTAAGTGATATTATATCATTGATTTAATATGACTTTGGAATTTTTATAAAATTGAGTTGAAATGAGGCGTGGAATTTTGGATTCTATAACCTAAAAGGAGAAATTTAAATAATTTATAGTTTTATGGGATTCTCAAAATGGTTAAAACATCAATTTATACAATTATTCCCACCATCAGACCAACATAAATTAACAAACAAAAGGACAAATAAAAAGGAGAAAAAAAAATATAATGAAAAATAGAGTCGCGCATACACGGAAAGAAAAGAGCACTACCCATCTCCATTTCTACTGCTACGAGCCATCAACTGCTGCTGGACCATAAGCGATTTGTAGATCTCCACCAGCACTTTCTCGTCGTACTCCTTTAACGCCGGCTTACCGAAACCGCCGACGGCTCCTCCTCCGACGCCGTATGTCAAGCCGCCACCAGCGCCGCTGAAAGCGCCAGCGTTGGCGAAGGAGAGCATCATCCTGACGTAGGCATCTCTGAGTTTGATGAAGAATTTCTTGGGCGAGCTGAGTCGAAACATACGGAGTTTTGGTGTGATCTTGATCCTCCAAAATCGTCTTTTGCGGGTATTACCCAATGTCGCCAGCTCGACCCGGTTTTTCTTTTGCCGCCGACCCGACCCATCTAGCCTATGGTACCGCTTTCGCCTCCAGTATCCTCTCAGCCCTTCCATTCTCTCTCTCTCTCTCTCTCTCTCTCTCTCTCTCTCTGTGAAAGAAAGACGGAAATGAAGGAGAGAGAAGAAGAAGGAGAATATATTTATGCGTGTGTTTGTGTTTATATGTATATGTAAGTAAGAGAAGTAAGCGTTTGGATTCATAAATAGAAGAGATTCTAATTAAAGAAAGTGGGAAAAAATAGATTAGTGATTTTTATGCCACTATTTTTTTCACCGTGCACCACTTTTTAAATGAAATTTTAATTTTATTCATATTTTTCTCTTTTCATAATTTTCTTCTTTTTAAAAGTACAGGCAAAAATTATTTTCAATAAAAATAGTGCATTATGAGAAAAAATAGTGGTGCAAAAATCACAATCCAAAAATTATTCTGAAAAATTTTAAACTCATTTTAAGTTTTCTTGCAATATTAAAAATCTCTCGAAATTTTATGACATAAAATAACAAAAGAAGTCTTTAGAAAGAATAATAAAAAAGTAAAATAAAATTATAATAATCAATTCTCATCAAATAAAAAAAATATTACATGAAAACTCATAAAATGAAAAATGAGAGATGAACTTAAGAAAAAAATTGAGGGATAATCATAAAAATATTAAAAAAATATCATGAATATTTAGGAGAACGTAGGTGCTACTTCTTAAATGATAAATTAGCATTGGGATGAAGCGAGGGATAAATTAAAGACTTTTTCTATATAAGAGTGTATTTTAAGTGGCAATTTTGTTATTTTGTATTTTGAATTTAAGTTTGACTTTTAGTTTAAAAAAATTGTAAAATTTCATAAAAACTTAAGGGATTTTTGTAATATCTTTAAAACACAAAACATTCTTTGGAGTTGAGGAAAAACTTAGAGATTTCTTTTGAACTTTCCAATGTATTTTTTATTTTTCTTATCAAATGGCTATGAAATATGAATAAAAAGGAACAAAGGTCAAGCCTCCACGTGGCTATGTGTGTTATTTTGCTAAAGTTTAGCATTTTCAGTTTGAACTGCTGAGATTTGTAATTGAGTTAATATTAAAAAAAAAAAAACAAACTGTCAACTAATTAGCTTGTTATCATAATTTGATGTAATTAAAGTATTTTGAGTATTAGATCATAGTAACAAAATATATTATTGTAGTTAAAATAATTTACTAAATATATGAAAAAGTATAATCACAATTTATTAGAGGACATAGTTGACCTTCCATATTTGTATTGTTCTATATTTGTCAGGTTCCTGATTAAGGGGATGTACCTAGATATATATATATATATATATATATATATATATATATATATATATATATATATATATATATATATATATTTTATAATTAGACGGGCACAATTTGAGCCAAAGTATTCCAAAATTATACACAATGTATAATAGCAATACTTAAAAATGATCATCAAGTAAAAAACCTAGAGAAACAATAAGATAAATAAAAAATGTTAGTCCTTTTTTTTATTAAGGTGTCCATGCCTCTTACAACAAACGACTAATCTTTGAGATGTGTATAAACCTCTCTACTTACACACACTGAGAAACTCTAAAGGGAGTCGCCCTCTACAATGAAATAGAAATCAAACTCAAGATTTTCACTTCCTAAATAAAAAAGATCCGCCCGGATTCAATTTTGAATTAAAACTGGATTAGATTTATGTAGTTTAAACTAAATCTATATTTTAAAATGGATTAAGTAAGCTCTCTCCTATTTTGACTTTTGAATCAAGTAAGTTAAGCTCGAGATGACTCTAACTCAAATTTTTATAATCCTATTTTGTTCTTTACATAAACTGATAAAAAAATATGCGAATTAAATAACAGTGTTTACAAATTACAATATCAAAGTCAATGTTATTGATGCAGCACTAAATTCAATCTAATGTAACATTAATTTTGTATTCAATTAGCCCATCGAATTGTTCAGAGGAGTAAGTATGATTTAATTCAACTCTAGATTGTGTTTACTTTTAAATTTGTAATCTGAATTTATATAATAACTTGAATTATTTGACATCATCTTTTAAAAAATTCGTCAGTGCAGACAACAGCATCAAATGGTAGCACGAAGTCCAATATCTTACACCGAAATGCGCCGGCAATCATAAATATTGTGAAGTTGAAAGTTAGTGGAAGAGGACTTAACAGGGATTCATTTAAAGATTTATTTGGGTAGGCATCTCAACGAAGTAGCAGATATGAATTTGAGTGAATTTTTTATCTTATCTCCATCTGTTTCTATGAAAGTTTTTAAAAAGTTAGATATTTAAAAATTAGTCACCGATCTAATCACTTTTCAGTGAATCGGTACATCGATTTGAGGTGGCAAGAGGAAACTGAAAATGAGAATTGAGGAGACACGAGAGGATCCGATGGTTCGTGATTTCTTGAGACGTGAAAGAGTTTAAATCTAAAAAAACATGTGTCACATAAAAGACTATTCACATGTTAGCATGGCCACCTTTTATTTGAAGTAGATACATAATAACTTATATTGATATGTTTTTATGTATTTCAATCACTTAATTGGATAGTATTATTAAAAAAATTATTCAATGATTTTATCATTAATTTTAAATCAATATGATGAGTTTTCTTTTTAGATGCTGATAGTTTTATAATAAATTTTCTAAGTTTAGAATTATTTTTATTATTTAACAAATCCCACCTTCTAACACAAGCCTGTTAAATTGTTGAAATGTTTTAAGTTGGAATATCCAATGAATCCTACCCTCAAACATAAACATTTTTAAATTCAGACAACCACCTCAAGGATGAAATATTTCTAAAATGGGGACCAAACCACTACCCATATTTCAGGCTTATGTATGAGGTGCATTGAAGGTTGATAATGGTCCAATCAGACCTTGTACCAGAGGGTGTAGCCAAAGTCCACAATGGTTGGAAACTGTGTGCCACGTGTACGGTTGTTATTGATAGATGAGCCTTGTTTGTATACAAATTTGGTGGCCAGTAATGACTCTTGTAATGTTATTCCATTTCTTGGGCCCAAATGTTGCAAGTCAGTGGAATACAACATTTAATTTGACAAGAAATGCTCTTTCTGCCAACTAACTTGGTAAAGAACGAACCTATTGGTTTCAGTGTTTTTTTCTTTTTCCAAAAAATTCCAAAATGTCAAGTATATCTGTATTGAATTTGTTGTATTAATGTGTTTATTTTTATTTTTGATGATTAAGGTGTCCACAGGTCTTACCTATACTCGGACCTGGACAGACGACTTTTTAACTCTACTAATCCTTAGCAGGGGTATAAAACTCGGCCGATATGATTAAGATGTCTCGAGTTTTGGACGCCTGAGATATCTAGGCTGATACGGTAAGTAAGTATCGACCATTTAAAAAAAATTCGGCCGATACGACTGATTTATTTATTTAAAAAAAAAAATATCTGTTGTGGGCCCAATCAATATCTTATCGGACGAATATCGGCCTAGATATCGGCCAATATTTATATTTTTTAATTTTTTTTTAAAACATTATTTTTTTATTTTTTTAGAAAAAAAGCCACTGAGATTTAAATATATATATATATATATATATATATATATATATATATATATATATATATATATACTAAGGAGAGAGAAAAACTCTCGGCCGATACGAAAATTCAGTCGAAATCTCGATTCGGCCGAATTTTCTACCTCCGATCCTTAGAGCATGTATAAGCCTCCCAATCCCATGCACACTGGACAAAAGAAACTGCGAAGAGTGGCCTAGGAGGGTATTGAGCGTAGCATTAATATATTCTATTATGTGACAATCTATGTAATATAGGGCACGCGACTGACGGTTTTCAAGACATAAATATATTTTTAATTTTATATTTAATGTCATCTATATATTGTATCTTTAAGAAATTTTAAGAGTTATAGAAATTTATCTATATTAAAAGGGTATGAGGAAGAAAAATATTGTAATTCCATTCTAAAAATAAAAAGGCAAATCGCTTTTGCTTTAATACGATTACTCATGTATTTATTGTCTCGTGATTTGTTTGTTTACAATATGACCCATTTTTTAAAAACTCAATATTTCACAATATCTGCAAATTGCCCCCTTTAAGGTCAATGTGTATAGACTGAAATTTTGAATTCCAACCAATATTGGAAACTCAGGTCATTGGATGGGATCGAACTTGTGACTTTCGAAAGAAAAAAAAATTAAATAGAGAAGATGACTAGATAGTAAATCATAGAGACTAACAAATTGTCAAAAATACAAGTTATTAAACATTTTAGCTCTTACTTTTTAGTATTAAATAAAATTACTTATAAATATTTTGTAGTAATAATATTCACATTAAGATGGACATCCATTTGATAAGCGAACATGAAAAATATTATTTTTTCATAAACCAATTGTCACTAACAAGAGTTCAAATCTAAGTATCGATTGAAAAATTTCTCAAATTTTTTTTTTTTAAATTAAAATTTGAGATATTGGCCAATATATCAATGTATTAAAATTTAAGATCGGCCGAGATAAGACTAATCCCGTGACAACTCATCTCATGTCAAAAAGAAAGAATTAACGAAGAAGAATAAGAAGAAAAGTTAGAAACGAATAGCTGGGCATCAGCAGACCTTATTAAGTGATGCACGCCGTCCACGGACCGCAGTCTTCACTCACAACTTTCACACCATTCATGCCCCTCACCCATCTTTGTTCTTTTCCTTTTCTTTTTTAGATTTTATTTTTAAGTCACTTCACCGACGAACTATATTAAATGATATAAATTTTGGTTTAATTCAAAATATGAGTTTTAAAAGATTAAAAAATTTAACTCATCCTTCTATTCTATGATTATTTCTATCTGTTTGTATCTAAAAAGACAATTTATATATGTCATATTGGTCCTTCCAAGCTTCCATAAATTTCGGCATCAATTTCAGCTTTCAACTTTATTTATTTATTTTCACCTTAGGGGCTATCATCCTATTAGAGACAAGGTTTTGAAATTAATCATTTTAATTAAATTTGACAAATAGTATCTACATTCTGATCGATATTATCATTATCATTATCAAGAGCTTACATTCCATTTATTTGGTGTTCAGCTTTTAAAGATTTAATTCTTAAATTTATTCTAATATAAATCATACAATAATCATCCCATTTTACATATAGTTCAAATTCAAAAGTGCTCATCGTGACAACCTCAACTCTCTTTATTCTGGTTCAAGTCCATTCAGTTTCCAATAAAGAAAGAAAGAAGCGTGAGAAGGCTAGCATTTCTAGTTTTCTACATTTGCATCATTGAACATGGGTCATAAATTTGGGCAAACATGGGTCTACCTTCATAGCTCAATGTGCACCGAATCAGGCATCAAATGCTAACCATGTTTTAAGCTTGTAAGCTTTTGTACACTATTAGAAATTTAGTAGTTCAACTGGTTGCTTTCCGTTTTAGAAAACGAGAGCTTGTGAGTTCGAACCCCCATGGTTTAATCTTGGTATGCTTTAAGGGTATTAAGTTCACCCGTGGAAGTTTTACGTTGTGTATCCCGCAGTTTTCCACACGTAAATTAAAAAAAAAAAATTAGAATCATATCAATATTACCATCTCAATTTTTTTTTAAATGTATTTTTGTCAATGTATTTCAACCCTTTTCATTAGTAGAGGTTGAGTTGACAATAAATAACTTCATATTTTCTCGACACCACTGTATTTATGAATTAAATAATCAAAATGGGTATGACATGTGATATATTTATACAATGAGAATTGATTCGGACATCGCTTTCTGGTAAATTATTTTTTTATCAATCTTAAAACATAAAATGCAAACTCTTGAAGCTGGCGATCTAAAGTTATATCTCAATTTTTATATAGTTAATAATTTAAAATATAACCAATATATGACTAATAAATTGAAATTTGATGGTGAAACATTATAGAGAAAAAAAAAGATGGTAAAGCAACATTTTGGACAATGAATACATAACTTTTAGCTAATTTGTCCCGTAAATGATGCAATTTATGTTGGTGGTATTAATATTTTAAAATCTGACCCTTGGAGTGACCCGTTTTGAAAGAAAGGTGGATTAAATAAAGTTCAACCGGGTTGACCCATAGTCAAACCTGTCGTATTAAGATAATACCTTAAATAATATTAAATTATTAACAAAAGTTATATTTCATAAGAATATTTTTTCCTCACAAATTGTAAATACTGAAAACTAATAATCTAAAAATCATATTATCAAAAGAACCAACATCTTCGTCTTCATTTAAAGAAAACCAAAAATTTTTAAGGGTCAAGGATCACAAATTTACAAGAAAAATTAGTGTGACCCATGGATTGTAGAGGATTTTTAATCTAGAAGGGTTTTAAAATGACCCGACCCGTGTTTAAACTAGAGCTGTGGGTCGAGTCAAATTTGAGTCAAATTTGATAACATTGAATCGTATTATATAAAAAAACCTAAAATTTCATAACCATCCAAAGAAAAATGTATACCGACTAAAATTTTGAATTTCAATAACTAATACCAAAAGTTTAAAACTAGGCCTATTCCAAATCAAGTGCAGGAAGGTAGGCCACTGTTAGATAGTTTTAAATTTCTTTGTTCATTACTTCATTTAATCTATTTAGGAAATGAATTGACAATATAGACATGAGGGCTGCAACTCAGGTTGGGCGGGCCGGGTTTTAATAAACCCAATCCTAACCCGACCCAACCTGAAAAAAATCCCGATTTAGTGAACGCGATCCGACCCGAGATTGTAATACCCTTAACCCAACACCCGACTCGACCCGAGTTGCAGCCCATTGAACCCGACCCGAGATTAGTTTAGATATTTGATTTGTTTTTTTTTTTTTTCCAAAAAAAAAAATTCGGATAGAGGAAGCCTCAGTTTCCATGAAAACTGGATCATTTCTCTTTTAAAATGATTAGAAATCTGAAACTCATTGTGTAATAATAATTATAACCTTTCAGCTCCTTCGTTACTTATGGATGGATGGAAAGTTTCCATGGATTTATGCAAGATTCGGTGGCTGTTTGACTGTTTGTGGATTGAAACTTGAATACAAATTGCAGTTTCAGGTAACAAATAAGATTAGAGAGGAACATTGGAACTAGCGCTGAAACTCGGGTCGGGCGGGCCGGGTTTTGACAAATCCAGCTCTAACTCATGTCAAAAAATTTTGAACCCGACCCAACCCGACCCGAATTGCTAATACTCTCAACCCGAGAGTTGACCTGACCCGACCCGACCCGTGTTAGCCCAAGTTAGCCCGATTTAGCCCCAGTTTTTAAAGAGGGGAAGAGGAAGAGGAAGAGGTGGATATTGGTTTTCGAAAGAGGAGAAACAGAAGTGGAAGAGGTGTAGGGTTTTATTTAAGTTATGAATTAGGGTCGGAATTTTCCGGGTCGGGTTTTTTCGGGTCGGGTGGGGTCTGGTTGAAGTTTAAATTCTTCAGCCCAACCCGGCCCGAATTTCAGTCGGGTTTTTTTTTTCCTAACCCAACCCGACCCGAGTTTACAGTTTCTATAACCTAGCCCACACTATTTTCGGGTCGGGTCGGGCCAAAACCCAACCCAAGTTTCACCCCTAATTGGAACAGACAAGAGAAATAGAGACAGACTCATTTAGGTCCGGCTGGAAAAAGATCTCGGTGAAGAGGAGAAAAAATGATGACGAGAAACACAATCAAAGACGAGCACAGGCCGAATGAACAAGAGAACTAGAGAGAGACTCACCAAGGTCCTGCTGGGAAGAGACGTCGGTAAAGAAGAGAAAAAATGCCAACTTGAGGGAAGGGAGGAAGAAAAAGCTGCAGTTAGGGCTGAAAATTGAAAATGAAAGTTCAGATTAGGATTTGAGAGGTCAGGATTTTTATATTAAGTTATAAAATTCGAGTCGGGTCAGATCTTCTCAGATCAGCTTGAATTGAAATTTAAAGACTTCAACCCAATCCGACCTTAATTTCGATCGAATTTTTCTCTTCTCAACCCAATTCAATCCTATAGTCCAATCATTGTAATCCGACCCCATTAGATGGGTGTCTCATTAGAGCCCCTATGGCTTCATTGATTGTCCCCTAAGAGTAATCGAGCCCCTATGGCTTCATTGGTTGTCCTAAGAGCAGTTTCATAAGAATTTTATATTGAATTTTCTGATAATTTCTACACGTAAATTAGAAAAAAAATATAAAAAAAATATATGACATTAAATATTTGAAGGAGCCTCATTGGGACACCAGTGAAATAGATAGCCGGACACCGTGGGAAGAATTTTTTTACTGAAATGACATTTTTGTCATCAACTGAGCGGCAGTTGAAAAAGAGGTGTTTCCAAATATTCAAATTAAGCAATTCCCGCCCGTTTCAAATTCACAATACCAAAAAATTAAAATCCATCATAAAATCTTAGCCATCCATTTTTCAAGAGAACAAAAATTCATGATCTTCTTATGCCGTCGTTATTGATTTGATTTAATCCTAATTGTCCATTTTCAAAATAAAAATAGACCAAAAAATAACAATTAAATAAACAAAAGAAGTCAAATCCATTCTCATATCATTGCTATGAAAAGCAAACAAACCAGCCTATTAAATACACCAAACAAAAAAAAAAACATAACAAAAACAAACCCTAATTCATTTACAAGTCAGAAACCCTAAATAAATAAATAAATCCATCTAAACCCTAGCTTTCTTTGACACAGGTTTCTTCTTCGGAGATGTAATGGATTTCGGAACCTTCTTCGGTGTCGGAACCTTCTTCGGTGTCGGAACCTTCTTCCTCTTCAACGCCGACGGCGTCAAGACCTGACTCAAACGCTTCATCTTCTTTCCCTTCTCCCCTTCTTTCTTCTTCGCTTTCTCACCCTCTTTCTTCTTCGATTCCTTCTCGACTTTCTTCACAGTTTCTTTCTTAATCTGTTTCTCTTTGACGTCTGATGAGGCCTTCTTAGCTTTCTCAACGGCGGAGAGCTTGAATGAGTTCTTCACCTTCACCAGCTTCTCCGATTTCGCGAATTTTTTCAGTTGGACGGATAAAACCTTCTTGAAATTGGGAGGGAGACTGGTCTTGTACTTCTCCTCGATGAATTTCGCTATGGCTTGTTGGCTCGACCCAGTTCTCTCCTTCAGGGCCGTAATAGCTTCCGAAATCATCTGAAAATAACACAAATCAGAGAGTAAAATTTAAAACCAAGAAAAGGGCTTGCTGATGTCGAAGAAAAACAAAACCAGAAAGGATTTAGAAGAAGAAGAAGAAGAAGAAGGATACTTGGAGATAGGGTGGATGGATGGGAGTAGGGAGCTTAGCGGGCTTGGGCTTGGAAGTGAGCTTCTTCTGCGACGTGGGCTTGGGCTTGGCCTTTTGGGCAGCTGTTGCAAGTGTTTCTCTAGCCATTGATAGAATTCAGGAATTCTATTTTCTGAGAAAAGCTGACAAATTTGTAGGAAATTTTTTGAGATATTTTACACTGGAGGGGTTGGTATTTAAACTTTAAAGGGAAAGGAAAATGGTGTGCGATGTGGTGTTTTCATTGGGTAGATTTAAAGGAACGGATTGTGGAAAAAGGATGGTTGCGATGGTTTGTTGAATTTTGATCGGACGGCTGGATTTGGCTTCAGTGTTATTGGGTACCAAAAGATAAGGACTTGGCAAAATTAAAAGAAGGAATTCTTGGGCAACTCATGGATGCTAATCTACCGTACACGTGGCACATGAATAATCCAGGCCGCCAGACTCTGGGCAATCCCTGATTTACAAGATTCTACAATCAAGTGTTGACACGTGTCTATAGCCGCAATTCAATTACCCTGATTCATTGGTTTCCTTCCACCTGGAGCATGCAGGTTCGAACTTCAATGGCCTAACATTGGTATGTTTTAAGGGTAGTAGGCTCACGCATAGGGGTTTTATGCTGGGTATGCCATAATTTCCCACACATAAATTAAAAAAAATATATTATCATGGTTTTTTACCGAACGATCATCATCTCGACGTATTGAACCTCAAATTATTGGACGTGACTATTAGGATAGGATATAAATACATTAAAATTAATTTTCTCATATTTTTAATTTGATATTTTCTAAATGTAATATTTAGAAAAGCTTTTGCTTTAATATACTATTCAAAATTTACCACATATTAACCAAGGAAAAAACTCTCGGTGATTTCTCGGATATCGGCCGTTGTATCTCCTACATTTTTTTGGAAATTTCAATTGTGTATTGTTTTATTTCCTGAATTAAACAAAAAATAAAAAAATTGTAAGATCTACCTTGTTTTTTTTTAATTTTTGAAAATTTATAAAGAAAAATATCTACCGATATAATATTTGTTCGGCCGAAACGATATATCTCGAGTTCAAAAATCTGAGATATCTCCACCGATATATATAATATTAATCATTGATATTTAGACTTTGATATACAGCAGTCATTTGCACACTATGGTGTGGAGTGTGGACTATCATTTCAATTAATAAGAAAGCTTGAATTTTTCCTCCTAAGGCTTAAAACAGGCCATACGCTGCACAGATCTGGCCTGTTCACATCCATAAGATTAAGATGTCAATTTGTCCCGTAAATCCAAAAGCCCTAATTGTAAGTGTCACTCAGGCCTGCTCAGGGGAAGAAAATTCGGCCGATATTTTTTCTCTCTTTTTAAATTTTTTTTTTTTTGAAAATCTCAATGGCTTTTTTTTTGAAAAAAATTAAAAAATGCTGTTTTAAAAAAAAAAAATTAAAAAATGTAAATATTGGGTGGGCCCACAATGACATTTGTCTTTTTTTTAAAAAAAACCGCCCAATACTTACAGTTTCAGCCGAGATATATCGGGCCGCTGTTATATCCCGAATATTAGGCCGCCTACTATAATAAAGCTTGGCGCATGCAAAAGCTCACCCAAGCCTAAGATTGAGCCCAGTTAGAATTAAGAAACTCGAACCTAACCTGGAGACATCGTTTTTAAATTGGCAGTGTCTTCATGGCCTCATAAGTCTGGGTCCCTGATCTAATTCTAAAATTTAACTCACTTATTTTCTAAATTCAAGATATTTTCCAAAACACTAACTTGTATATGTAATTGTATTACTGATCTTTTTTGTAGATATTTAAATGGGCTCCAATATGCTGGGTCTGAGCTTGATATCGTCCCAAGCCCAATTAACCATTTAGCTAGAAAGAAGGGCCCAATAATATTAAATTTCTCCTGAAACCAGTTTATCAGGCCCTTAATGAGCCAAAAGTGCCTCCCCAGACCGCAATAGGTCCCAAGACATTTTCCAAAAATGACTTTTATTTCAATTAAAGAATCAAAGAGTAAATATATATGATGGGTTTTTTTTAAAGTTGAAGAACTTGAATTTGTCTGGCTCTTTATATGTACAACAAGAACAAACATAAAATATTCAAACTTTTAATTAAAATGGGTCAATATTTTGGCGTGCTACAATATTTTAATAAGAATAAAAAGCTCAATATTTTCATATTAATATATATTAAATAAACAATTTTTGAGCTATAACATGAAAAAGATATGTAAAAGGAAAAAAAATCAACATTTAAAAAAAAATTAACCAAATTGGACAAAAAAAAAAAAACATGAAAAATAGTGCACACATGAAAAAGATATGTAAAAGGAAAAAAAATCAACATTTAAAAAAAAATTAACCAAATTGGACAAAAAAAAAAACATGAAAAATAGTGCACACATGCTCATAAGATTCCACTTCATAGTGTTACTTTGCAAGTAAAGTCGGTAAACAAAATATAATCGGATCCAGATCCAGATCCGATTAAAGGGCGGAACACTTGTTAACACTATCTGAATCTAAGTTGTGTGATCCATAAGCCACGCAAGTTAATTTATTTCAATAATTTTATCCATGAATTGCTACCAACTTAGCATTAAATCAGTAAATAGTAAGTTATTAAATGAATAAATAGTAATGATTACAAACTATAGTATTGATATTGAGGTCTATTGGATTGGTCAATATGTTGATATGAAGGAGTTTTTAAGATCGAAGTTTTACCATAATCTGAAATTTTATATTCAAAGGGTTAAAAACTTTCAGCCGATATTTTGGTTTATTTTAGTCCTGGTAAAAAAATTAAAATATTAAAAAAAAAATCTAATTCATGGATGTTGAGTAGTGAGATATGTTCCTAATCTGCTATCTTTTCAACTGTTTGATAGAGATCAGACATTGAGGCGACCTACAACAAATGATTTAATTCAATTTTCATATGGAAGTGTCCCACTCTGATGGAGCCATCGCTTGAAGGTGACATCCAAAGTGATCATCTGAGATAAAACCATCTAAATCTGAATTATAACACTCTAATGAGACTTCTTTTTATCGAAATTTGATATCAGACTGTTCTTTAAATGGATCTTAATCTCGCATGGTTGAATACGACATAACAAGAACGGTATGATTCAAATGTGTATTGAGTCTCCGTCTCATTATGTGATTATTATATTGGTTTCTTTTAAACTTTTAAAAATCAATGACTTGAATTCATCAAAATTTAACTAGTCAAATTATAGAATTAGGATGTAAAAATGCAAGTGAATTTGTATACACTTAGTCACTTAACATGTAATAATCACTCGGATGCACCTAACTATGTAGGGCTTGTAACCCATTTGATAAGAAATATCGCTAGTAAAATCTTACTAGCCTAACTTAATCTAAATGGGTTTCTCCAAAATGGACATTCAAAGTCCATCCATTTAATAATTTTAGATATAAAAATTCTAAAAATAATTTAAAACTATCAAAATTATGATACTAGAAAACAATTTTTTTTACAAAGATTCTAGATTTATCTTTTGTCAACCTCAAGCTGAGGCCTATGTCCCTTACATCTTACACCTGAATTTGTCAAATACTCGAATCTCTCTCTCTTTTATATGAAGCTTAATAGTATAATCAGATTGAATCATGGATGTCCAATTGAAAGAGACTGAAATAGACTTATGGTATGCTCCTCTCCTTAAAAGACAAAAGGAATTGAGATTTTAATTCATCAAGGAACAAATGATAATGATAGTTCATTGCCATAAAATTATGATAGAATAACCAACCACTTGTATCTATCACAAAATGGACAAAATGTGAATTATGGAATTCTTTTGGGTCTCATCTATTAAATTTGTTGGAATACTCTTAATACATTTAAAAAAAAAATTAAAATTTATGTGGGTATAATTCAACTGGTTGTCTCCCGTCTCAAGAAGAGGGGGTTACGGGTTCGAGCCTCCATGTTCTAATCTTAGTGTGCCTCAGGCGTAATGGACTCATTCATGGAGGATTTAATAAGACTTTATTTGAATTTTTCACATATTAATCTAAAAAGGTAAATGTTAATTAATTCAAATAAGTAAATGTAAGTTAATTAGATTACCATGGGCAGGTGAAAATTATTTATAAACTTAGGAACCTGTCCTAGAAAGGTAGTGTGCAGACCAGGGGTTTAAATATCGGCCGATACGTATCGTATCGGCCGATATATATCGGTTTTGGATATATAAATATCGGCCGATATGTATCGTATCGGCCGATATTCACAATATCGGCCTTGATATCGGCCGTATTATATCGGCCCGATATCAAAATATCGGCCGATATCGGCCGA
The DNA here is from genome assembly GCA_013350335.1 of Chimonanthus salicifolius. NCBI lineage: Eukaryota > Viridiplantae > Streptophyta > Magnoliopsida > Laurales > Calycanthaceae > Chimonanthus > Chimonanthus salicifolius. Next base: position 32,277,117 of record CM023540.1, on the reverse strand, counting down.
TATTTAAAAAAACAAGGAAGAAAGAGAAAAATATCGGCCGATATATCGGCCGATAACGATATATCGGTCGACATATCGTATCGGCCGATATATCGGCCGATACCGATTTTTAAACCCCTGGTGCAGACTACAGGGATTGAGTTGCATTCATGTTCCCATTAGTGATTAGTCATTATCTTTTCTAGAGTCGGGTATGGATGAACCACTCAAAGTGCCCCTACCAAATGTGAATAGAGAGCACTTGTCTCATTGCTAGCTATTGTAGGGAACCCCACTTGGTTTTGCACCCACTTTTTATAGTGTAGGTGAGATCGAAAATGAACCCAAACAATTGAATGGGTCCCACCCCTTTTATTAATTTTGTACTAGCACATTTTATACAAGCACAAACCCATCAAACCATGGTCCCATCTGTCAATGGGAGCATATCATGTGCTCTCTCCTTCTCATGTCTCACAAGGTAAACACAAAATTCCAATGTTCCTAGATTCATTCACGAGGTGGGACCCAAAATGATTGACCCAATTCCCATTTTACATCATTATATATATCTCAAGTATAGAAGACTTGACTTCAATTTCCTTTTATACAATTTTAAAATTACCAATTAAGTAATATCTGAGAGTTGGTTTGATGGTTGAATTCGAATAAGTTGTGGAATGTTCTCAGAACTCCAATAAATTGTGAAAGGTTTTGAGTTTAAATGTTCCACTCTCAACATATAAAGGTCACTCTTTCTAACTCTATTCGATGTGTATGGATAGAAATATTTACATATGTCAAATGTTCTAAGAGGCTTGAATACTTTGGACTTAAAAAAATATCAATTGAGTTAGATTATTTTGTCCTCAGTATCTTAAATATTATTTCTCTATGAAGAGAGATTTCAAAATGGAGAAGATTTGAGCATATTTTATTAAATTATTTTAATTTTGCAATTTCAAAAATTGAAATATTAACATTAATTTCTTTTAATTCATTAAAAAAGGTTTGATAATTTTGATAAATGAGTTTTCTTAAATTATATTATTTATTAAATCATCTTCTCATCTCACCGACCATGTTGGACCACCCCATAATAAATAATCCATCCATCCAGCAAAATTATACAGTCAACACGTTCACACTCCAACTTTCTAACATGGTACCCGCTTTAAGAAGATTTGAAGGAATTGATTCTCAAACGAGGAAATTAAACATGAGGTGGACCTTACATAATTAAGTGAGATGAGATGTATAGAGGATTATATGGATAATGCAATTTACCAAAAATCTCTTCTCTTTGGAGTACCAAAAAAAAATAATTAAAGTCGAAAGTCAATAGGGAATTGATTTGAGCCATGATATTTTTATTAAAATGGCCCTCATTTTACCATAATTAATTAATAAAATTTTATTTTTTCTTTTACAATTTATTTTTTGAATTTGTGTGGGAAATCACAGGATACCCAATGTAAAATCCTCACGGGTGAACCCACTACCCTTAGGGCATATCAAAGTTAGGTCATGCGGGTTTGAAAACTCGTAACTTCCCGCTTCCTGAGACGGGAGACAGCCAGTTGAGATACACCCACGTGGGAAATTGACTCTATTTCCATTTTAATAAAAGTACCTTTTTTTTAATTTACGTATTGGAAACCACAGGAAACTCAACGTAAAACCCCCATAGGTGATATCCACTGCCCTTATGGTACACCACATTAGACTATGAGGGCTCGAATTTGGCACCTCCCGCTCTCTGAGGCAAGAGGTTAATAAAAGTATCTTTGCTCAAATCAATTACTAAGTCACACTTTGCACAAGCAGCTTAACTTAAACTCACTTTAGTTTAGAAACCAAAGATTCTAGGTTCGAATCTCATAGTCACCCGATATCCGTAGCTTATAAAAGATTACGTCCATTCATAGATTTTATCCAATGCCCTTGTACAAAAAGAGAGGTGGGGGGTCTTTGGTGTCTTCTTAAAAAAAACTGGTCGGAATGTGAAAATAATAAAATGATTTCAAATTTTATGTAGCTACTGTGGTCTTTGTCATTTTCAATGTCATATAAAAATTGTGTTGCCTACTTTAAATTTTAATAAACATTATTTTCAGTATTTTTACAAACTTTCTAAAAGTCCTACATCACAATAAACCTTTTGGCGCTCACCTACTCAAGCGCCAAAATCTTAAAGTGAGGACGTGGCTTGTGAACTGAACCCATATCTCAAATACTTTGATCTGCATTGCAAGAGGCCCAATCACAGAGCATGAACCATGGTCCCAGTGAGGGCTGACCACAACGTAACATGGGCCAGCCCCATTTTTGGTACTGAAGAAAGAGTGAAGTGCAAGATGCTTACAGTGGTAGCGACTCAGTACAATCTAATTGAACGTCGAACGCATCTTTTCCTGCCTTAAAGAAGAAGAGAAAGAGTAACAAATGAGAAAAAGTTGCTAGCTTTGCTTATTCTCGAATCCCCTTCACAACTGTTTCTTCCTTCTTTGCTACGCCGACTGATTTGCATTTTCATTTATATTTATAATACATCCATTTTATTGAGATGGGTGGGTGTAGAAGGTATTTTTTATTGAAGTTTTTTTTTAAAAAAAATTGAATAAAAGTTTCATTTATAATATTCAAGGGCACAAAAATACGTAGTTTTTTTTTTTTAATTTATGTGTGGAAACCGCGGGAAATCTATCGTAAAACTCCTACATATGATACTCACTGTTCATAGGTAGGGTTGTAAGACCCGAGAAATCATGTGGGTTGGGTCGAGAATTTCGAGTCAGCGGATTGGGTCGGGTTGAGAAGATAAAAACCCGGGTGGAATTCGGGTCAGATCAGGTTGAAGATTTTACAAGTTAACCTGACCCAACTAGACCCGACCCGGCTAAAAGTAGGCTAAAATGAGTTCAGAATACGGGTCGGATCAGAATTCAAGTTGATTTATATTAGAATTCAGGTCGAGTTGGGTTGTGAAGCACGGGTCAGGTCGGATACCATAAATATCAACTAGGGTCGGATTAGGTTTTAAGGAACCAGACTCGCCCGATCCGAGTTGTAGTCCTACTCTTAGGGCACAACAGGTGAAGCCATGGGAGTTCGAACCTAACACCTCATACTTCTTGAAGTGGGAGATTACCAATTGAGCTACATCTATGTGGGCAAATGATATTGAATCCATGTTAAAATAAATTGTGATTATTTTATTTGATTATAAGTTTAATTATTTAAGTAGTTTAAAAATATAAAGATGAAGCTTGTAAAGTGTCATGTGTCATTTTTTTTTTTTTTTTAAATGTTATTAAACGGAATCTAATCCTTTTCAATATAAGGCAGAGAAAGAATGAAAATATAGTCTATAAAAAAAAAAAAATCAAACATCCTTCTCACAATAAATTAATTTTACATTGATAATTTTTCTTTAAAAAAGTGTAGAGGAACTGCACAAAATCCAGCAAAGATAAACCATAGTTTATTTCAATATTGAATCGAGACCACTCAAAACTTAATCATAGTTAAACATATCTACTAATTATGATTATACATTAGTTTTTAAATCCTGATACGTAGCCCATCAAAACGGCTATTAACTTGACAAGGTCGATCAACGAAGATTATGTGCATTCAATTTGATGGTAATGATATTCCTATGCACCAAATCTTAGTGTACATATATTAATTAGCATCTTTAGAAAGTTTAGAAACTTAAATTTTCTTTATTCAAGTGTTTTATCTAAGTCTTAAGTTATGAAAAAAAGTCAATACAATGCATCAATTAAAAGGTCTAAGCTATGTGCATTGAGCCTACATTTAGTAGTTTATCGGGTCGGGTCAATTTTGAATTGAATCTTATTTGAATTTGGGTCAACGGAGTTCAACTCATTACTTACTTGTTTATAAAATAGAATAATCGGTTCAAGTCAATTTTCAATTTGAGTGACAAAATTTTAAACTCGTACTCATTTAAATTGTTTGGACTCAACTTGAGTTAGATAATTGAGACCAATCAAAATTTGTAAAATCTAATTCAAGGTAGATTTGGTAACATATTGGGTCAATTTTTTACATTTTTTTTTAAAGTAAATAAAAAATCACATTTTTTTCAAATTTTTATTCCAAAAAAAGTGTTTGACATCATTTTAAAAAAAGAGAAGTGAAAGAAAGTGAGGAATCTTCCAAGTTCCAACGAAGAATGGGATCCAAAACAAGGTGGAGATTTCAAACTATAAAATATTATTTATATATCCACATTCTTTTTATTATTAATTTAAAATATGCCATGGAATTTTCATGAAATATCACCGAATTCGTTTTCTGCAACCATGATTACCGTTCCGCTCCCGTTTCCCCTCTTTCTATTTTGCTCCTCGTTTTCCTATTATTTTTAATTACCTGTTCTCCTATAATAATTTTATAAAATATTTTATTATTTTTTTCATCATTATCATAGCTAGAATTTTATCTGTTGAACTCAGATTTTTTTAGTTTTGTTTTAACATGTAACCATCTTTATCAATTTCTTTCTTAAGTTGTTAGAGGTCAACCTCACCTCCTTTGTCTATCATTTAGTCTATCAACTTTAAACATTGAGATGGTGTCTGATTTTCTATTAATTTGATCAAAATTACATTAAATAAATTCTTTTAAACTTGTCTTTTATTACAATTACTTTTACATAATTCCCCTAAACTCTAATGCAATTATTTCTAAATTTTTCTTTCAAGGTTAATCTACCAATTCTAACTTTGTTTGCTTTTCTTCTTAAAGAAAAAAAAAATACGACCTACGGATAATTAGAATTATATTTTAATAGTAATTTTTAACAAACTGAGTCTCGTATAGTTAAAGAGATCTTCTTTCATAATCATGTAAAAAAAATTCCTACTTTTAAGATATAAATTTATAATGATGTGATGTCTTCTTTTAGTAGGTTTGAAGTTAGATAAGTTTTATGTCAAAATTGAAATAATTAGGAGTTTTTTCACATAAGATGATTAAAAGTAATCATTGCTAAAGGGTACGGGTTTAAGTTTTCATAGTCTAATTTTGATGTGCTTTAGAGATAGTGAACTCATTTGTAGAGATTTTACATCGAGTATCGCACGATTTTCTACAAGTAGATTAAAAAAAGAAGAAGTAACCATTACTAAACTTTTTTTTTTTTTCCTTCCTACCCAGCAATCTATGAATTAAGTAATTGACCGTATGATTGTAGTCCAATACTCCATCAGTCTTTTCTAGTTTTTTTTTTTTTTCATTTACATGTAAATTGAATGTTATAATTATAAACATTCACTTTGATTAATAACTTAACAGTGATTGAGAGCAAATAATCAAACAATTGGGCTGTGTGTTTAGTGATTTAATAATTTAGCATCATTAGATTTTTTAAATGGGTAAAAAACTAATATACTTGAATTTCAGCCAATTTTTTTTAAAATCTCAGGCTAAAATAGGATAAAATAACCGAAATATCAATTAAGTGCATGATATTCTAGATATCACTATCATAAAGAGTGTCATTAATCATTATCTATTCCACTTTCTATTTCACTCCACTATTAATTACAGCATATAATACTCTATAGTTTATAGTATTTTAAAAACACTATTTTTATCTCCTTTCTGAATATTTTTCAATACGTTGGCCTCCAATCTTTGTGTTTAATTTGAAATCTCTTAATTCTATATACTGAAAATATGTTAAATATAATAATATGAATAAAATTTTAAATGGATTTCTCATTTAAAAAAATATTTAAAATACAGACTTATCTCAAAAAGGTCACGCTCAAATCAGTTTAATTAATTTAACCTTTTTAAAAACTGAATATGAAATTCCATTGTTTCTACGTAGAAAGAAGGTATAAAAGAAAGAGAAAATCTTTAATCTTTCACATAAAGATTTGGCCTCAAAATTAAATCACCGACAACCGACAACCTTTAATCATCATTTACCAAAACTAATTTCCTTTTTAAATTTCACCGACAGGGAATTTCATTTACCAAATATCAAATGGTCAAAGTAAAGTACGTAGATAGTGACTGGGAAACATCATCAACGTCATAAAAAAAACAAAAGAAAATGTTCCACGTGGGAGCTTCAAACCTAGCAATCTCGTTCACACGTGCCTTCCTCCTTGAACTTCACACCCTCTGCCACACTACCAAATGCCACAGAGGCACAGACTTCTCCCACGTGCCCATTCCGGCTTCCTAAGGGCGACGTTGCTACTTTCCTCCCTGCCTCCCCCGTGCCAAATGCCACACCCATTTCATCACGCTGTCTTCATGCATCTTGATTTATTGCATTTTTTATTATTTTTAAGTATTTATAAATGTCACAATCTTGATCTAACTTTTCTTGTATGATATTGTGTTTTTTGAATCCTCAGTCCAGTTATTGACAGAGCAACTCTCAAAGTTTTGCATTAAATCCAGTCCACTTTACCAAATAAAAAAGGTCTAATGCTTTGAGAGAGGGATTATCTTCTAATAACTGCTCTTCACATTCTCATCTTGAGTGATGTGAGACTCTTTCCCATGTCTAGGTGAGTGAAGATTTAGGGTGTCGCAATCCACCACCTTTAGGTCAAGAGTTATCCTTGGCTCAACTATTCACCAAGGTCCCACACAGACAGAGGAGATAAATCTAGCTCTAATACGAAATTGTCACAACCTTGACTTGACTCTCTCAATATGATATCATTCTCTTTGGACCTTCGGTCCAGCCCATTACTCTACTAACTGAACCAACCCTTAAAAACTTTATTTTGAGTCTGACCCATTTGATCAGATCTGGTTTCCCTTAAATAACTACTTTTCACATTTTCATTCTGGACGATGTGAGACTCATTTACACGCCGACATGGATGAGGACTTGGTGTGTCACAATAAAAAAAAGTCAATTAGACGATTTATTTCAAAGCTCAAATAAGAAAGATCCTCATTGTTAATTTTTTTCTGCTGAAATATGGCAATGACAAGATAAGTAATGTGTTCTATATATAAGATTTTTGAAATATCGGAAAGTTCTGTGTAGCAGTTGCTACATAGTGTTACGTTTTTTTTATTACTGCCACGTTATCTTCAATCCAATCAACAAAGGTATCCTCATAGTCAGCAGCCTCACATTTCCCTCCCTATTTTTGATAAGGCCAACCAAGAATACAGACAATTTACTTACGCCTTCTTGTGAAAAAGGGTGCCTCTCAAGGGCCCGTTCCGTTAGCAAAAAATATTCTTATATCTAAATCTTCCGTTATCCCGTTTCAGCAGTGAGAATCATAATAATAATTAAGAATGCCGTTTCGGTTTTTATGGCAGTTTTAAATAAATATTTTGGCATATGTTAAATGAAGGAGATTATTCCGTAAATTTTTAAACATGAGATGTGAACAGGTAAATTTGGAATTACTTTCTCAAAATTTACTTCTTATGATTTCAAAAGAGTGTCTTAGTTAGTTGAGGAAGATCACTTACACGTGATATCAGTCTTGGTTATAGGTGGATTAGACCGCCGCCTAAGGGTTTCAAAGAATAAATACAAAAAAATAGAAAATAAAAAAGAATACTAATTGTAGTAGAGCTCCATCTTAAAAGTTTGTCTAAAGCTTTAAGATTTCAAGACCGGCATTGTATGATATACAAAGATGGACTATTATTTATAAAAAAATATTTTAATCGTTGAATAAGCAAACTCATGATTTTTAAGGTATTAATATTTAATTTTATCAATGAAAATTTGACTTTATAGTGAATACAATTCATATAGGGTAACCAAGTATGAGAGGAAAAGGAACATTTCAAGACATGATCCTAAATAATTCTCAATACTTGTTTCATTTTCAAAACTATTATATATTTATATTACTGTCTCAAATATATCATAAATCTATTTCAAAATATTATATCCATGAATCATGGGTATGAATTTTGAATAGATTCAGCTAATATAACTCAAACACGCTAATATTAATATGATTAAAGATATGATAGCGATGGTTAATATTCAGTCAATTTCATCGAATTGCAGTTGGTTTTAGTTGATTCTATTCAATAGGACCGATTCCAGTATTTAAATCAGTCCTTGTATCCTATAAAAAAACATGCTTATGAACAGATCAAACGGTCAACATGTGGTCCTTGGATTAATTGTGTTATTATTTCATTTAACAATACACATGTAATCCATGATGTAACAGGACAATTTTAATGGCTGTAAATTTGAAACAGATGAAATAAAGACGAGGTGTTAATTAAAGAATTACATGAAGGTACGTGGCAATGGGTCAGATTTTATTTTCCATAATAATGGATCTTCTATTTGACTCAGAATAATTTATTTGATGACAATAATCTCAGACACATTTAAAAAGTAAATTTTATGATTTTAAAAAGAATTTACCTTTTTAGTTTTTAGACCGGATTGAAACCCGGTCCAACCCGGCCGACCCATTGCCAGCTCGCTCTCCGTAAATGAATGGATGCATTGGATCTGAGTGGAAGGGAAGTGTTTAGATCCAAGTGGGTAGCCTTTCTCGCAGACAGAAAGCGTCTTCTTCTTTTCCAGTTTTCAACCTTTCCCACTTTTACAACACTTCACCTCTTTCTCTCCTAATCCCTTTATCAAATTTCTCCTACCCTAAAAAAAAAGGGTGAAAACGATTACAAATTTACACCCCCAAGTGATTCACTCTCACTCGATCTGTCATCCACCATTTCATATACAAATCACACACATTCCTCTCTGCTTCACTGTTTCTCTCTCTCTCTTTCTCCCCCAAACTCTCAAACCCTCTTTTCTTTTCTCTCTAGAATGGCTTTGCCTTTCTTCTTCTTCCCATTTCTTCTTGCACTTATTTTCCCCACGCAAGTATATTCTTCTACGGCCAAGATCAAGGACGAAGTAACATACTCCTCGTCACCACCAATTGGCCTGGCCTGCACAATGTGCTCCTCCTGCGACAACCCTTGCCAACCCATCCCGTCACCTCCGCCACCTTCGCCGCCGCCGCCAGTCACCCCTTCTCCGCCGCCACCAGTCACCCCTTCTCCGCCCCCGCCATCCTCTTCGGCCAACTGCCCGCCGCCGCCCGGCTCCTATTCCTATTATTCTCCGCCGCCACCCTACTCCGTGCCAAGCCCACCCAGCAATCCGAACCCATACCCGAACCCGAACCCGAACCCGAACCCATACACGCCCACCATCCCCAGCCCTTCTCGCGGGACAGGCTTCCCCACCCCACCACCGCCCAATCCGATCGTCCCTTACTTCCCTTTCTACTTCTACAACCCTCCTCCCGCTCGCGGTTCTATTTCCTCCTCTTCTCTTCTAAAGCCATTTTCTTCTTCTTTTCTTCTTGTTCTCGCCATTCTCTGCTTTTTCTAGAAGGGGGGTTTCCGGAATCGCGAAATTCTCGAGAATGCCCACCTGGGCTCGTCGGATCGTCGCGGAAAAACTCGAAAAGTTGGAATCTTGCTTCATTCCGAAATCGGAAACGGCGACGAAAAGAGAGAAAAAGGGAGCGTTGCCATGCAGGTGGAGTGCAGGTACTGATGTGTAATTTTATCATAGATCGTGGGTTATTGTGTTCTTTTTTAAAAAATAAAAAACAATTCCAAATAATGGATGAATTTTAATTCGATTAATGTAATTTGTCCTTCTATTTTCTTGTATGTCTAACTTTCCCTTTCCAAGTTTCCAACTTTTCTTCAAAAGCATGTGACTGAAGTATAATTTTCTCATTGCCTGTGGTCTTTTGTATTATTCTTTAAATAAAGTAATGGAAAGTAATCATGAATTTTTATTTAACTTATGTATTTTATGATTCTATGTTTCTTAAGTCTTTAACTTTCCCTTTTGATGCATGATCATTATTAATTATTGTATCTACATATCCCTTTCTCTCAAAATGTGGAAATTATTATTATTATTTTTTTTTTAAAAAAAAAGAATTCCCAGTCCCAATCTTTCTAGAGTCTAGATTTATTTTTTCTTTATTGAATTGGAATCGGATTCTAAAGAGTTGGCGAGGAAGAAAGAGGGATCTAATTATTGAACATTTTTTTGGCACATGGGCAGCATGTTTGGTTGTTGGGATTTGAAAGGCAATTGATGCATCCATCCATTCATTTCATGATCAACGTTTTAAAAAAGAAGAATGCAACAATTCTGGTAAGGTACGATCACTGTATCAATGCATATCTCATAGGGAATGTGAGGGGTCAATTTGCAATTAATTCTTCTTACGGGGATCTAAACTTTTACTTAAAATACTGGCCACAAAATATAAAGAAATTACTGTTTTGTAGATACTTAACCCAAGATGATAAGTTTTGAAATTATAGAGTTGTAGATCAATAAAATATCTAAATTGTATAAGATGACAAAAATGAACTTCTGCATTCAATTAAAAATATACAATTTAAATTCTCAACCACTTTTCCAAGGATTGAAAATCTTGTCAAATTTTACTTATTTTAATTAATATCAGAATAAAGTAAAAATTGTAATAGATTAAATTTTTTGACTGTAATGGATGTCCAAATATGAACGAGCTACAGTAAATTTAATATCCTCAATAAATGATAAAATTTTATTATTTTTTGTCTAATAAGTTTATTCAGATGTAGAGTTCAAATACTACAAAAGAGTGTCTGCGTCAGAAAAAAATATTGAATATATAATATGAAATTATATTAAATGGAGTCAATTTGTATGATTTAAATTTAGCTGAAATTTGAATACCATTTATGGTATATTATTTTAGGAATAAAACAAGTGTACAGGGTGTCTTATTTCCAAAATGACATAAAAAATTACACCCTTCATTCATTAGGGATGGCCCACCTTTTGTCTCTGGGAGCGGCTAAGATAGTAGAAGCTGGCACGGTGTGGCGTTTCTTTTTCTTTTTCTTTTCTAGCTGTTGTTGTTTTATCGATATGATATGGATAGCCCATTCAACCTTTAATGAAAAATATTGATAGTGGAAAATCGGTGGCTGCCCTTAAATCACAAAATTTTGTCCATATAGTGAGGGCCACCTTCATTAATTTAAACCATTCCTTCAAATTCTACTTCCCAATCAGTGAGTAGTCTTAAAAAAAACAACCTTTTTTTTTTTACCAAGGTGTTCAAAGGGTATCTTCCCTATTTGTTAGGGTATGTATAAGTCTTTCAATTCCACACACCGAATAAGTAACTACGGAGAGTGGTCTAAAGAGGTGTTAATTGTGAATCGAATTCAAGACCTCCTTTAACGAGAGAAGTTTCTTAACAGGTGAATCCCCTCTTAGATTCTAAAAAAATCAACTATTAATAGGGCAGAGGATCCCATTCCTTCAAAATCTACCTTCCAATCAGTGAATAGTCTTAAAAAATCAACTATTAATGGGGCAAAGAGAGCCTAAGACCTCAACGGCTCTTGAATTTAATTCAAGGGAGTCTCTTATTCAATTGTAGTTTTTGAATGGCCGTTCTCATCAACATTTATGAAAAGAAAAAAGATTTTAGTTCTAATAATTACATGGGTATGTGAAGATCAAATGCGCAATAGAAGTGAAATTCATGCTCCTGTTGTCTGTGGAGAAATCTTGATTGTTAGTGATCTCAATCAGTCTACCAGTGTCAGCCCTCCGAGCTTTACTTACTGCAATGTTTTTCATTTTTTTTCACATCCATCTAGATGAAGAGAGTTTTCTAAGAGACTTTTTTTATAGAGAATTCTTTTTCTGAAATATTTTCCTGTATTTTGTTTGGTAATCACAAATGTGAAAAGCTATAAAGAGAAATGAAGAAAAGTGGGGTAAAAAATGAGTAGGGTAGATCATGATTTCTACTATTTTTTTAAAGACAGATTTTAGCTGGCTTTGGGAGGTAACAGATGGAAGGAGTTAAAAATAGACATACTTTTTATACGTGTAGTAAATACCAAGTAAGAGAGAAGTGAATTCTCTGCAATCTTCCACTTTCCTCTCGTCCAAACCAACTTTAAAAGTTTTTGAGAGTGTGAGACTACAAAATATCCCACTTCCACTAGAGTAGAAGAAAACTTTTTTTTTTTTTTAAGTTTATGATATTCAGACTTGGTAAGTATCAGACTAAGTTCTTAGATCATGTGCAATTCTATTCACAAGCAGAGTAAAAGTAGAGAGAGTGAGATTTGAATTCAAAACCTCTTAAAACTTATTAATAAGTAGTATTTCATTCATTTTTGGTACATTAATTTTAGTATACGAATCAATTTCCATTCGTTTATCATCTCTTCTTTCCAAGAATACATTTCCTATGGAAAGAGAATAAAAAATTTAATAAGGTAAAAGAGAGTGGCTTTTTGTGCATCATGAAATATGTTTCATAAACCAAAAAAACTCAAATTACAGCATCTCTCTTGAACTTCATTTTTCTACGGAATTGATTTCCTCTGAAAAAGGGAAATATTCCATACTAACAAATTTAGATCTATAATAATAAGTTTCGAATATAAAATCTTGCAGCACTTTTGAATGAGGCTTTACCAATTAGTATTCAATAAAAGAAATCTATTATGGACACAAATACAATTGGGTCAGCTTTTCATAAACAAATTTGAAATTTGTGGGGTCTAAGATAAGCTAGCTATGGATTTTTAGACTTTCTACGCTTATTTTTATTCGATAATAAAGTCTTACCAAACCTGCTTTGAATGAAGGGGCAGGAACAGATCACTTGATTAATAATTAACCTGATCACTTTTCTTTCTTCAATCGAAAAGTAATCAAATACAAACTAAAAGATAATGATGGTGAAAAAGATGATCAATTGCAAACAGGGCCCCTCTTTCCTTCATACTCATCTTACCCTCAAGCAAATGTCGACTGAAATCCAAACAGACATTACAATATTACTGCAATCAGATTGATAATTATCAGAGCAATCTTCACGGTTATTGAAACTTTTTTCCATAATTTTCTACGTGCGATAACATTTTTCTATATGGCCCAAAACTTGATACATATTGTATTGGGTAGCGATCCTCCTACGGACATTTTGTGTAACCCGACACGGATTTTACTGTATTACTCATTTGCCCTTCGAACGGGCTCGCCAAATCCTTCGAATTGGCTCGCTGGATCACTGACCCTTCCACTGTGGTATAAATCGACTCACTGACTGGCTTACTAACCGACTTATTAAAATTTATCTAAGTGAGACTGTTTTTTCATACAGAACAACAAATCGGATCACTGATCAAATCACTGACTGGATCACTGATTTTGTACGGCAGTGGAAAGGTAATATGGACAATACCCTAAATCTCATATCTTGTTACACAAAATACCCGTGAGTGAATCACTTCTCATTGTATTTTCAAATAATGATGAAAAGTCGTATGGATATTCATGTGTAATTCAGATCCAATGGCGATATATGTCTGTGAGTCCTCCACATGTTGAATTTCAAAATATGAAAATGAGACCAATATTTGATGTTTTAATCTACCATTGCAACATTATTATCACCATCATCATTGGATCATGAGTGTATTATATATTTTTATTGTCATTCACTTATTAAAAATTTCACTCGAACTTTTTTTTTTTTTATAGAGATAAATAGATTTTGAGTAGATTGTGCATAAAGTTTCACTCCCTTTTGATCATCCTATCTCTTCATTTTAATTTTTTAGAAATGAGTGAGTTATACTTGTTGAAATTCAAAGCCCCAAAATTTTTTGTCTCTTAGTGATGCTATAATATTATTTTTTTGCGATATTTAAAACTTAGATTTAGACCGTAGAAAATGCATAACTGCATGAATAAAAAAATAATTTACTCGATGATTCCATCTACACAAAACTTTAACATATAAAATTGGGTATGAACGAGTGACACATCGGTAAGAGAAAGAGAAAAAGAGAGAGATATATGTGGTACCTATAGGCTAGTCTTTTGTGCTGAAAATTCAGCCCTAACAGTGGTATCAGAACCAGGACCCAAGCCACCAATAGATCCCTCCCTCTTACTGATGCGGGACTCGTTCATACCCAACAGTTTAAGCATTACATGAACTTTCAATGTTTTCCCATTTGGAAATAGAAAAATAATACTCCCTCTGTCCCAAATTAAGTGTCTTATATGGATTTTAGAATTGTCCCGAAATATGTGTCTCATTTAGTATAAAGTGTATTGAAAATGGATGAGATCACAAAATATTAGCCTTATAGAGAGAGTTCCTTAAAAAATACAAATATTTCAAATGAGACAATTAAAATGGGACGGAGGGAGTAATTTCATAATGAGATCTTGAAATTTTGAGAGTTGCCACAATTATCACAAAAATAAGCGGTGGGATCTGAACATAGAAGTCCCAGAACAATGTTAAAAGAGAGCATAGCCATAGTCCGCAAAAGTGATTGGTTATGTTGAAATATAGAGTAGAGAAAGCTTTCCACCACACATTTCAAAAATGATAATGAACATATGCAAATTAAGGACCATAGGCCATGTCTCCCCAAAAGTGATTGCTTGTGTTTCCATATGGGCTTGAACATGCCACTCACCACATGTCTCCAAATTAACTTCTTCTGCATTCTTGGCCCTCATTGATAGGGAATGGTACCAAAATTTATATACATAGGCAAATGATGAACTCAATAGATTGAAGTAAAAAAATGAGTTTTGTTTGATAAGATAACATAACTGATGCCACAGAATGATCATCATCTATCTAATATTCATTATTTTGTTCATTTTTCAGATCAATTATTATTGAAAAAAAATTGAAAAAAAAAAATTGATGTTTAGACCAGGGATTTAAAAATCGGCCGGGCCGATATATCGGCCGATATTTTTCTCTCTCCCCCGATATCGGTATATTTTTCTCTCCTCCGATATCGGAACCGTGAAAAACCGCAAAAAACCGTGAAACCCGTAAAACCCTGAACCATTGAAAACAGCAAAAAACCGTGAAACCCTGAACCGTTGAAAACCGTGAAAAACCGTATCGGTGTTTTAAAAAAAAATAATTAAAAAAAAAATTAAATACCAATATTTATGAATATCGGCCGATATTGTGGCCGATATTTTGGACCGAATATCGGCCGATACGATATGTATCGGCCGATATTTGAACCTTTGGTTTAGACATTTTCAATGAGCTCTATCAAACAACATTTTGAATTAAAGATCATATAATATGTTTTTGAAGGTTTACTTTCATACGACGCAATATGGGTGGGCTAGTCCAGCTTTTGAGGTAACTTGAGCTAGGGCCCAATTTATAATTTTAAGGGCCAAGGCAAAGAACAAGGCCCAAGTCAAGCCAATTTGTTAAAACTTGGGTCCGATTTCAAATCCGAAATGTATATGCAAGCTTTTTCAGGTTCATAGTTTTAATTGTCCAACACGCATTGTAGGCCTAACAATTTAATATTTACCAACAATGCGTTTACTAATTTACAAATATTCTGCTTTGATGTTTCCTTGCACTCCTAAAGCATGGACCTATTAGAAGCTAAAATACAGGACTGTCTGTCTGTCTCAGATCCAAGTTAAGGTCCATGTGGGCCTAAACAACAAAAAGAGGCCAAGAATTAACTCAAATTGTTTGGGCCTCCACATAACTTTTAGGACCCAGCTTCAACTCAGTGTTTAAACCTAGCGAGACGGCTAATATCGACCATATATATCATCATATCTTCTCATACAGGCTTGTATGTGCCCATACTGGCCCAGTTTTTTAGTACTTTTTTAAAAGCAAAAAGGGCATTCCTGATACATTCGGCCTAGATGGGCCTTGGTTGATATCTATCAAACCCTCAGTCACAAATTTTGGCCAAAATTGGAAATATCTCCTAAATCACGAAAAAATGAGGCATTTTTCTCTTATTTCAAAAATCCATTCCTCATAGGGAGATCTGAAAATTTAATGAAGAAAAGATTGAGATTTACCTCGCTCAGTGAAAAACATTTTATTCATTTTGAATGAAAATAGAGATTTTGATACAAATAATAAAATACTAGCCCGACCTAGCACCGTGTTTCATGGTGCCTATAGAATGATGCCGTTGAAAATGAAAACTCATTGAGAACTTCTATTGCAGGTTTAAGATGAGAAACTGTTTAAACATTAGCGTAGCAGGTATCAAAGTGATCTCCTCTACCCAGTTTTGATACTGAGTGGGAAGCAATAACAAGTTTTGTAATCCATCTACACCCATATGAAGAGAAGTGCTACTGACAAAACTGCTAGGCATATATAATTTCTAACTTTGAGAAAAAATTAGTGGAAAAACAAAATTTTGGCCATAATTTTTCAGAATCCGAGGGGACTAATCTGCATTTTTTTGGGATTTTCAGAGATCTTCTATTGTCGTAGCAGTAGAGGATTTATGCTACAACCATTTATCTCATGTCATATAGACCAATTTATAGGTAAATTGGTAATTTTAATAATGTAGGAAATCATTTTTTATTTATTTATCAATTCACACCTCCATAGTGTATGAAGCAGCATAAATCTTCTACTGCTGTTGTAGCAGAGGATCCAAATTCTCGATATTTACAGCGCTTAAGGTGAAAAGATAGACCAGAATTCATCATTGCGACCGGTTCTAAGTTCTAGAAATATTGGCAATTGGATAGAAAAAATTGGAAATTTAGTTATAGTTTATAAGTGCCGACCCCATATAGATGAGGCGAATTTCTCTAATAAAGGTGAGAGGATGTCTGAGTTCCTTCAATTGCTAGACTGAATGAACTGGTGAACATCCAAACCATGATAATCTTGGGCGTTCATCAGCTAATTGGAGTTAGTCAATTACTTTGTAGGAACCAAAACCATGATGGAATCAACAGATGGGACTTCATCTCCATCGAGAATGGAAAAATTACCTTCTTCCTATTCGAGGGTTTAAAATACAGAAAACCCAAATTGGTTGGAGTGATGGTCAGAAACCCACCCCAGGAAGCGAAAGTCCTGAGTTCAATTCTCACTCCAAATGGCCACTCTCCATAGAGTTACCAGGTGTGTGTGGGTAGGAAGGCTTGCACATGCTCTGAGGGTTAGTCATGTGCTCAAAGAGACCTAGACACCTTGGTCATTAAAAAATACAGATTAGCAAGGAGGCAAAGATCAATTTTTTTTTTGCAGTAACATGATATGAGATGCATTATACGCAAATTTGAATCAGAAAGAGTGGATCACATTCTTCCCAATGTAGAGGTTTTGAGAGCAAATGAATCAAAACTTGTTGTTCTTGACTATAAATTTTTCAGATGTGCAATAAGGATATTGTTTTCAGAATTGTATTTTGTTTGGCAGATGTTTGGCAGATATGTAAAACCCTGTAATGAATTCAATGAATGAACAGCAGCCCAGAGCTGAGAGTTGAAATCCCGCAATTCCGAAGCAAGTGTTATGGCAGTAACCAGAGCTGCAGTCTACAATCTTAATTTTAATGGCAGCATGGACATGAACAGAAGATCTGAACGAATTGGAGGAATCAACACAAGTATCATTAAGATTACCTCATGATGTATTCAATTCGTATCAGGGCATTCCGCAATGTATCATTCATGCTACAAATATTACTATTTAGGGTGATTTTACTTTCTTTTTTTCAAGTTCTAACCATAGTTTAAAATTCAAAAACCTCGACAAATCAATCTGAGTTCTCTCGACCTAATAGGATTTCAAGTTGAGCGAGTCATAAGTTTCTATAGAGTTTTTTCAAGTCAAATTAAAAACTCACTTAATTACTTGACTTATCCTAATTTAGAGTCTGATCCATCACTGAGAAAGATTGGTCACTGACGAGATGGAGATTAGCTCATACAAGATCTTTTCCCTTAGCTTCAAACATCCTATTTTTAACGTATATGGTCCTAATCTGGCTTAGATTACCACTTTAAGACATGATGTTTTTCATGGAGAGGAAAGAACCAAAGGAAGTTTAGAAAGGGGAAAAGTAGAAAGAATCGATCCTTGTTTAAAAGTAACCACTTTAAGACACAAAGGTTTTTAAGTTGAGAATTGGAAATCCATGGCCATAAACTAAGAATGTTGGGCATCCAAACATACAAATGTTGCTAGGATGAGGAAGTTATTAAGAGGAAAAATACAAGCCAATTTACAGTTTTACAAATGTTTTTTTTTTAAAAAAGAAAAGAAAAAGAAAGTCTCTTAGTTAAAAGGGAAAAAGTAGAAAGAATCGATCCATGTTTTAAACTAACCACTTTACACACAGTTTTCAGGCCTTTGACAAAAGGAAATCTATGGGCATAAAGTGAGAATGTTGGGCATCCAAAGATCTAAATCCTAATGCTAAGACATTACCATGATCCTTAGAATTAATCCATTCAATGCAAGATGATTTTTTTAGCCAAATCTTTTGAGTTCAGTATAATTCTCAGGTAAAAAACAAGATATATGCACATGATAATTTCAAGTTTTTTTAAAAAACTCAAGATTTTCTTAAGTCGAATCAGTTTTAGAAAAAAAAAAAACCAACACTTGATAAAAAATTCTCTGATATGCAATTTTATAAAGATATTTAATTTCTTTCATTTTGTACCACTTTATTTTTTGTACCACTCTTAGTAACAGAGAATGAAAGAGATGTACCTAGAAACCAGCTTCAAATCAATGATTAATGGTTTCATGATGATAACGGCAATAAATACAAAACATTTAAGATAAGAACATTAGACTAATTAAGAGGATGACATAAGCAAAATTTTATGATATATTCCAAAGTAACATTATACATTTGGATTGAGGCCTTTTTCCATTTGATCATCACCACGCGCAGAGAAAAAGATGGAAGAAGGGAAGGAAAAACAAAAAAAAAAACTTGTCAGCAAAACATGAATCTATAACACTTTCTTTCTTAAGCAGAAACAAATCCATATGAAAGGGCCATCAATAGAACTGCTGCCTCTTCTTCTTCTGCCAATTTCCTCTGCTTTTGCATCAAACATCTCTGTAACCAGACATCTCCTCCCACACCCAACAGCCTCAGCTTAAAAGAAACCCCACCTTTATTCTTTCTCCTTCCCTTCTTTATCTTCATCTTCTCTTCTCTATTGCTCAACCCAAGAACATCTCTCCTCTTCTTCCTATATCTGATCCCACATGCATTACAGAGGGACTGAAAAAGAAAGAAACACATGCAAATCAGAATGAAATACTGGAACAAACCCCAATTAAAGAGCAATACCTTAAAGATTATATTGTTGTTCGAGTCATCTTTTATCCTAATTTGATCTATTAAATTCAACTATTGAGCCAAATTATTTTGAACTGTAATATTACCACAACATCATGACAAAATATGATAAGAGAAATAACTTAAAGATAGAAACGTTGATCAAACTATGCTTTACCATGATTTGATCATGTTAAGGCAAATAATTCTGAACCATGATAAGGACAGAACATCGTAATGATATGATAAAATGGTAATAAAAAAATAAATTTTCAAAAAATGGTAAAAATTAAAAATCACATTGCAACAATGATGCTATAATAAAAAGAGTGGAAAACAATGTTTTAGAGAAAGAATTAGAAGAAAAAAAATTGCATAGATAAAATCACAACACTTCTCGAAAGGGTTAAGCCATCATAATATTTTACAGGTTGGTATTTTCACCCCATTACTTGAAGCGTTCATATTAATGAAGCATACAGAGGATAGACTGTTATGTATTCCCTATTTTTTTATTCTTTTTGTGTTTCTTTTCTATTTTTCATGCGTCGTTTCTAATGTTTTGAGAACAAATAAAAGGAAAATAAAATAAATAAAAATTACAATATTTCTCAGCGATTGGGAATAAAATAAAATAATCTTCGAGGCTGATTTATGATGAATCAGGTCAAACGTACAGTACAGATCCATTTCTAAAACACTGTATGTAATGGTTTAAAGACAGGTTTAGATCCAGCCTAGTTGAACAGCAGAAACCCAATTGGTTTTGATGAAGAAGAGAGACAGAAATGAGAGTAAAAAATAGAAGAAAAAAACACCTGAGGATGTGATACTCACTCACCTTAGGCCCAGCTGGACCACCTCTCCATAAGGGGGTTTTTGTGGTCCTGCAATCAGAACAGCACCTCTTCAATTCACCCACCTGCTGCTTCTCCTCAGCAGAAACAACTTCTGAAGACTCATGTTTCTGCAGCAGAAATGAGATCAATGAGTAATGATAATCACTGGAATCAAAGTAAAGAAACTCTGTAAAAAAAGGTGTAAACCCATTATCAATCTCTCGTGATCACTCACTTTTTCATCGAAATCCATCACCAAACCTCCCCTTTGAGCAAGATCTGAAAAACCCAGAAAGGAAATAATGTTTTTTAACTAAAAAAATGCAGCTCTACTCATTTGATTATGATCATATCCTCCTCTGACAGTAACCCATATGA